>CM026387.1:29728458-29770989 GCA_014843695.1 Archivesica marissinica
TACCTTCGTTGCATCGATATCCAGATCTCTGTAATCACTATTGTAATATTCCTTTGCTACATCGATATCCAGATCTCTGCGATCACTATTGTAATATTCCTTTGTTACATCGATATCCAGATCTCTGTAATCATTATTGTACAAGTAATTACCTTTGCTACATCGATTCCCAGATCTCTGTGATCACTATTGTCAACATTTGCTACATCGATACCCAGGTCTCTGCGATCACTATTGTAATATACCTTCGTTGCATCGATATCCAGATCTCTGTAATCACTATTGTAATATTCCTTTGCTACATCGATATCCAGATCTCTGCGATCACTATTGTAATATTCCTTTGTTACATCGATATCCAGATCTCTGTAATCATTATTGTACAAGTAATTACCTTTGCTACATCGATTCCCAGATCTCTGTGATCACTATTGTCAACATTTGCTACATCGATACCCAGGTCTCTGCGATCACTATTGTAATATACCTTCGTTGCATCGATATCCAGATCTCTGCGATCACTATTGTAATATTCCTTTGCTACATCGATATCCAGATCTCTGCGATCACTATTGTAATATACCTTTGTTACATAGATATCCAGATCTCTGCGATCACTATTGTAATATTCCTGTGTTACATCGATATCCAGATCTCTGCGATCACTATTGTAATATACCTTTGTTACATCGATATCCAGATCTCTGTAATCACTATTGTAATATTCCTTTGCTACATCGATATCCAGATCTCTGTAATCACTATTGTAATATTCCTTTGTTACATCAATATCCAGATCTCTGCGATCACTATTGTAATATTCCTTTGTTACATCGATATCCAGATCTCTGTAATCACTATTGTAATATTCCTTTGTTACATCAATATCCAGATCTCTGCGATCACTATTGTAATATTCCTTTGTTACATCGATATCCAGATCTCTGTAATCACTATTGTAATATTCCTTTGTTACATCAATATCCAGATCTCTGCGATCACTATTGTAATATTCCTTTGTTACATCGATATCCAGATCTCTGTAATCACTATTGTAATATTCCTTTGTTACATCAATATCCAGATCTCTGCGATCACTATTGTAATATTCCTTTGTTACATCGATATCCAGATCTCTGTAATCACTATTGTAATATTCCTTTGTTACATCAATATCCAGATCTCTGCGATCACTATTGTAATATTCCTTTGTTACATCGATATCCAGATCTCTGTAATCACTATTGTAATATTCCTTTGTTACATCAATATCCAGATCTCTGCGATCACTATTGTAATATTCCTTTGTTACATCGATATCCAGATCTCTGTAATCACTATTGTAATATTCCTTTGCTACATCGATATCCAGATCTCTGTAATCACTATTGTAATATTCCTTTGCTACATCGATATCCAGATCTCTGCGATCACTATTGTCAACCTTTGTTACATCGATATCCAGATCTCTGCGATCACTATTGTAATATACCTTCGTTGCATCGATATCCAGATCTCTGTAATCACTATTGTAATATTCCTTTGCTACATCGATATCCAGATCTCTGCGATCACTATTGTCAACCTTTGCTACATCGATATCCAGTTCTCTGCGATCACTATTGTAATATACCTTTGCTACATCAATATCCAGATCTCTGTAATCACTATTGTAATATATCTTTGCTACATCGATATCCAGATCTCTGTAATCACTATTGTCAACCTTTGTTACATCGATACCCAGGTCTCTGTAATCACTATTGTCATATACCTTTGTTACATCGATATCCAGATCTCTGTAATCATTATTGTACAAGTAATTACCTTTGCTACATCGATTCCCAGATCTCTGTGATCACTATTGTCAACATTTGCTACATCGATACCCAGGTCTCTGCGATCACTATTGTAATATACCTTCGTTGCATCGATATCCAGATCTCTGTAATCACTATTGTAATATTCCTTTGCTACATCGATATCCAGATCTCTGCGATCACTATTGTAATATACCTTTGTTACATCGATATCCAGATCTCTGTAATCACTATTGTAATATTCCTTTGCTACATCGATATCCAGATCTCTGCGATCACTATTGTAATATTCCTTTGTTACATCGATATCCAGATCTCTGCGATCACTATTGTAATATTCCTTTGTTACATCGATATCCAGATCTCTGCGATCACTATTGTCAACCTTTGTTACATCGATATACAGTTCTCTGCGATCACTATTGTAATATACCTTTGCTACATCAATATCCAGATCTCTGTAATCACTATTGTAATATATCTTTGCTACATCGATATCCAGATCTCTGTAATCACTATTGTCAACCTTTGTTACATCGATACCCAGGTCTCTGTAATCACTATTGTCATATACCTTTGTTACATCGATATCCAGATCTCTGTAATCATTATTGTACAAGTAGTTACCTTTGCTACATCGATTCCCAGATCTCTGTGATCACTATTGTCAACCTTTGCTACATCGATACCCAGGTCTCTGTAATCACTATTGTCATATACCTTTGTTACATCGATATCCAGATCTCTGTAATCATTATTGTACAAGTAATTACCTTTGCTACATCGATTCCCAGATCTCTGTGATCACTATTGTCAACCTTTGCTACATCGATACCCAGGTCTCTGCGATCACTATTGTAATATTCCTGTGTTACATCGATATCCAGATCTCTGCGATCACTATTGTAATATACCTTTGTTACATCGATATCCAGATCTCTGTAATCACTATTGTAATATTCCTTTGCTACATCGATATCCAGATCTCTGTAATCACTATTGTAATATTCCTTTGTTACATCAATATCCAGATCTCTGCGATCACTATTGTAATATTCCTTTGTTACATCGATATCCAGATCTCTGTAATCACTATTGTAATATTCCTTTGTTACATCAATATCCAGATCTCTGCGATCACTATTGTAATATTCCTTTGTTACATCGATATCCAGATCTCTGTAATCACTATTGTAATATTCCTTTGTTACATCAATATCCAGATCTCTGCGATCACTATTGTAATATTCCTTTGTTACATCGATATCCAGATCTCTGTAATCACTATTGTAATATTCCTTTGTTACATCAATATCCAGATCTCTGCGATCACTATTGTAATATTCCTTTGTTACATCGATATCCAGATCTCTGTAATCACTATTGTAATATTCCTTTGTTACATCAATATCCAGATCTCTGCGATCACTATTGTAATATTCCTTTGTTACATCGATATCCAGATCTCTGTAATCACTATTGTAATATTCCTTTGTTACATCAATATCCAGATCTCTGCGATCACTATTGTAATATTCCTTTGTTACATCGATATCCAGATCTCTGTAATCACTATTGTAATATTCCTTTGCTACATCGATATCCAGATCTCTGTAATCACTATTGTCAACCTTTGTTACATCGATATCCAGATCTCTGCGATCACTATTGTAATATACCTTCGTTGCATCGATATCCAGATCTCTGTAATCACTATTGTAATATTCCTTTGCTACATCGATATCCAGATCTCTGCGATCACTATTGTCAACCTTTGTTACATCGATATCCAGTTCTCTGCGATCACTATTGTAATATACCTTTGCTACATCAATATCCAGATCTCTGCGATCACTATTGTAATATACCTTCGTTGCATCGATATCCAGATCTCTGTAATCACTATTGTAATATTCCTTTGCTACATCGATATCCAGATCTCTGCGATCACTATTGTCAACCTTTGTTACATCGATATCCAGTTCTCTGCGATCACTATTGTAATATACCTTTGCTACATCAATATCCAGATCTCTGTAATCACTATTGTAATATATCTTTGCTACATCGATATCCAGATCTCTGTAATCACTATTGTCAACCTTTGTTACATCGATACCCAGGTCTCTGTAATCACTATTGTCATATACCTTTGTTACATCGATATCCAGATCTCTGTAATCATTATTGTACAAGTAATTACCTTTGCTACATCGATTCCCAGATCTCTGTGATCACTATTGTCAACATTTGCTACATCGATACCCAGATCTCTGCGATCACTATTGTAATATACCTTCGTTGCATCGATATCCAGATCTCTGTAATCACTATTGTAATATTCCTTTGCTACATCGATATCCAGATCTCTGCGATCACTATTGTAATATACCTTTGTTACATCGATATCCAGATCTCTGTAATCACTATTGTAATATTCCTTTGCTACATCGATATCCAGATCTCTGCGATCACTATTGTAATATTCCTTTGTTACATCGATATCCAGATCTCTGCGATCACTATTGTAATATTCCTTTGTTACATCGATATCCAGATCTCTGCGATCACTATTGTCAACCTTTGTTACATCGATATCCAGTTCTCTGCGATCACTATTGTAATATACCTTTGCTACATCAATATCCAGATCTCTGTAATCACTATTGTAATATATCTTTGCTACATCGATATCCAGATCTCTGTAATCACTATTGTCAACCTTTGTTACATCGATACCCAGGTCTCTGTAATCACTATTGTCATATACCTTTGTTACATCGATATCCAGATCTCTGTAATCATTATTGTACAAGTAATTACCTTTGCTACATCGATTCCCAGATCTCTGTGATCACTATTGTCAACATTTGCTACATCGATACCCAGGTCTCTGCGATCACTATTGTAATATACCTTCGTTGCATCGATATCCAGATCTCTGTAATCACTATTGTAATATTCCTTTGCTACATCGATATCCAGATCTCTGCGATCACTATTGTAATATACCTTTGTTACATCGATATCCAGATCTCTGTAATCACTATTGTAATATTCCTTTGCTACATCGATATCCAGATCTCTGCGATCACTATTGTAATATTCCTTTGTTACATCGATATCCAGATCTCTGCGATCACTATTGTAATATTCCTTTGTTACATCGATATCCAGATCTCTGCGATCACTATTGTCAACCTTTGTTACATCGATATCCAGTTCTCTGCGATCACTATTGTAATATACCTTTGCTACATCAATATCCAGATCTCTGTAATCACTATTGTAATATATCTTTGCTACATCGATATCCAGATCTCTGTAATCACTATTGTCAACCTTTGTTACATCGATACCCAGGTCTCTGTAATCACTATTGTCATATACCTTTGTTACATCGATATCCAGATCTCTGTAATCACTATTGTAATATTCCTTTGCTACATCGATATCCAGATCTCTGCGATCACTATTGTAATATACCTTTGTTACATCGATATCCAGATCTCTGTAATCACTATTGTAATATTCCTTTGCTACATCGATATCCAGATCTCTGCGATCACTATTGTAATATTCCTTTGCTACATCGATATCCAGATCTCTGCGATCACTATTGTAATATACCTTTGCTACATCGATATCCAGATCTCTGCGATCACTATTGTCAACCTTTGTTACATCGATATCCAGTTCTCTGCGATCACTATTGTAATATACCTTTGCTACATCGATATCCAGATCTCTGTAATCACTATTGTAATATTCCTTTGCTACATCGATATCCAGATCTCTGCGATCACTATTGTAATATTCCTTTGTTACATCGATATCCAGATCTCTGCGATCACTATTGTAATATTCCTTTGTTACATCGATATCCAGATCTCTGCGATCACTATTGTCAACCTTTGTTACATCGATATCCAGTTCTCTGCGATCACTATTGTAATATACCTTTGCTACATCAATATCCAGATCTCTGTAATCACTATTGTAATATATCTTTGCTACATCGATATCCAGATCTCTGTAATCACTATTGTCAACCTTTGTTACATCGATACCCAGGTCTCTGTAATCACTATTGTCATATACCTTTGTTACATCGATACCCAGGTCTCTGCGATCACTATTGTAATATACCTTCGTTGCATCGATATCCAGATCTCTGTAATCACTATTGTAATATTCCTTTGCTACATCGATATCCAGATCTCTGCGATCACTATTGTAATATTCCTTTGTTACATCGATATCCAGATCTCTGTAATCATTATTGTACAAGTAATTACCTTTGCTACATCGATTCCCAGATCTCTGTGATCACTATTGTCAACATTTGCTACATCGATACCCAGGTCTCTGCGATCACTATTGTAATATACCTTCGTTGCATCGATATCCAGATCTCTGTAATCACTATTGTAATATTCCTTTGCTACATCGATATCCAGATCTCTGCGATCACTATTGTAATATTCCTTTGTTACATCGATATCCAGATCTCTGCGATCACTATTGTAATATTCCTTTGTTACATCGATATCCAGATCTCTGCGATCACTATTGTCAACCTTTGTTACATCGATATCCAGTTCTCTGCGATCACTATTGTAATATACCTTTGCTACATCAATATCCAGATCTCTGTAATCACTATTGTAATATATCTTTGCTACATCGATATCCAGATCTCTGTAATCACTATTGTCAACCTTTGTTACATCGATACCCAGGTCTCTGTAATCACTATTGTCATATACCTTTGTTACATCGATATCCAGATCTCTGTAATCACTATTGTAATATTCCTTTGCTACATCGATATCCAGATCTCTGCGATCACTATTGTAATATACCTTTGTTACATCGATATCCAGATCTCTGTAATCACTATTGTAATATTCCTTTGCTACATCGATATCCAGATCTCTGCGATCACTATTGTAATATTCCTTTGCTACATCGATATCCAGATCTCTGCGATCACTATTGTAATATACCTTTGCTACATCGATATCCAGATCTCTGCGATCACTATTGTCAACCTTTGTTACATCGATATCCAGATCTCTGCGATCACTATTGTAATATACCTTTGCTACATCGATATCCAGATCTCTGTAATCACTATTGTAATATTCCTTTGCTACATCGATATCCAGATCTCTGCGATCACTATTGTAATATTCCTTTGTTACATCGATATCCAGATCTCTGCGATCACTATTGTAATATTCCTTTGTTACATCGATATCCAGATCTCTGCGATCACTATTGTCAACCTTTGTTACATCGATATCCAGTTCTCTGCGATCACTATTGTAATATACCTTTGCTACATCAATATCCAGATCTCTGTAATCACTATTGTAATATATCTTTGCTACATCGATATCCAGATCTCTGTAATCACTATTGTCAACCTTTGTTACATCGATACCCAGGTCTCTGTAATCACTATTGTCATATACCTTTGTTACATCGATATCCAGATCTCTGTAATCATTATTGTACAAGTAGTTACCTTTGCTACATCGATTCCCAGATCTCTGTGATCACTATTGTCAACCTTTGCTACATCGATACCCAGGTCTCTGTAATCACTATTGTCATATACCTTTGTTACATCGATATCCAGATCTCTGTAATCATTATTGTACAAGTAATTACCTTTGCTACATCGATTCCCAGATCTCTGTGATCACTATTGTCAACATTTGCTACATCGATACCCAGGTCTCTGCGATCACTATTGTAATATACCTTCGTTGCATCGATATCCAGATCTCTGTAATCACTATTGTAATATTCCTTTGCTACATCGATATCCAGATCTCTGCGATCACTATTGTAATATACCTTTGTTACATCGATATCCAGATCTCTGTAATCACTATTGTAATATTCCTTTGCTACATCGATACCCAGGTCTCTGCGATCACTATTGTAATATACCTTCGTTGCATCGATATCCAGATCTCTGTAATCACTATTGTAATATTCCTTTGCTACATCGATATCCAGATCTCTGCGATCACTATTGTAATATACCTTTGCTACATCGATATCCAGATCTCTGCGATCACTATTGTCAACCTTTGTTACATCGATATCCAGTTCTCTGCGATCACTATTGTAATATACCTTTGCTACATCAATATCCAGATCTCTGTAATCACTATTGTAATATACCTTTGCTACATCGATATCCAGATCTCTGTAATCACTATTGTCAACCTTTGTTACATCGATACCCAGGTCTCTGTAATCACTATTGTCATATACCTTTGTTACATCGATATCCAGATCTCTGTAATCATTATTGTACAAGTAATTACCTTTGCTACATCGATTCCCAGATCTCTGTGATCACTATTGTCAACCTTTGCTACATCGATACCCAGGTCTCTGTAATCACTATTGTCATATACCTTTGTTACATCGATATCCAGATCTCTGTAATCATTATTGTACAAGTAATTACCTTTGCTACATCGATTCCCAGATCTCTGTGATCACTATTGTCAACCTTTGCTACATCGATATCCAGATCTCTGTAATCACTATTGTACAAGTAATTACCTTTGCTACATCGATTCCCAGATCTCTGGTCACAGCTATAGACTGAGCTGCGAAAGCTTCGTTTAGTTCGAACAGGTCTACACTGTCAAGTGTCCACTTGGCTTTCTCCATCTAATGATCACAGAAATGAAGAAATGCAAATACTGCACGATTTTTGAACATGCGTGTAGTTTTATATTTTTAAATAGATGTTTTGTGGTATATGTTGATACTTAGACAACCGTTTCGCTTATTCTATACTGACTTTACTTCTGTTCATTCATGCCTTATTGGTTTAAGTCGTGATAGCGCAGTGGATGCGAGTTCGCTTCAGGTGCGAAAGGTCCGGAGTTCGAGCCCCACTGGAGCCGTTACGATTGTGCCCTTAGGCAAGGCATTTAAATTCCACATTGCCTCTTCTCTCTCCCTCGTGGCGATGGATTCCATCAGGAATGAGGTCTCGAGAGTGATTTATATAAGTTGAAATAACTTGTTTCGCAATCGAGCTAAAATAAATTTGTATAAACTATTGGTTTAAGCATATTTATTCCTTAATAATGTACAGTACATATCTATTGTATACAAAACGAAAATGGATTAAATCGAAAGCTTATAGTTTATTGGGATTATCTCCAGAAATGTTGCCTTCAACTGTGGCATTTCAAACATTTACTTAAAGACGAATTTTGTGCATTTTTATTTTCTTCAAAAGAAAAACGGTCTGTTAACTCACTGCCTTCCTGATGGCAGATATTGGGCCGGTACCCATCACAGAAGGATCTACGCCAGATTGAGCCCAGGATGCAATTTTGGCAAGTGGAAGCAGTCCTCGTTTCCCAGCATCCTCAGCAGACATCAACAGCACTGCTGCCGCGCCATCGTTAATACCTACAAAATATAGCAGGTATATGAACCTTAATGCTTTACTCCACAGAAACGGCATACAACACCGATGGCACTTCCCACAGCTCTATATATTCCCAAAAGTTATTGAGTATGTAGTACAGACGGATATGTAGTCCAGTGGTAACACGCTGGACTGGTAATCCAGGGATCACAGGTTCGATCCCCCGTCTGACACTAATAAAATTAACAGTCTTTCAGATGGGACGTTAAATCGAGGTCTTGTGTCAGTGCTTTACACCGTGCATGTAAAAGAACCAGAGGAGATTCTGAAGTTATAGTAATGCCTGGTCCACACTCCATTAATCCTGAATTGAAAGTTCATCACAATAACTGTCATCATCAACCACCATCATCATGATCGTCATCGCCATATATGTTGTCATCAACACCAACATCATGATCGTCATCGCCATATATGTTGTCATCAACACCAACATCATGATCGTCATCGCCATATATGTTGTCATCAACACCAACATCATGATCGTCATCGCCATATATGTTGTCATCAACACCAACATCATGATCGTCATCGCCATATATGTTGTCATCAACACCAACATCATGATCGTCATCGCCATATATGTTGTCATCAACACCAACATCATGATCGTCATCGCCATATATGTTGTCATCAACACCAACATCATGATCGTCATCGCCATATATGTTGTCATCAACACCAACATCATGATCGTCATCGCCATATATGTTGTCATCAACACCAACATCATGATCGTCATCGCCATATATGTTGTCATCAACACCAACATCATGATCGTCTTCGCCATATATGTTGTCATCAACACCAACATCCACATATTTTAAACCTACGGTTCGAGTGCTAAAATAGTCATTTATGCATTATTGGGACAAGCATTGAACTATGTACATACCCGATGCATTACCAGCAGTTACTGAACCAGAACCATCTGTAACAAACGCAGCACGGAGTTTCTGCAACCCTTCTAATGTTGAACTCGGTCTTGGAAACTCATCTTCTTTCACTTCTGTTGTACCTTTCAGAATAAAATACCCCAACTATTTATAAAAACTCATGAAAAGGATAATAAAACTTTTCTCAATCTCAACTTGCCAATCATGCATTTTGATTGTTGACATAAAAATGTAAATTGTGTACAAAGAATTCTAATTGGTTTACACATATTTTAAAATGTGTACTAATATTAAGCATTCTGATTGATGGCACAAATCAAAAAGTTTGTATCATGCATTCTGATATGGGACTTTAAACTGAGGTCTTGTGTTGGTGGTTTACACAGTGCACGTAAAAGAACCAGAGGACACTCTGGAATGGGTCTCTGTCTGTATCATGCACTATCCTCCAAAATCTAAAATGACTAATCTCTTCAGGAGGCGTCGCTCATATGGGCAACCGGTAGCGATGATAAATAAACGTCAAACACATAGAAATCAAATCTCAAATAGAACATGCATACAGTGATGTGAATCATTTCTGCATAACAAAGGTGATGCTCATATGACAATATTAAACAATGGTACTATTTGCAGTTCTCAATGGAGATGTTTGATTATAAACGAAGACCCTCCGTGGTGTAATGAATACGGTGTCCGTCTTGTAACCGAAAGATTGCGAGTTCGAGCCCGGCAGAACCCCATGTCCTTAGGCAAGACACTTAAAGCCACAATGTCTCTTCTCTATCTCATGGCAATAGATTCCATCAGGAATGAGGTCTCAACAGTGAATAATCTAATTTCGTAATTCATCTAAAATTAATTTGTATTAACTATTATAAAACAACCAAATTATAAATCTCTCAATGATACACACTGAAGCAGCGTACCATACTATACAAATTCTTTTAATGTTTAGTTTACTTGTTTTTGGGATCTAAAGTCGCACAGGCAGCTTATGCCAAATAGCGACTCTCCAGCTATTATTGGTAGAGGAAGACCCCGGATGCCTGGCCACTCTCCAGCTATTATTGGTAGAGGAAGACCCCGGGTGCCTGGCGACTCTCCAGCTATTATTGGTGGAGGAAGACCCCGGATGTATGGTGACTCTCCAGCTATTATTGGTGGAGGAAGACCCTGGATGTATGGCGACTCTCCAGCTATTATTGGTAGAGGAAGACCCCTGATGTATGGCGACTCTCCAGCTATTATTGGTGGAGGAAGACCCCGGATGTATGGCGACTCTCCAGCTATTATTGGTGGAGGAAGACCCTGGATGTATGGCGACTCTCCAGCTATTATTGGTGGAGGAAGACCCCGGATGTATGGCGACTCTCCAGCTATTATTGGTGGAGGAAGACCCCGGATGTATGGCGACTCTCCAGCTATTATTGGTGGAGGAAGACTCCGGATGTATGGCGACTCTCCAGCTATTATTGGTGGAGGAAGACCCCGGATGTATGGCGACTCTCCAGCTATTATTGGTGGAGGAAGACCCCGGATGTATGGTGACTCTCCAGCTATTATTGTTGGAGGAAGACCCCGGATGTATGGTGACTCTCCAGCTATTATTGGTGGAGGAAGACCCTGGATGTATGGCGACTCTCCAGCTATTATTGGTGGAGGAAGACCCTGGATGTATGGCGACTCTCCAGCTATTAGTGGTGGAGGAAGACCCTGGATGTATGGTGACTCTCCAGCTATTATTGTTGGAGGAAGACCCTGGATGTATGGCGACTCTCCAGCTATTATTGGTGGAGGAAGACCACGGATGTATGGCGACTCTCCAGCTATTATTGGTGGAGGAAGACCCCGGATGTATGGCGACTCTCCAGCTATTATTGGCGGAGGAAGATCCTGGATGTATGGCGACTCTCCAGCTATTATTGGCGGAGGAAGACCCTGGATGTATGGCGACTCTCCAGCTATTATTGGTGGAGGAACACCCTGGATGTATGGCCATTCTCCAGCTATTATTGGCGGAGGAAGACCCTGGATGTATGGCAACTCTCCAGCTATTATTGGCGGAGGACGATCTCGGAAAATGATTAACCCTAAGACATATCCTTCCACATCCCAGCTGGCTTACTTGCTAACTTTAACATTTGGCTGCCTTGTCTATAGTAAATATATGTAAATTTAAGGGAACAGTACCGGCCTTGGATTTTACAGGTACTGTAACAATTTCTTTATTGAAAAACCCTGCCTTCGTGGCGGAACTACATTTCTGTTGTGACTGCAGGGCAAACTGGTCTTGATCTTCACGGGTCACTTTCCACTGCTTGGCAACATTTTCAGCTGAAAGCAGTAACATATAGGTCAAATTATAAAACACCATTAACATGGGGTCCCTTAACCCATTCAACACCAAGTAACTCACATGGACTGGTCCATGATATTCATAAACCAATAAATGAATCAGAAAATCACATTTGGACAAGTTCATTTATCAAAATGGGTAATTATGTCTAAAAATAGTCATATCACTGGCAAAAAGTGCAGATCCTGATGAGACGGCTCGTCACGAGCCGGCTCATCTGGATCTACACTTTTTGTAAGCCTATTTAGAGGTCTGTGGTGTTGAAAGGGTTAACCCATTCCCATGTAGAAGACTGTGACATTATGAGTGTTACACATGGGACTTTAAATGCTCTTCACACTAAATGGAGTGAGTTTTACATTTATTTATCGTCGCTACCGGTTGCCCATATGAGCGATGCCTCCTGAAGAGATGAGTAATTTTAGATTTTGGAGGATAGTGCAATGATACAGACAGAGACCCATTCCAGAGTCTCCTCAGGTTCTTTTACGTGCAGCACACTAAATGATGGTTAAGATGTCCTTATATAGAAGGGTACGCACGATTAGATATCTGCATGTAGTCTAAAGTAGGCGGGAAGATTGGTTGCTAACTTGGGAAGATATGAGATAGAGAGTGGAGCCTGGATACAGCGGGCTATGAACTAGCTGGGCACCGAGAGCTAGGATGTTTTGCAATATGATACTAATATGTAACTTATACCAGACTGGAAATGACATGGGATGAAAGCATGCGTGGGAAACACGATGTTATCATAATAATCATAATCATAGGAAAGACATTATACTATTTGCTGTAAAGTGTTATATTGTGTGGGATATGTTGTAATTATATGCGAGTAAATATGTTGTCATACTTTAACGGCTTGTGTTATGAACTAGATCGGCGAACGTACAAACTGGATTGATAATGTCACAAGACACACATGTTGTATATGGTTAACCCATTCCCATGTAGAACACACACTGGTTGTATATGGTTAACCCATTCCCATGTAGAACACACACTGGTTGTATATGGTTAACCCATTCCCATGTAGAACACACACTGGTTGTATATGGTTAACCCATTCCCATGTAGAACACACACTGGTTGTATATGGTTAACCCATTCCCATGTAGAACACACACTGGTTGTATATGGTTAACCCATTCCCATGTAGAACACACACTGGTTGTATATGGTTAACCCATTCCCATGTAGAACACACACTGGTTGTATATGGTTAACCCATTCCCATGTAGAACACACACTGGTTGTATATGGTTAACCCATTCCCATGTAGAACACACACTGGTTGTATATGGTTAACCCATTCCCATGTAGAACACACACTGGTTGTATATGGTTAACCCATTCCCATGTAGAACACACACTGGTTGTATATGGTTAACCCATTCCCATGTAGAACACACACTGGTTGTATATGGTTAACCCATTCCCATGTAGAACACACACTGGTTGTATATGGCTAACCCATTCCCATGTAGAACACACACTGGTTGTACATGGCTAATCCATTCCCTTGTAGAACACACACTGGTTGTACATGGCTAACCCATTCCCATGTAGAACACACACTGGTTGTATATGGTTAACCCATTCCCATGTAGAACACACACTGGTTGTATATGGTTAGCACATTCCCATGTAGAACACACACTGGTTGTATATGGCTAACCCATTCCCATGTAGAACACACACTGGTTGTATATGGTTAGCACATTCCCATGTAGAACACACACTGGTTGTACATGGCTAATCCATTCCCTTGTAGAACACACACTGGTTGTATATGGCTAACCCATTCCCATGTAGAACACACACTGGTTGTATATGGTTAACCCATTCCCATCCATGTAGAACACACACTGGTTGTATATGGTTAGCACATTCCCATGTAGAACACACACTGGTTGTACATGGCTAATCCATTCCCTTGTAGAACACACACTGGTTGTATATGGCTAACCCATTCCCATGTAGAACACACACTGGTTGTATATGGCTAACCCATTCCCATGTAGAACACACACTGGTTGTATATGGTTAACCCATTCCCATCCATGTAGAACACACACTGGTTGTATATGGTTAGCACATTCCCATGTAGAACACACACTGGTTGTACATGGCTAATCCATTCCCTTGTAGAACACACACTGGTTGTATATGGCTAACCCATTCCCATGTAGAACACACACTGGTTGTATATGGCTAACCCATTCCCATGTAGAACACACACTGGTTGTATATGGTTAACCCATTCCCATCCATGTAGAACACACACTGGTTGTATATGGTTAGCACATTCCCATGTAGAACACACACTGGTTGTATATGGTTAGCACATTCCCATCCATGTAGAACACACACTAGTTGTATATGGCTAACCCATTCCCATCCATGTAGAAAACACACTGGTTGTATATGGTTAACCCATTCCCATCCATGTAGAACACACACTGGTTGTATATGGTTAACCCATTCCCATGTAGAACACACACTGGTTGTACATGGCTAACCCATTCCCATCCATGTAGAACACACACTGGTTGTATATGGTTAACCCATTCCCATGTAGAACACACACTGGTTGTATATGGTTAACCCATTCCCTTGTAGAACACACACTGGTTGTATATGGTTAACCCATTCCCATGTAGAACACACACTGGTTGTATACGGTTAACCCATTCCCATGTAGAACACACACTGGTTGTATATTGTTATATGTAAAGTGTCATTAATAATTGCGATATCGATGTATCATTGATTCGAGCGGCTCAATTCAATATTAATTTTAAAATTCTGGATATCGATACACTGGTTGTATATGGTAATATTTGGTATCCATATAAATGTTAACATGACATTACTGTTCGCAATATTTGTTCATATGCGGATTGGAAACAAAGGCAAAATATATAAATGTGTACAGACTCTATTGCTGTATAATTTGTAAACAATTGTATTGGACTCCTCCATAGCTCACTGGTTATGGTCTTGCACTGACAGGCAATCTTTACTGCTGTGCATTCCAAGAATCAGGTTCTAGCATGTCAGAAAGCTATTCACCTAGTCCTATGGAAGGGTAGTGGTTCTTCCATGGTTCCCACAAGTGTCTCCAACACTGAAGTGAAATGACTTCTGCAGATTGAGTTGGGAAAGTCACTTTATCACATTCGATGTTGGTGCGGCTCTATACCCAACAGACATGCACACATTCCACGCAGACACCCAGACTAAGCGACTGGACCATGCCCAACAGACATGCACACATTCCACGCAGACACCCAGACTAAGCGTCTTGACCATGCCAGTCTATATCAGGATTCTATATCAGGATAGGACCTACCGGTAGATGGCGATTTGGGAGAATTGATGTCCAAGCTAGCATAATTTTTCCCTATTCTAAATGTTGCTAGAACTTGTGGCACGACCCGTTTGCTTTTCTTGAAATTGTCATGTCTTGTATTATATATATATGTCATGTCTTGTATTATATATATATGTCATGTATTATATATATATGTCATGTCTTGTATTATATATGTCATGTATTGTATTATATATATATGTCATGTCTTGTATTATATATATATGTCATGTCTTGTATTATATATATATGTCATGTCTTGTATTATATATATATGTCATGTATTGTATTATATATATATGTCATGTCTTGTATTATATATATATGTCATGTATTGTATTATATATATATGTCATGTCTTGTATTATATATATATGTCATGTCTTGTATTATATATATATATATGTCATGTCTTGTATTATATATATATATATATGTCATGTATTGTATTATATATATATGTCATGTCTTGTATTATATATATATGTCATGTATTGTATTATATATATATGTCATGTCTTGTATTATATATATATGTCATGTCTTGTATTATATATATATATATGTCATGTCTTGTATTATATATATATATATGTCATGTATTGTGTTATATATATATGTCATGTCTTGTATTATATATATATGTCATGTCTTGTATTATATATATATGTCATGTATTGTATTATATATATGTGTCAGGTCTTGTATTATATATATATATAGTCATGTCTTGTATTATATATATATATATATATGTCATGTCTTGTATTATATATATATGTCATGT
Source organism: Archivesica marissinica (assembly GCA_014843695.1). Classification (NCBI taxonomy): domain Eukaryota; kingdom Metazoa; phylum Mollusca; class Bivalvia; order Venerida; family Vesicomyidae; genus Archivesica; species Archivesica marissinica. The sequence continues at coordinate 29,745,177 of CM026387.1, forward strand.
CTTGTATTATATATATATGTCATGTCTTGTATTATATATATATGTAAAATCAATTGAGCAATAAATTATGATTAAACTAAAAGCTCAGGGAGATGGTGGACATTTGACAGCTTGATTACCATTATACATTCCCACAACATTCATAGAGGCACCTCTCCATGCCACTATCTGTTCCCACATAGAATCACATCTCCATGCCACGATCTGTTCCCACATAGAATCACCTCTCCATGCCACTATCTGTTCCCACATAGAAGCACCTCTCCATGCCACTATCTGTTCCCACATAGAAGCACCTCTCCATGCCACTATCTGTTCCCACATAGAAGCACCTCTCCATGCCACTATCTGTTCCCACATAGAATCACCTCTCCATGCCACTATCTGTTCCCACATAGAAGCACCTCTCCATGCCACTATCTGTTCCCACATAGAATTACCTCTCCATGCCACTATCTGTTCCCACATAGAAGCACCTCTCCATGCCACTATCTTTCCTCACATAGAATCACCTCTCCATGCCACTATCTGTTCCCACATACAAGCACCTCTCCAGGCCACTATCTTTCCTCACATAGAAGCACCTCTCCATGCCACTATCTTTCCTCACATAGAAGCACCTCTCCATGCCACTATCTGTTCCCACATAGAAGCACCTCTCCATGCCACTATCTGTTCCCACATACAAGCACCTCTCCATGCCACTATCTTTCCTCACATAGAAGCACCTCTCCATGCCACTATCTGTTCCCACATAGAAGCACCTCTCCATGCCACTATCTGTTCCCACATAGAAGCACCTCTCCATGCCACTATCTGTTCCCACATAGAAGCACCTCTCCATGCCACTATCTGTTCCCACATAGAAGCACCTCTCCATGCCACTATCTGTTCCCACATAGAAGCACCTCTCCATGCCACTATCTGTTCCCACATAGAATCACCTCTCCATGCCACTATCTGTTCCCACATAGAAGCACCTCTCTATGCCACTATCTTTCCTCACATAGAATCACCTCTCCATGCCACTATCTGTTCCCACATACAAGCACCTCTCCAGGCCACTATCTTTCCTCACATAGAAGCACCTCTCCATGCCACTATCTTTCCTCACATAGAAGCACCTCTCCATGCCACTATCTGTTCCCACATAGAAGCACCTCTCCATGCCACTATCTGTTCCCACATACAAGCACCTCTCCATGCCACTATCTTTCCTCACATAGAAGCACCTCTCCATGCCACTATCTGTTCCCACATAGAAGCACCTCTCCATGCCACTATCTGTTCCCACATAGAAGCACCTCTCCATGCCACTATCTTTCCCCACATAGAAGCACCTCTCCATGCCACTATCTTTCCCCACATAGAATCACCTCACCATGCCACTATCTTTCCCCACATAGAATCACCTCTCCATGCCACTATCTTTCCCCACATAGAATCACCTCTCCATGCCACTATCTTTCCCCACATAGAGGCACCTCTCCATGCCACTATCTTTCCCCACATAGAATCACCTCTCCATGCCACTATCTTTCCCCACATAGAATCACCTCTCCATGCCACTATCTTTCCCCACATAGAATCACCTCTCCATGCCACTATCTTTCCCACATAGAAGCATCTCTCCATGCCACTATCTGTTCCCACATAGAATCACCTCTCCATGCCACTATCTTTCTCCACATAGAAGCACCTCTCCATGCCACTATCTGTTCCCACATAGAATCACCTCTCCATGCCACTATCTTTCCCCACATAGAATCACCTCTCCATGCCACTATCTTTCTCCACATAGAAGCACCTCTCCATGCCACTATCTTTCTCCACATAGAATCACCTCTCCATGCCACTATCTTTCTCCACATAGAATCACCTCTCCATGCCACTATCTTTCCCCACATAGAATCACCTCTCCATGCCACTATCATTCCCCACTCTATACCATTCCGAATGCCACATGCATCAAAATAGTTGTCAAATAAAAGCTGAAGCCATTACGATTGTGTCTTTAGGCAAGGCATATACATTATACATTGCCTCTTCTCTCTCCCTCTTGGCTATGGATTCCATCAGGAATGAGGTCTCAAGAGTGATTCATATAAGTTGTAGGAACTTGTTTCGCAATTGAACTAAAATTAATTTGTATAATCTAAATACCGTTAAACAGAAAAACCCATAATATAGTGGAATAATGTAGTGGATGCAACCGATAAACCCATAATATAGTGGAATAATGTAGTGGATGCAACCGATAAACCCATAATATAGTAGAATAATGTAGTGGATGCAACCGATAAACCCATAATATAGTAGAATAATGTAGTGGATGCAACCGATAAACCCATAATATAGTAGAATAATGTAGTGGATGCAACCGATAAACCCATAATATAGTGGAATAATGTAGTGGATGCAACCGATAAACCCATAATATAGTGGAATAATGTAGTGGATGCAACCGATAAACCCATAATATAGTAGAATAATGTAGTGGATGCAACCGATAAACCCATAATATAGTAGAATAATGTAGTGGATGCAACCGATAAACCCATAATATAGTAGAATAATGTAGTGGATGCAACCGATAAACCCATAATATAGTAGAATAATGTAGTGGATGCAACCGATAAACCCATAATATAGTGGAATAATGTAGTGGATGCAACCGATAAACCCATAATATAGTGGAGTAATGTAGTGGATGCAACCGATAAACCCATAATATAGTGGAATAATGTAGTGGATGCAACCGATAAACCCATAATATAGTGGAATAATGTAGTGGATGCAACAGATAAACCCATAATATAGTAGAATAATGTAGTGGATGCAACCGATAAACCCATAATATAGTGGAATAATGTAGTGGATGCAACCGATAAACCCATAATATAGTAGAATAATGTAGTGGATGCAACCGATAAACCCATAATATAGTGGAGTAATGTAGTGGATGCAACAGATAAACCCCTAATATAGTGGAATAATGTAGTGGATGCAACCAATAAACCCATAATATAGTTCAGAATAATGTAGTGGATGCAACCAATAAATCCATAATATAGTGGAATAATGTAGTGGATGCAACCAATAAACCCATAATATAGTTCAGAATAATGTAGTGGATGCAACCGATAAACCCATAATATAGTGGAATAATGTAGTGGATGCAACCGATAAACCCATAATATAGTAGAATAATGTAGTGGATGCAACCGATAAACCCATAATATAGTGGAATAATGTAGCGGATGCAACCGATAAACATTCCCAGTAACATGAATGATTAGAGATGTTCACTGCTTTTGCATTGATTACGATAGGCAGGGATAATTCTAGAGGGCGATGTGGGCGAAATAATCGCCCTAGAGAACCCGACTTCACGCTCTGAGGGCCCCACTTCTCCCTAAAAATGCTTTTTTTAATATTTTCATACAATTTTATCCAGTAAGATACATTGGTCCATTATAAAACACTCCTATTTCTCTTCAAATGTATTTAATGGTCATACTGTTATTAAATAACACCATTTAAGGACGCAACCGCGCGGTTTCTCACTTCTCCCAAATATTCTGACCTAGAATAACCATGGATAGGTAAATGGTTGTTGTATGTAGAGATACCTTAGCTTATAAGCCTACATATCTATTGAGAAAAGGGTTATGCATAAGGGTTATGTATACCTGTTATACCCATGTGGTAGTTATGGAATGCATCGGTGAGTCCATCAGAGATCATGGTGTCAATAAATGTCATGTCACCAAACTTCTTTCCTGAACGTAAATGTGCGCAGTGCCGTGCCTTAAACAAAACGATGGATCATGCTTAATCTTCATAAGCACGATAATTCATGAATTGGAATCTTATGTTACATGTTATATCTCGGGTTTTACGCCTGCATCAGCACCATTTTGGGCTATATCGCCGGTGGGCAGTTTACCTAACAATACCTTTCCTGGGCAGGCCCCAGCGGTTAACCAGTACTTAAGTGCACCAACCTCCGATAGAAACTGCCAACTTTTTCATATAAATGAGACACGGCCTGAGCGGGGCTCGAACCCGTGACATGAATTGGAATCTACCGGTATATGTAGCTAAACTTTACAGTTTTAGCTAATTTCCAAATTATCGAATTCATTCATAGTTACTAGTGTCTCTAACATGCTGGTGTAAGGAGTGCCAAAGTGCACTGAAACGGAATGAGCTAATCCAGTAACTTGTTGTTCTCACCATATAGCGGGGTTATATAATAATAAGGGCTTGCAAAGCTGTAGGAATGGGGCAGATATATAAAACGCAGATATTTCTGCACACTGCAGTCCAGTGGTAACACGCTGGACTGGTAATCCAGGGATCGCAGGTTCGATCCCCCGTCAGACCGTAATAAAATTAACAGTCTTTCAGATGGGACGTTAAACCGAGGTCTCATGTTGGTGCTTTAAACCGTGCACGTAAAAGAACCAGAGGAGACCCTGGAATGGGTCTCTGTCTGTATCATTGCACTATCATCCAAAATCTGAAATGATTAATCTCTTCAGGAGGCGTCGCTCATATGGGCAACCGGTAGCGACGATAAATAAACGTAAAACACACACACACACACACACTGCAGCTTGCAGTCTGAGTTTCCAGCTAATTCTAGACACGAAAGACAGATACTAGAAGAAAAATATTGTTCAGAAATTGATCCAGAAATAAATAATAGGTACGTCGCACCTTAGGAATACGAGTGCTGTCATTAAATTCTAGACCAGGTATGGGTGGAGAACTAAAAAACAAATAGAAATGGAATACAAATAAATAGACCAGAAACGAAAACATTAAAACGGTGATTAACTGAATTTAAACAATATTTAATCATCCTTGCATACCATTGCCGGGAGAGTGGATGGGAGGAGGGGGGGGGGGAGGAGGGGAAACATATCTTCCAGAATGGGAGAGGAGAGTTGATATCTGATTGATTGGGATTGGAAAGCTTTGAAGATAATAACCTACCATACTCATACTTTCTTGACCTCCAGCGATGACTATGTTAGAGTCTCCAGCCTTGATTGCCTGGTAACCCATAGCAACAGCCCGAAGTCCTGATCCACACAGCATGTTTACGCCGGTTGATGGAATCTCATATGGGATACCAGCCTGAACGCTGGCTTGTCGTGCTGGGTTCTGTCCCTCACCTGACACAAACATTAATTTGTTATACGTCACTGCAATATTTGCTATACCTAAGTGGGCGGCATTTTCTCATGTCTCATGGCAATGTTGCACACTGAACACAATGTCACATGGCAATGTTGCCCACTGAATACAATGTCACAAGGCAATGTCACACACTGAATACAATGTCACATAGCAATGTCACACACTGTATGCAATGTCACATAGCAATGTCACACACTGAATACAATGTCACATAGCAATGTCACACATTGAATACAATGTCACAAGGCAATGTCACACACTGAATACAATGTCACATAGCAATGTCACACATTAAATACAATGTCACATAGCAATGTCACACATTGAATACAATGTCACATGGCAATGTTGCCCACTGAATACAATGTCACATAGCAATGTTGCCCACTGAATACAATATCACATAGCAATGCCACACACTGAATACAATATCTCATTGCAATGTTCAAAGGCACAAAAGGTCTTCATGCACCAACTACAGCTGTAACATCGCTACATGATCTTTGCTGCTGATGCACTTTTCAAACTCAAAGGAAAGAAACAAATATTAAATTCAATCACCTGCAGTTAGCACCTGTCCCAGGATGACCTCGGACACATTTCCAGGCTCCAATTTGACCCGGTGCAATACCTCCCGGATACATGTAGAACCTAACTCATGAGCAGGCAAGCTTGATAGACAACCATTTAGATTACCTGTATAATACATACAATAAATACCCATTATTTTAATCTCTAGTACCACCTAAAGTCATAATATAAACTTTACAAGAGTTTCAAGATTTATTTTTCGAAATACAATGGGCAATATGCCCATGAGTACACATTATATACACATTACATACTTTCAAACGTGAACATTGGCACTGCGTGCCTTGTGTAAATATATAATATAATTATATAGAGCAAATGTGCAAATAAAAACACGTGCAAATACAAAACGTTTACGATTGGCTAGCGTATAATGAGAAATCTAGGCTAACATATTAGGATATGTTATGTATTGGTTAACCATATATATACAGGTAATTGTGAACCATTTCTAGAGCACAACGCAGGTTATATCATATAATCTATTGTTCTAGTAAAAACTTTATATTAATCACTCTCGTTGGCGCGGATGACAGCGTAAATGTGGTCGTTTGAGTGAGAGGAAACCAGAGTACCCGGAGAAAGCCCACCTGTCCGATCTGGCGACCACTGTACCATCTTGCATACATCCCGGTCGGAGGATCGAACACAGGTTGCATTGGTGAGAAGTGAGCGTGCTAACCACTGAGCTAATCGGCTAGCCTATTGTTCTATCTATTGTTCTAGAGATTCATTAATCAACAGTACCCTTTCAAACTCAAGGTTCTACTAGCATTGTAGTTGGGCCAAATGTTTATTTGTTATTTATTCTTATTATGACGGTGCATACAATTGTTTATCTTCAAAATATTTATTTTGTGTCAATATCTAGCACATCATTGTCCCGTCAGGGGACCCGTATGGATATTTTGTACAAACGTTCAAATATGGCCACCATCTTAGCTTGTTAAAATTTGAGTATGGGAAGGAATGAGCAAAATATTGTGTGCGTGCGTGCATCCATCCATCCTATCTATAGATATATCTATCTATCTCTGAATACTGCCAACTCGTCTCGCGAGTGTTACTGGCAGGTCAATATGTTATAGCGGAGAGTAGACCACCCATATTTCCTGGGTAGGAACCAGTACTCAACTATCCAACCTCCGTAAGCGACAGGACAACTTTCAGACATATCACCATTTATCACTTGCCCCTTATAGGGAGCGATCCTGCAGCCTAATGAATGATAGCGGTGAAAACTTTTTTAACCCTATTTTGCTTGAAGTTTATTAACTTTTCATGGTTGCATTATTTCCTTAAAATACTCTTTATATTTTCACAAATCCATTTGAAGAAAACGACTCAGTTTTCAGAAAATAAACACATGTGGACATCTAATTGGTATGGAAACAGATTTAGCATTTCAAATTTGTATTAACTATTGACCAATGGATATACTATGTCTATGTACTCTTCCATTGACCATGGTGAATGAATAGTTTGTTAATATTTTAGTGTTTATGTCAATGTCTTAGTCACTGTTAGTCTTTAGGCTATTATTTAGTAAAGAAGCATTCATCTGGAATACGTTTGACTTTGGATTTGGTTTTTGAATGTCATTAATGATATATGTATAATGTATGACATGTAATGAATATATCCGAATAAATGTAATATCCGCTCACTACGCGTAGTTTATAAGTGTTCGCATTGTAAAATGGATTAACCTCAATGACATTAAATAATTCTTATTGAAATCCTACCAACAGCTGTTCTGGCAGCTGACACAATTAAAACTTCCTTTTCTGACATGTCCTTACGTCAAAAGATAGTAAATCTTATTACAGTTTAGTTTTACTTTTTACGAGAATCTAGCTTACGGCTCAGTCTAATACGCAGACAATTCTGCCGAACTAAAGTTAATAATATTAACGCACATGTATGAGGACTTTCTGTGAAGGGTACTTCATGTACTTCATTTGTATGCTTAGTATACAATTACAGGTGAATATCATAGTAATCTGTATTACACTAACACCATGGACGCACAATAACAGATGCGCGAAGTGTGCTTACTATGTGTGGCGTCAGTAGTCCAGTACTAAAGCGTCGGATTTGGAATTGGAGGGCACTGGGTTCGATATTCGGTGAGGACACGTGTACACGTGTGTGTAGTATTGAGCAATACACCACACACACATTGGCTGTTACTGGCTAACCGCTTAGGTCGGCTAAGCCTGCCCAAGAAAAGATGCATTGGTCCCGCAAGGGGCTTGACATAAATGGAGCATGCATACATACAGCATACATGCATAGCTGGTGCTAATCTGGACTTCATTGTCGAAAAGTTGCCATAAAAAAACAACCAGATGTGTCACAGTTGATAAATTAGTGATGTTCTATCTGTATCAATCAATAATTTATTTGTGTTCAACCTACATGATTGTATTGTCAATTATGCAATTTGAGGGGATTATGAATACAATAGTTGTATTGCTATTTGTCTGGCAATCACCTATTGTATGATATATTGTATGGAAGGAATTAGTACCAAGCTCGCTGGCTGGCTAATATATTAACATCTCACCTTTGGGTGGGCACTTTTGCAATCCCCAAACAAAGAGAACAGTAGTTCATGGAGATAACATCTAAGAACAATTTCATGATTTCCTTAGTTCAGTTATATTAGATTAATATATATATTGATAGGAACTATTATTATACTGTGCCACAGGTAACATCCCAGGTTGTCCCATATCCCATTTAATTTAAATGATTAGTTAAAATTCCTTATTCTCATTTGGTCATTTAAATTAAATATAAGTATCATCAGCTAGGGTTATTAATCTGCTTTTTTTTTATTATTGAGTTGCAATTATGATTTGCTTACTTTTAGATAATATCCTGCATGTGTTTTTATTTGCTTTGCTTTGGTTTGATGTGTATATTTTATGTATTGTAGGACACCCTACTGACCCTATCGAGCCCTCGTAAATAGATAATTTAGCAACATGGGTTTTGTTATATATTATTTGTGACTCCCTATTTGTGAGTTAACTATTAAATAATGTAATACTAAGGTATTAGCATTCACTACTCTCGGTGATTGATATGCATTAATTGGGTAAATTTACCCCTGGTATACCCATCTATAATCAATTACGTTAACATTTCGTTCACCGACACAAAGAACACTCAATAAAGAAGTCCCATGTTCCGGATCAAAGGTCGAGCATCCTTACAGCAAGACCAGATAGATACTTACTTTAAACTGTTGAATGAGTCTCTACAGAGGCTTGGAATTGTGGACTACCCAACACCTATTTACAATTGTGATGAGACTGGGCTTAGTGGAAACATCACATGTGACAAAGATGTTATTGTTAGAAAATGTGTCCGCCAAGCATTCTGTGTTCAGTTGACGCTAAATGGTCAGGTTACAGTAAATTTTGCAATATCTGCCGCTGGGTTTTTATTGAACCTGCTCTAATCCAACAGTTTAAGAGAAAAACGTATCACAATGCTCGTGTTATCAAGGCTTTGCCACTCAGTTCTCATCGTATGTCTCCACAAATTCCAACATCAACCGCTTCACATGTCCATTCATCTCCAGTTCCTGAATATTTAACTGAGGCTATATGTGAAGTTTGTATGACATCTAGAGATCTTTTATGTGTGGAGTGTTACCAATGTGATGTTTGGTTCCATTACGAATGCCTGCCCAACTGTGGAAAGTCAGATGTTGATTTCATCATCCTTGTCCTCACAACATTGTTATGCTTCAGCTGCAGAGAGGAATAGTGGTTTGTAGATGTCTGCTTCGACATTCCGGTGATAATCAGAGTGAAATACAGCAGACAGTACAATGGTCACCTATTCATAAGTACAAATGTATAACTAAACGTTCATATTGTCATTTAAATACATTGTTATAATTCCAAAATGTTAATTAATAAGAGTATCCTTTCTACACGGTACATGTATTACGATTAGTTTTGTGTTTGATTACGTTGACTTGATTTGGTAAAATAAAGGTTTGCAGTTAGTGTAGTACATGTATAGGCTAAATGTCTGCCTGATACATAAACTGTAAATAAAAGTATCGGATGAATGGTAACAGTGTTAGTTATTGATGTTACTATATCAAAATAATATATTCAATAAGTTCTGGTGCATAAATTAAATATAACAGGTACGTGTCCCCTCTTTTTGTAAATGGGAGCAACATTTGCTGACTTCCACTGATCCTCCGTTGAGGGATTTTTGGAATAAGACTTCAAGGATAGGTGAGAGTTCTTTAGACAGGGTTTTAAGTATGCTTGGCTTAATTTGGTCAGGACCACTAGCCTTATGTGAGTTCAGGTTATTGAGTAGTTTTTCTATGCCATTTGAACGTACTGTGATCTCATTCATGTTTGGCGTGGATTGAACATTCCGGTTTCCATTTGGGTACTGAATTTTCATTTTACAAATGGAGGTAAGTCTTAGTGGGGATTTGGAGCTAAAGGCAGACTGAAACTGTTTGTTCAGTGCTGTGGCTTTAGCAGCTTCTTCATGGTGAAATATGTTTTCATGCATTAGGGTGGCATTGATTTGGATTCTTGCTTGGAATGCTTAAGGATGGAATACAGTTTCTTGGTGTTTGGTCTGTACGGGTGGGAGGCATCAGCACTGTTTAGATTTATTGCTATTGCACTGTTTATTGCTATATATAAATTAATGTATACGCATGTTCAATGTATTGTATTACGTGACCTATATATTAATTGTGTATGCTTATGACGATGTACCTCTTACAAGTCTAGAAATAAACATCTGTTCTTAAATCTAAGTGTGAGCCGACGTTAAATAAATCTTCTTGTATCTTGTATGCGAATTATACCTACCCATATACACAGCTGCCAAGAACCAACCTGTATAAGAACTTCCTTTTCCGCTTCCGTCATAATGGTAAATACACTAAATATTTTAAAGTCTTCAAGAAATCTGCTCTAATCACGCTAACATGTGTGTTCTTATGCTAGTTCGATGAGGAAATACTAAAACACTGTATCTAGATATTGTTTTATTCATGATACTGAAGGAGATAATGTAAACAAGCCAATACATTCCAACCTGTAAAGTCAATACCTTAAATCGCTGTCAAACATATTTTGGGCTATTCCCTAAAATAACACAGCACCGGAGACACATTTTATTTATTTATATCTGCACTATTCTCTTGGCACGAGCTTTTTGTTTTCAATTGAATTGCAAGTAGTGTACACCAGAGTTCTTGTTTTGAACCATGTTCAGACTCTTCATTAGACGTCCATGGAAGATACCAATGAACTGAACATCTTTCAATCATACTGGCGCCCAGCCTACCCATCAACATCTCAAGCAAAACACTTCTGAAATGCCTTCATAAATAGAGTTTTAATTGTAAAAAATGTTTGACTTTCATCGCTATCACTAGGACTGTTGACGTCTATCTACCTCTATAATGTCTAACCCCTCTAGACATGAGGTTGCTCCATATTCACAGGGATATCCATATAGTGAAGTGTGTGATCTGATTGATCGCCATTCCAACTGATATCATATGTCGCCTAACAGATCGCAAATGGGACTCTAATGAATGTGTGTTGCTCTGAAACGTAACGGCACGTCAGTGTGGTGTCCGTGGTCGTGGATTTGTTTAATTTGATTACACATTTTTCTACTTTTTCCTGCAGTTTCAAAAGGATTTAGCTTGTGATGTCGTGAGCTGATCGAGAGGTTAGGTCTCTAATGTGAGACTCCATTCTAATATTGCCTAGCTCAGTAGCTGTCCAGAGCATTGCGTGTGCACGACAGCCGAGGCCGTGATTACGCGACTCTCTCTTAAACATTGACCTGGGTGTGATTCTTGATCTAAACAACGAATATCTTATTGGTTGTTCATCTTGTACATGGGCCAACATGCGCTTTTCAAAATGGGCATTTGTTCAGTGTTTGAAAATGTTCTGCACATGCTGAAAAACAGATTTTTAGCTTTTTCGGAAAGCAAACTAGGGTTTTACAAAAACTTCATTAAATAGAAATTTGCTGCGTTGACTATATACGGTATCATGGCTATGATGGTAGTGGTGGGGAAATGAAGTTTGATTTGGCACTTTGGGCTCTAGAAGTGTTGTGGGTAGAGAGTGAAACTGTAAAACTGTAATCAGATATTTCAAACAGATAAATGATTGTGTTGCAATTATACACATTAATTCATGGATAGTTTTTATGTTGGGCAATAATTTTACCACGTATAGTGGCTTTCATTATATAGTTGGATATTTACACAAGCAGAAACAATTAATTTCAATTAGATATTATGCATTTACAAGACAGTGGAACCCTGTTTTTCTCCCAATGGGACAAATGTTGTACAAATGTTCCCATTGTTAGAAACCCTTGGCAGAACATTGCCTCTCTATTATATATATATATCTGAATTTTTGTGTTCGTACTGTGCGTGGGACGTAAATCAAAATTAATTAGTATTTCCGTTCAGAATCACAAATCAGTGGCTGGATGATCAGGTATACAAAATGAATATTTCAGTCAAGTAAGGCATCTATCTACCTCTAATGTCGAACCGATTGCGGGGACGTAGGCATTCTAAAAGATTCAACTGAAGATTGTTGTATATTGTTTCTGAAGAGTGTTAGTTTGTCCATTTGAATGTTACATGCAAATTTGTTACTTTCTGCAGGTGAACGTTCCAAAGCAGAGAAAAACCTTTTGCAAGGGCAAAAAATGCAAGAAGCACACGCTGCATAAGGTCACACAATACAAGACGGGCAGAGCTTCACTATACGTTCAAGGTATTATAAACATTCGAAGGCCACATAAAGGTTGGGAAAGTTGGAATGCTATCGTGTGTGTCCAGTGATTTTTACCTGCTAGTCGGCGTCATGTACACACTATAAATTAAATGTGGACTATGTAGGAGCTGCCCATGTCCTGTCACATTTCTTGTGACATACATATCTTCTAAACACCTACAAGCATTTAACTTGTATCTACCGGTAATGTTCACCTCATTGAGAGTATCACTATGCTCAGAACCCATGTTCATCCAAGGTCAAGTGACTATATTTCGTGTTCAGTCCATATAACTATTCAACCGCTAGAGATAGCCATATCGAGACGATGTGCAGAGGATTCATTCATATCGTTTCAAGGCAAAGGTGACAACTGTTCAATTGGCGATTTCCCCAAACTTCTCATGCGTTGTCTATATCTTCGAACGACTGCAAGTGTTTTCATAAAAAGCCATCAAATGTTCACCTCATCAAGTTGACATGCAGAGCGCAGTCGGAGTCCTATTTGAGTGATGTAGTATCGCAATTCAAACAAACATAATTATTAAATAAGAACTGTCATTTATATTGTTTCACTGTGGACTTGTTAAACTCAGATCCTGGGCCTTCCTTCACCAACAATAGATGGAGATGCCATATCACACAAGCTGTTGTTGCGACTTAAAACCCAAATAACAAATGTCCTCGTTTAGGCTGACATGTTTATAAAAGGAACAGCACGCACACTAACATGCTTGTAAACATAGTAATGGTCCATTTCAGGGAAGAGGCGTTATGACAGAAAACAGAGTGGCTATGGTGGACAAACCAAACCAATCTTCCACAAAAAGGTAATTATCTAAATCTGCTACTAGCTTAACTCAGTCCTCCATAGTAGTGCCCCTCAATGTCATTCCCCCATAGTAGTGCCCCTCAATGCCATTCCCCCATAGTAGTGCCTCTCAATGTCATTCCCCCATGGTAGTGCCCCTCTATGTCATTCCCCCATAGTAGTGCCCCTCAATGTCATTCCCCCATAGTAGTGCCTCTCAATGTCATTCCCCCATAGTAGTGCCTATCAATGTCATTCCCCCATAGTAGTGCCTATCAATATCATTCCCCCATAGTAGTGCCTATCAATGTCATTCCTCCATAGTAGTGCCTATCAATGTCATTCCCCCATAGTAGTGCCTATCAATGTCATTCCTCCATAGTAGTGCCTATCAATGTCATTCCTCCATAGTAGTGCCTATCAATGTCATTCCTCCATAGTAGTGCCTATCAATGTCATTCCCCCATAGTAGTGCCTCTCAATGTCATTCCCCCATAGTAGTGCCCCTCAATGTCATTCCCCCATAGTAGTGCCTCTCAATGTCATTCCCCATAGTAACGCCCCTCAATGTCATTCCCCCATAGTAGTGCCTATCAATGTCATTCCCCCATAGTAGTGCCTATCAATGTCATTCCTCCATAGTAGTGCCTATCAATGTCATTCCTCCATAGTAGTGCCTATCAATGTCATTCCTCCATAGTAGTGCCTATCAATGTCATTCCCCCATAGTAGTGCCTCTCAATGTCATTCCCCCATAGTAGTGCCTATCAATGTCATTCCCCCATAGTAGTGCCTCTCAATATCATTCCCCCATAGTAGTGCCCCTCAATGTCATTCCCCCATAGTAGTGCCCCTCATTGTCATTCCTCCATAGTAGTGCCTCTCAATATCATTCCCCCATAGTAGTGCCCCTCAATGTCATTCCCTCCCCCATAGTAGTGCCCCTCAATGTCATTACCCCATAGTAGTGCCTCTCAATGTCATTCCCCCATAGTAGTGCCCCTCAATGCCATTCCCCCATAGTAGTGCCCCTCAATGTCATTACCCCCATAGTAGTACCCCTCAATGCTATGCCCCCATAGTAGTGCACCTCAGTGCCATTCCCCCCATAGAAGGGCCTCTCAATGCTATTACCACATAGTAGGGCCTCTCAAAGCCATTACCACATTGAGATTCACACATTAGTAGTCGAACAAACCATAATAAAGACCAGAACAAGGAGGATGCAACACCCAGTAACCTCTATGAAGGTAAGAATTGGATTACTTATATACATTTCTAACGATTGATAAATTGCAACCATATATTGTGTATATATTATATGAAATAAGACTATATCTCTATGGGGGAAGGTTAATTGACTACATTAGACATGAGAGAGAGCTTCTGTCCTAGTTTATTTCTGTGGGTGTGCGGGCGAGGCTTTTGACCGTGTCCGCCTCTGTGGACGAGTGGTTACGGTCGCTGACTTGTATACCACTGTAACCTATCATCAATGATGGTCATGGGTTCGAGCCCCGCTCAGACCATGTCTTATTTATATGAAAAAGTTGGCAGTTTCTTACGGAGGTTGGTGCACCCAAGTACTGGTTAACCGCTGGAGCCTGCCCATGAAAGGTGTTCTTAGGTCAACTGCCTGTCGACGATATAGCCCAAAATGGATCTGATGCAGGCGTAAAAACCCGAAATATAACATAACTTTTTACATTTGACACATCCAAAAACATCGAGTAGAAACTCTATATAGATATAATATTGTAATAAAGAAAATAATATCAAAAGTCAATATTAGTCAATATCTGTTATTGTATGTGGATATCGTGTAACATGCACCAACTATACTTTCATAAATTGCGTGTATATACCGTAAATGGGAAATAAGGCATCCGTTGTCGAGTGGTTCAGATCATTGACTACAAATCATTTGCCCCTTTGCTGTGAGTTAGAATCTAACTTGGGGGTGTCAAATTCTTTCGTGTGAGGTAGCTATCCAGCTGGCGTGCTTGTGGTTGAGACGGTGATTCTACCTGGGTACCTGCAATACCGCTCTGAGGGGCGCCGAGGGTCTTCCTCGACCAATAACAACTGGACAGTTGCCATATGACTTCAGCTAAAAAACTAAACTTAAATTGTTTTGTAGGCCAAGACGACTAAGAAGATTACACTGAGGATGGAATGCACCATTTGTAAATACAGGAAACAGTTGGCTATCAAGAGATGTAAGCATTTTGAACTGGGAGGTGACAAAAAGAGAAAGGTGGGTAACAGTTACAATATGTCGTACATGTACTTGCTGGCACTTGTGAATTAACGACTGTATGAGGCTAAGTTGTTACATATGCTACAGTGTACCGGTTTGCATTGAAGGGATCTCTAGTGACGTAAGAGAACAATAGATTTACTAGGGGTTAGGTGGCTATAAAAAGTTTGTGTCTTCGAGTATCCGTTTATGTGGCCATAGAGAACAAAAGAATACAGTCAAACCTGTGCTAGTGGTCACCTATTAAGCAGCCAACCTGTATTAAGCAGCCAGTTTCCAGATTCCCAATATGTTTTACTATACATTTGACCTCTATTAAAGCAGCATTACATCGTATGAAATAAAAGATATTTGAAAAATTCAATTTTTACGTAGCAATGCTGCTACACATTCTAACATTATACTTTGTATGTTTATGTTCATTTGGTAAACAGTGTTTTTTGCAATAAAACAAACTCGAAACCGAAAGTAGGACTTTCCGAGTGATTGGTCACGCACTTGTTTACAACCGGAACGCATCGTCCGCACTTGTTTACATTCGGAATGCATCTTCCCCATTTGTCCCACATTGTCTTTTTTAATTAAATTACTTGATATGTTGATTCATACCTCTGTTACTGTTAGCTAAATCTTTTAGGGACATTTCTACATCCCCGTGAGGGGTTCGACATTAGAGGTAGATAGTCTTTCGTGTTCAAAATATATACGTTTTTTTCTACATCGTCTGTTGTTTCACGCATGCGCGCTGTGCATGTTTACATTTTGTGTATTGATAAACAAATTCGCATATACGACGGTTTAAATTTGTTGGAATTTGTATAGTTTCTGAGCGACTATTTCGATTTTTGTAAACACACACTCATTAGTATTTATATTTTACCCAAAACAATCTTTATTACGATGTAATGCTGCTTTAAGCAGCCACCTGTGCTAAGTAGCAACTTTCTGTGATTCCCTTGGCTGGCTGCTTAAGACAGGTTTAACTGTAGTCACTTAATATGCAGTTTTGGGTACTTCCATCCGGGGTCGTATCTCTGTAATCAATAGTGGAATTTCATGAAACTCCCAATAGAAAATTATGGCCCTTTAATTGATTAAAAATTCAATAATTTGGCCTTAGCAAAGTAACCACTTCTTGGGAGTTTCATGAAAATAATGATGCTAGTTATGCGTGATCATAGTACACAGGTGCACGTATAACATTCATTTGGATCGCATCAATATAGCCAGAGTTACAGCCCTTTAATTGATTAAACATTCAATAATTGGCTATAACTAAGTAACCGCTGTATCGAATGTCGTCAAACTTAAAAAATAAAATTAGATTACCATTGTGCCATGTTGTCCTGCAACTCTTGACCCACATTGCCCTAGTAAAACCAGAGTCATTGCCCTTGAATTTATTAAAAATTCAATACAACACTGGTCTTAAATGGATATTCAATGGATTAATCGGATGACTGGGTTTGGTATAACTACAACTCTTGGAATATAGGTAGTTTTTATTGTCTAATCTGCACAATTATGAATTTGAATTACCCTGATCATTCCAAAACCAAATGTATGGACATCGTGTCCAATGCAATACCAGTGTGTTCATTAGGTCTTGTTTTGAAGGGGTTATGCTAAATGTACTACCCAAAATATATTGCCTGATGTGTTGAAAGCAGTTTGTTTAATGTTTGTTTTGTTTCTTCCATTTTAGGGCCAGATGATCCAGTTCTAGGTGTGAAGTTTTCTGTATTCAGCAAAAAAATCAATAAAAGAAAAACATACAATTAATCTCTGTTGTAGTAAAACTTATCAATGCTACATGTAGGTTTATGAATGACAAATCCCAATCTCTGTGTCATTTATGAATGACAAATCCCAATCTCTGTCATTACTGAATGACACATCCCAATCTATGTGTCATTACTGAATGACAAATCCCAATCTATGTGTCATTACTGAATGACAAATCCCAATCTATGTCATTACTGAATGATGAATCCCAATCTATGTGTCATTACTGAATGACAAATCCCAATCTATGTGTCATTACTGAATGATGAATCCCAATCTATGTGTCATTACTGAATGACAAATCCCAATCTATGTGGCATTACTGAATCACAAATCCCAATCTCTGTATCATTTATGAATGACAAATCCCAATCTCTGTGTCATTTATGAATGACAAATCCCAATCTCTGTCATTTATCAATGACGAATCCCAATCTCTGTCATTTATCAATGACGAATCCCAATCTATGTCATTTATCAATGACGAATCCCAATCTCTGTCATTTATCAATGACGAATCCCAATCTCTGTCATTTGTGAATTACAAATCCCAATCTGTGTCATTTATGAATGACAAATCCCAATCTCTGTCATTACTGAATGACAAATCCCAATTTGTGTCATTTATGAATGACAAATCCCAATCTATGTGTCATTTATGAATGACAAATCCCAATCTCTTGTCATTTATGAATAACAAATCCCAATCTCTTGTCATTTATGAATGACAAATCCCAATCTCGTCAATTATGTAGTCCCATGTAATTTGATTTTAATCCCTCTCGTCTCCCTGACCCTAATAAAATTTAGTCTCAGTTGGGATTTTAAACCAAGGTCTAGTGTTGGTGCTTTACACCGTGCACGTAAAAGAACCCGAGGAGACTGGAATTGGACTTGTTTATCATTACACTATCCTCCAAAAATCTAAAATGACTAATCTCTTCAGGAGGCAATGCTCATATGGGCAACCGGTAGCGACGATAAATAAACGTAAACACACACATGTCACCTCACAGTTCATGGCAAGCGGCATCGCTGTTTGTGATATTCATAGCTCATTAGTTATAATGTGGCCCAGAGCTTTATTCACCATCCGGTTATATGCCCTCGTCATATCTGATGGGTGGAATTGACAGTTGTCTCTTCCTACATGGCTTATAGTCATAATCAAATTAAAAAACAATTGTTCAGTAAATTTGTGAAATAATCTGTCGTACATCTTGGGAACACTAAATTTATGAAACAAGATCACTTGTTAAATAAATTGCTTCAATTCTAAAACAAGAAATTTATTAAACTTTCTATTGCCTGTTAGTATGATAAACATTATCGGAAGATAAAAATGGGATCACCACCCTAGTTTTAGCACGGAATTTAGCATTGGACCACAACATTGTTATTTTATCATGAAAAAAAAGGACATTAATCATATACTCAAAGTGATCAGATATAATTATTGTATGTATCGAGTGATCAGATATATTGTATGTATTGAGTGATCAGATATATTGTGTGTATAGAGTGATTAGATATATTGTATGTATCGATCAGATATATTGTATGCATAGAGTGATCAGATATATTGTATGTATAGATCAGATATATTGTATGTATAGATCAGATATATTGTATGTATAGATCAGATATATTGTATGTATAGATCAGATATATTGTGTGTATAGAGTGATTAGATATATTGTATGTATCGATCAGATATATTGTATGTATAGAGTGATCAGATATATGTTGATCAGATATATTGTATGTATAGAGTGATCAGATATATTGTATGTATAGATGTATGTATAGAGTGATCAGATATATTGTATGTATTGAGTGATCAGATATATTGTATGTATAGAGTGATCAGATATATTGTATGTATAGATCAGATATATTGTATGTATAGATCAGATATATTGTATGTATAGAGTGATCAGATATATTGTATGTATAGATCAGATATATTGTATGTATAGAGTGATCAGATATATTGTATGTATAGAGTGATCAGATATATTGTATGTATAGAGTGATCAGATATATTGTATGTATAGATCAGATATATTGTATGTATAGATCAGATATATTGTATGTATAGAGTGATCAGATATATTGTATGTATAGAGTGATCAGATATATTGTATGTATAGATCAGATATATTGTATGTATAGAGTGATCAGATATATTGTATGTATAGATCAGATATATTGTATGTATAGAGTGATCAGATATATTGTATGTATCGAGTGATCAGATATATTGTATGTATCGAGTGATCAGATATATTGTATGTATAGAGTGATCAGATATATTGTATGTATAGAGTGATCAGATATATTGTATGTATAGAGTGATCAGATATATTGTATGCATAGAGTGATCAGATATATTGTATGTATAGATCAGATATATTGTATGTATAGAGTGATCAGATATATTGTATGTATAGATCAGATATATTGTATGTATCGAGTGATCAGATATATTGTATGTATAGAGTGATCAGATATATTGTATGTATAGAGTGATCAGATATATTGTATGTATAGAGTGATCAGATATATTGTATGTATAGATCAGATATATTGTATGTATAGAGTGATCAGATATATTGTATGTATAGAGTGATCAGATATATTGTATGTATAGATCAGATATATTGTATGTATAGAGTGATCAGATATATTGTATGTATAGATCAGATATATTGCATGTATCGAGTGATCAGATATATTGTATGTATAGATCAGATATATTGTATGCATAGATCAGATATATTGTATGTATAGAGTGATCAGATATATTGTATGTATCGAGTGATCAGATATATTGTATGTATAGATGAGATATATTGTATGCATAGATCAGATATATTGTATGTATAGAGTGATCAGATATATTGTATGTATTGAGTGATCAGATATATTGTGTGTATAGAGTGATTAGATATATTGTATGTATCGATCAGATATATTGTATGCATAGAGTGATCAGATATATTGTATGTATCCAGTGATCAGATATATTGTATGTATCTAGTGATCAGATATATTGCATGTATCGAGTGATCAGATATATTGTATGTACAGAGTGATCAGATATATTGTATGTATAGATCAGATATATTGTATGTATAGATCAGATATATTGTATGTATAGATCAGATATATTGTATGTATAGATCAGATATATTGTATGTATAGAGTGATCAGATATATTGTATGTATAGAGTGATCAGATATATTGTATGTATAGAGTGTCAGATATATTGTATGTATAGAGTGATCAGATATATTGTATGTATAGAGTGATCAGATATATTGTATGTATAGATCAGATATATTGTATGTATAGAGTGATCAGATATATTGTATGTATAGAGTGATCAGATATATTGTATGTATAGAGTGATCAGATATATTGTATGTATAGAGTTCAGATATATTGTATTATAGATCAGATATATTGTATGTATAGAGTGATCAGATATATTGTATGTATAGAGTGATCAGATTATTGTATGTATAGATCAGATATATTGTATGTATAGAGTGATCAGATATATTGTATGTATAGTTTTTTGTTGTGTTTTGTTGTTTGATCAGATATATTGTATGTATAGATGTTTGTTGTGAGTGATCAGATATATTGTATGTATAGAGTGATCAGATATATTGTATGTATAGATCAGATATATTGTATGTATAGATCAGATATATTGTATGTATAGATCAGATATATTGTATGTATAGAGTGATCAGATATATTGTATGTATAGAGTGATCAGATATATTGTATGTATAGAGTGATCAGATATATTGTATGTATAGATCAGATATATTGCATGTATCGAGTGATCAGATATATTGTATGTATAGATCAGATATATTGTATGCATAGATCAGATATATTGTATGTATAGAGTGATCAGATATATTGTATGTATCGAGTGATCAGATATATTGTATGTATAGATGAGATATATTGTATGCATAGATCAGATATATTGTATGTATAGAGTGATCAGATATATTGTATGTATTGAGTGATCAGATATATTGTGTGTATAGAGTGATTAGATATATTGTATGTATCGATCAGATATATTGTATGCATAGAGTGATCAGATATATTGTATGTATCCAGTGATCAGATATATTGTATGTATCTAGTGATCAGATATATTGCATGTATCGAGTGATCAGATATATTGTATGTACAGAGTGATCAGATATATTGTATGTATAGATCAGATATATTGTATGTATAGATCAGATATATTGTATGTATAGATCAGATATATTGTATGTATAGATCAGATATATTGTATGTATAGAGTGATCAGATATATTGTATGTATAGAGTGATCAGATATATTGTATGTATAGAGTGATCAGATATATTGTATGTATAGAGTGATCAGATATATTGTATGTATAGAGTGATCAGATATATTGTATGTATAGAGTGATCAGATATATTGTATGTATAGATCAGATATATTGTATGTATAGAGTGATCAGATATATTGTATGTATAGATCAGATATATTGTATGTATAGAGTGATCAGATATATTGTATGTATAGAGTGATCAGATATATTGTATGTATAGATCAGATATATTGTATGTATAGATCAGATATATTGTATGTATAGAGTGATCAGATATATTGTATGTATAGATCAGATATATTGTATGTATAGAGTGATCAGATATATTGTATGTATAGATCAGATATATTGTATGTATAGATCAGATATATTGTATGTATAGATCAGATATATTGTATGTATAGATCAGATATATTGTATGTATAGAGTGATCAGATATATTGTATGTATAGAGTGATCAGATATATTGTATGTATAGATCAGATATATTGTATGTATAGATCAGATATATTGTATGTATAGATCAGATATATTGTATGTATAGAGTGATCAGATATATTGTATGTATAGAGTGATCAGATATATTGTATGTATAGATCAGATATATTGTATGTATAGAGTGATCAGATATATTGTATGTATAGATCAGATATATTGTATGTATAGAATGATCAGATATATTGTATGCATAGATCAGATATATTGTATGTATAGATCAGATATATTGTATGTATAGATCAGATATATTGTATGTATAGAGTGATCAGATATATTGTATGTATAGATCAGATATATTGTATGTATAGAGTGATCAGATATATTGTATGTATAGATCAGATATATTGTATGTATAGAGTGATCAGATATATTGTATGTATAGAGTGATCAGATATATTGTATGTATAGATCAGATATATTGTATGTATAGATCAGATATATTGTATGTAGAGTGATCAGATATATTGTATGTATAGAGTGATCAGATATATTGTATGTATAGAGTGATCAGATATATTGTATGTATAGATGTTTCAGATATATTGTATGTATAGAGTGATCAGATATATTGTATGTATAGATCAGATATATTGTATGTATAGATCAGATATATTGTATGTATAGAGTGATCAGATATATGTATGTATAGATCAGATATATTGTATGTATAGAGTGATCAGATATATTGTATGTATAGATCAGATATATTGTATGTATAGAGTGATCAGATATATTGTATGTATAGATCATGAATCAGATATATTGTATGTATAGATCAGATATATTGTATGTATAGAGTGATCAGATATATTGTATGTATAGATCAGATATATTGTATGTATAGAGTGATCAGATATATTGTATGTATAGAGTGATCAGATATATTGTATGTATAGAGTGATCAGATATATTGTATGTATAGATCAGATATATTGTATGTATAGATCAGATATATTGTATGTATAGAGTGATCAGATATATTGTATGTATAGAGTGATCAGATATATTGTATGTATAGATCAGATATATTGTATGTATAGAGTGATCAGATATATTGTATGTATAGAGTGATCAGATATATTGTATGTATAGAGTGATCAGATATATTGTATGTATGAGTGATCAGATATATTGTATGTATCGAGTGATCAGATATATTGTATGTATAGAGTGATCAGATATATTGTATGTATAGAGTGATCAGATATATTGTATGTATAGAGTGATCAGATATATTGTATGTATAGAGTGATCAGATATATTGTATGTATAGATCAGATATATTGTATGTATAGAGTGATCAGATATATTGTATGTATAGATCAGATATATTGTATGTATGAGTGATCAGATATATTGTATGTATAGATCAGATATATTGTATGTATAGATCAGATATATTGTATGTATAGAGTGATCAGATATATTGTATGTATAGATCAGATATATTGTATGTATAGATCAGATATATTGTATGTATAGAGTGATCAGATATATTGTATGTATAGATCAGATATATTGTATGTATAGAGTGATCAGATATATTGTATGTATAGAGTGATCAGATATATTGTATGTATAGATCAGATATATTGTATGTATAGATCAGATATATTGTATGTATAGATCAGATATATTGTATGTATAGAGTGATCAGATATATTGTATGTATAGAGTGATCAGATATATTGTATGTATAGAGTGATCAGATATATTGTATGTATAGAGTGATCAGATATATTGTATGTATAGAGTGATCAGATATATTGTATGTATAGAGTGATCAGATATATTGTATGTATTGAGTGATCAGATATATTGTATGTATAGAGTGATTAGATATATTGTATGTATCGATCAGATATATTGTATGCATAGAGTGATCAGATATATTGTATGTATCCAGTGATCAGATATATTGTATGTATCTAGTGATCAGATATATTGCATGTATCGAGTGATCAGATATATTGTATGTACAGAGTGATCAGATATATTGTATGTATAGATCAGATATATTGTATGTATAGATCAGATATATTGTATGTATAGATCAGATATATTGTATGTATAGATCAGATATATTGTATGTATAGAGTGATCAGATATATTGTATGTATAGATCAGATATATTGTATGTATAGAGTGATCAGATATATTGTATGTATAGATCAGATATATTGTATGTATAGAGTGATCAGATATATTGTATGTATAGAGTGATCAGATATATTGTATGTATAGAGTATCAGATATATTGTATGCATAGATCAGATATATTGTATGTATAGAGTGATCAGATATATTGTATGTATAGAGTGATCAGATATATTGTATGCATAGAGTGATCAGATATATTGTATGTATAGAGTGATCAGATATATTGTATGTATAGATCAGATATATTGTATGTATAGAGTGATCAGATATATTGTATGTATAGAGTGATCAGATATATTGTATGTATAGAGTGATCAGATATATTGTATGTATAGAGTGATCAGATATATTGTATGTATAGAGTGATCAGATATATTGTATGTATAGAGTGATCAGATATATTGTATGTATAGATCAGATATATTGTATGTATAGAGTGATCAGATATATTGTATGTATAGAGTGATCAGATATATTGTATGTATAGAGTGATCAGATATATTGTATGTATAGATCAGATATATTGTATGTATAGAATGATCAGATATATTGTATGTATAGAGTGATCAGATATATTGTATGTATAGAGTGATCAGATATATTGTATGTATAGAATGATCAGATATATTGTATGTATAGAGTGATCAGATATATTGTATGTATAGAGTGATCAGATATATTGTATGTATAGAATGATCAGATATATTGTATGTATAGATCAGATATATTGTATGTATAGAGTGATCAGATATATTGTATGTATAGAGTGATCAGATATATTGTATGTATAGATCAGATATATTGTATGTATAGAGTGATCAGATATATTGTATGTATAGAGTGATCAGATATATTGTATGTATAGAGTGATCAGATATATTGTATGTATAGAGTGATCAGATATATTGTATGTATAGAGTGATCAGATATATTGTATGTATAGAGTGATCAGATATATTGTATGTATAGAGTGATCAGATATATTGTATGTATAGAGTGATCAGATATATTGTATGTATAGAGTGATCAGATATATTGTATGTATAGATCAGATATATTGTATGTATAGAGTGATCAGATATATTGTATGTATAGATCAGATATATTGTATGTATCGAGTGATCAGATATATTGTATGTATAGAGTGATCAGATATATTGTATGTATAGATCAGATATATTGTATGTATAGAGTGATCAGATATATTGTATGTATAGATCAGATATATTGTATGTATAGATCAGATATATTGTATGTATAGAGTGATCAGATATATTGTAT
>CM026387.1:29771989-29819001 GCA_014843695.1 Archivesica marissinica
CTATGCTGTGTTATGTACATATCGACATATTGCTGTGGGGGTTGTGGCATGTTAAATGTACTGTTGTCGTTGTTGTATGCTGTGTTATGTACTATGAACATATTGCTGTGGGGTTTGTGGCATGCTAAATGTACTGTTGTCGTTGTTGTATGCTGCGTTATGTACCATGAACATATTGCTGTGGGGATTGTGGCATGCTAAATGTACTGTTGTCGTTGTTGTATGCTGTGTTATGTACATATCGACATATTGCTGTGGGGATTGTCTGTGTTATGTACATATCGACATATTGCTGTGGGGATTGTGGCATGTTGAATGTACTGTTGTCGTTGTTGTATGCTGTGTTATGTACATACATCAGACAATGCTAAAGATGGATACGTGAAAGATAAATTGTCAGAAAGATTATTAGTATCACAATCTCTAGGTTTATAATAGCTTGGATAATATGTATATAGCAGTCAATTTGAAAAAGAGTTTCATTTTTGATATTTATATGTTTGAGGTTTGCAAACAAGTGAAAACATCTCTCCCGTTCTTTTAGTTCAGCTCTCTCAAGCGCTATTAGCAAATTAAAAGCATTAATTTGATATTAGTATTTTGTTGTGTTTGCAGTTTAGGTTAAGGAGATGATAGAGGTACAAGGGAAATATAATTTTCTACGTTTGAAGTATGAATAAGGACAACATTATGTTCCCGTCTACTGGTAAAGTCTCCGATAGAGAGCGTAAGAGGATTAACTTGCACGGGATTAGTAAATGTTTAGCGCGGTTTTATCATTCAGTGTTGAGAGAGCGACCCACACAGATGTGTTTATTTAGTTGGTGAAATATGATAAATACTCGAAAGGCTAGATGTTTTCAAATGTTTGACAAAATAGATGACAATATTCTATAGATTCATAAAGGTTACTTACTTTATGAACAGTTTGAACGGATATAGAGATATGAAAAGACTCCATGAAAGTGTATAGTGACAATTATATAGGTTTAAATATGAGCATCGGTTGTGATCAGTTGTACAAGAGTATATTATGTATCTAACATTGGATGTATAATGATAACGTTGTCAAATTTACGATATATTTATATATGTATACATGTACTGGTAAATAATTGGTGGTGAGCTCTCTCAAGCTCTATTAGCAAATTAAAAGCATTAATTTGATATTAGTATTTTGTTGTGTTTGCAGTTTAGGTTAAGGAGATGATAGAGGTACAAGGGAACGATCATTCCTGTGATGTTTCGTGAAAATCCTACCAAGGGTTGAGAAGATCTTGTCCGGACAAACTTTGTGACAGACGGACAGAAAGTCCGAAATCAATACGTCTATCTGGGGAGAATAATTATGTGTTGCAACTCTAAGCCAGAGTGACCGTGCAATGTCAACCTCAGTGCACAACAAACGACCGCACAATCTTCCCACGTACAACAGTGGTTGGTGGTGAATTACAAATTATAAAAGATAACGACATTCACAGTAAAATGGTACACAGTTTTGATCTAAGATTTTGAGTATCACAAACTGAAAGACAGACAAAGAAACTATTTATGTATATCACACAAATGTTTAAAGATACATACATGTACTTTCACTTATTCCCTCACTCGCTCGACTGTCTTCCACATCTGGCGTGGCTGGCTCAGTCTCTGTCACAGTTTCTAAATAAATAAACACTATTACATAATATTAATAGTAAGTATGTAGTACTAAGAACATGAATTCACAGTACAACTATTCTTTCGTCCATGATACATGCTCATATCATCATGGTTTCCCACAGGTGTATTTGAATGCATGTTATTTCATAGCACTTGAATCATGTACCCAAGTAATTTGAATTTCATCAAATGGCAAAAATAGGGGTACACATGTCGTATATCAAAAGCTGTGTCTAGTTTACCTGTAAACTGTTTTGTTTTGTTTTTTTATTTTGAGGCCCCTTTTCGAGTAACCCCGTTTATTTATTTCTTGTATGCACATAAAAAGCATTTACACAATGTTACAACATAAATGATATTATAAGACGTTTGCCGTCCATGTATATACACAAAAGGGTTATTTCTGGATAAGTATCCCTAGTTTACCTGTAAACTTAGACGTTAATGGTTACAGTCTTATGAAGTCTTCACGAAACTGTACCAAAGTTTGCCTGACACCAATCAGACAAATGATTAAAATGCACATCAAATTCCACTATATATTGTTTGACCAAAGGATTTTTTGTCTGACATGGCAGTCGGTCCTACGGATTTCGGGACGACTGTCTTATGACATATTTATTGACAAACAGGAAAAAAACAATAATTTGATCATAGGGTCATAACAATTGATGTTGATATCATAAGTGTATATGTATCAAAACAATCTTAAACTAGCTTATGATAACAATACACACATTCTTCACCACCAGTACCCTCCTCGGCTATCACAGCAACTACAGTTTTATCTCCTGTAAACAAAAAATAGGTTATTTTAATGATGCTTTTAATTCCTACAGTACCACTACATAACAATATTTGTAACTGGTAAGGCCTCACCGATATTTATGTAGTTAGTAGAATTTTACATGCCAAAATAGATGATGTATCTTCTTAATACATGAACGCAAACCACATAACATTTCGGTAGTTTGTATTGCCAACATTTATAGAAAACAACCAAACACTGTATATAGTACTACATGTATATAAATTATTGGATAATATTAATTGATGTATGTTCTGTTAGTTATTATCCGTTGTAACTGAAATTTATTAAAAAGCCTTTATAAATAATGCAATTTCATATACGGAAATAATTGACCTTTCTGCCGATTTTGATTGACAGCTGGCGTTAGCCAATCGCATCGCACCATTTGCGCACACCCCCGGCAACGGCTTATCGCCGCCATCTTGTTAGACAAACAATGCATATTAGACAAACTAGTAACGAGTAGACACATTTGAAAAGGCGTGAATTTGATCGAAAATACGGGTTTAAAAGTGTTTTAATGATGTTGAAAATGTGTAGCTTTGGTGTGTGGGTTAGTTATAGTACAAAATTAGTCGACATCCTGGTGATCGACGTTAAATTCAACCCATTTCAAAATCCTTGGACAAATCTAAAAGTGTGTATATAAGCCACAAAATGCCAGACAGCTGCTTTAAAAACAATGCATCTATAAAAACACCGACTGACCCCATATAGTCATTCTTTTCTAGCAAACACAGCAATCAAATTTAAGCGTGTCACACTGTTTATTGGGAGTAATCAACAACTAATCGACTACCGGTACATCACAGAGACCGCGGATTTATAATATCCCGGATAGGGGCCTACTGCTATTATCAAGATCAAAATTGCACATCGGAATTTAGCACTGATTGTGCTAATTGATCTTTCTGCAAACGCTACTTAGGCACGACCCCCATAGTTACAGGTGCTCGCTGTAACCACGCGAGACAAGCTATCCCCGGTCGGTCTCCTCACGACGTGGGCGTCGTGACCGGTGCACATCCCGCAGCAGCAGCGTAGGATTCTGGGATCTTCTGGTCGTCGATCTGGCGAAGGGGGAGGCTCGCCAGCATGTGGACCCACGGCTCTGAGGACAGAGCCGCCGTTTCTTCTAGATCGTGATGGAATAGACGAGATGACGGACCTGAGGGAGCGGCAACAGTCGTGGCATCCACGCTCCCCTGAGTGACAATCGACGACCAGATGTCTAACAGCCAGACCCGTATAAATGCTGCTGTGGGGTGACCAACAGTGAGGAGGGTGGCCCTACAAGGGACCGAGTACAGAGAGACCAGGCATTGTCACCCTGCCACGGAATGAAGGAACCTCCTGAGGATGTCATCCTGAGCTCAAATCGGGAGACTGTGTCACCGTTCCGAAGTGACCAATCCACGCCGCTGACGCATACAGACGAGGACCCGCATCGACTCTTCGGAGTGTCAACACTTACCTAGATCGGCGACAGCTAACACTGGGGCGCTGAAGAGGCACACCCTCGAACTCTTTTATCCGTCTACCAATGAAGTCCGATGGGGACGGAGGGGTGCGACCTCGACCCTGGATGCGTCAACGGGGTGGACAACGACGGAACAACCGAACCATTCTGCTGCTGTGAGCCGACCCAGGAAACCGGCACAGGGCCTGTCACCCTGTTGTCGGGGAGATGATGCCAGGCGCAGGGAACGTCACCCTGTCGTTTGGTATCGCTCCATAACTGGGTCAACGATGAAGAAGCGCCTCCACACCGACTGGATGACCTCATTTCTTCATCCAGTCAGCGACCAGGCCTTTAACTACCAGTACCACAATCATCTTGGATATAAACAACTTAGACATAACCAACAAGGAATAATCATCGAGTAACGTAATCTTCTTGGACCATAATCTTCACGGGAATCTACAAACTTCAATCTACACCACTCTACAATACACCGACGACTCAACACTTCATCTCAGCGAATAATCGACGGTGCGAAAGCACGTGAGCTCGCCCATATGGTTTACCGGTGGCGAGGGTAAATAAACGGAATCATCATCATCATCGACAAGCTATCTAACAAAATGGCGTCTAACGCAGACCTGCATCGAGTTAATCTAGATACAATTCCGTCGAATTTCTCGGTTTTATTTCACCCAGATAAGAATATCTCGTTGAAAGCAAGAAGGCAAGGGTTTTAGGTGAATTCAGGTGGTTTCGTATAATCCCTTGTTCGTCTAATGGTAGTTTCGTATACTAGTGCATTCGTATAATCACAGGTTCGTATTTTATATATATATATATATAGTACTGCACTATACAGGCCCATTATAATAATGCTATTATTAGCTATTTAGGTAATTAGACACAATTATGAATGGGACTATGTAGCCGTGTGTTTGCTACGAGCATGCATACGGCTGGAAACGTGACGAGAGCAATAAACGCATGGAAAAATAGACGCCATGGTTGTAATGAAATTGATTTTTTTGTTTGTTTTTTGTTTACGTTTATTTATCGTCGCTACCGGTTACCCATATGAGCGACGCCTCCTGAAGAGATTAGTTATTTTAGATTTTGGAGGATAGTGCATGATACAGACAGAGACCCATTCCAGATTCTCCTCTGGTTCTTTAACGTGCACGGTGTAAAGCACCGACACGAGACCTCGGTTTAACGTCCCATCTGAAAGACTGTTAATTTTATTAGGGTCAGACGGGGGATCGAACCTGCGATCCCTGGATTACCAGTCCAGCGTGTTACCACTGGACTACAGATCCGTCTGTAATGAAATTGATGTGAAGAGCATGATATTTATACATGATTCAAGGGCTTGGACATATGGCACGGCTCAGCTCTAACGCTGATAAAACACGGGCATACAAGCCAGCATCACAAATGTTTGAGCCGACCAATCAAGGTGTGAAAAATAATATATTCTCCAGTAATTGATTAATTTGTCAACAGCCCATCTCATAATAGACGTAGGTGTGAAGGTTATTTCTCTAAAGTACAGATATATTTAACGGTTGAGGACGTGTTAAGTGTTCGTGGAAAATGCTTGCGCAGTCAACGGAAGAGTGAACAACCACATCGTGTCAACTTTGACATCAAAAGAAATGAAATATGCCACCGTCTTGAGAGACTCGACCCTATGCCTCCTAGAAGACTCGAACATTAGGCCCAAAAACTGAACACCAGTACGTTCACTGAGCTAATATGGGAATCCCACAGCTCTGCACATGCATGGGTACTATTACTACTATCTGATCCCTAGTCCACCATCCACGACAATATGTATGAACCACATGTATAATTTTAATCACCATTATACTCACATATCTCTTGTGAACGGTAGATCTATTAATGCAGAATATATTTTTTCGAAATATTTTATTATGCATAAATAAATTAATTCCAACTTACTTTTGTGCATATATATCTGTTTGCATTAATTTTGGATGTATCCAGCTGTTCGTCCACACAACTTAATCCACCTTAGAGACATTTTCAGGTTTTGGAAATGGCACGAATTTAACGTCACCTATCAATCGATCTGGATATCTACTATCACTGTCACACAGCCCGTAGCTACATCTTTTCACCAGTGTCAATGACAGACAGCATTAATTAATTTGTAATTATTTTTCAAAAAATAATTTCAGATCACGATCACTCGTTATCAAATTTGATTAAAATTTTACTACATAACTCGTTTGTCTAACAGAACGATAAAACATTGACTCGGTGTAGTAATCAATACTATAATTATGTGCACACATTTTATAATTGACCAATTAGCACACTCAGTGCTAAATTCCGATGTGCAATACTTTGATCTTGATAATCTATCGGGTATTATAAGTCGGCGGTCTCTGTGATGTACCGTTAGTCGGTAAGTTGTTGATTACTCCCAATAAACAGTGTGACACGCTTAAATTTGATTGCTGTGTTTGTGAGAAAAGAATGACTATATGGGGTCAGTCGGTGTTTATATAGATGCATTGTTTTTAAAGCAGCTGTCTGGTATTTTGTGGTTCATATACACACTTTTAGATTTGTCCAAGGATTTTGAAATGGGTTGAATTTAACGTCGATCACCAGGATATCGACTAATTTTGTAATATAACTAACCCACACACCAAAGCTACACATTTTCAACATCATTAAAACAATTTTAAACCCGTATTTTCGATCAAATTCACGCCTTTTCAAATGTGTCTACTCGTTACTAGTGTGTCTAATATGCATTGTTTGTCTAACAAGATGGCGGCGATAAACCGTTGCCGGGGGTGGTGCGATGCGATTGGCTAACGCCAGCTGTCAATCAAAATCGGCAGAAAGGTCAATTGGTCAATTATAAAATGTGTGCACATAATTATAGCATTGATTACTACACCGAATCATTGTTTTATCATTCTGTCAGACAAACGAGTTATTTAGTAACGTTTTAATCAAATCTGATAACGAGTGATCGTGATCTGAAATTATGTTTTGAAAACTAATTACAAATTAATTAATGCTGTCTGTCATTGACAATGGTGAAAAGATGTAGTTATGGTCTGTGTGATAGTAGATAGCCAGATCGATTGATAGGTGACGTTAAATTCGTGCCATTTCCAAAACCTAAGACAAATCTTGAAACATGTCTAAGGTGAATTAAACGACCAGCTGAATACATCCAAAATTAATGCAAACAGATATATTTGCACAAAAGTAAGTTGAAATTAATTTATATATGCATAATAAAATATTTCAAAAAATATATTCTGCATTTATAGATTTACTGTTCACAAGAGATATGTGAGTATAATGGTGATTACAATTATACATGTGGTTCATACATATTGTCGTGGATGGTGGACTAGGGATCAGATAGTAGTAATAGTACCCATGCATGTGCAGAGCTGTGGGATTCCCATATTAGCTCAATGAGCGTACTGGTGTTCAGTTTTTGGGCCTAATGTTCGAGTCTTCTAGGAGGCATAGGGTCGAGTCTCTCAAGACGGTGGCATATTTCATTTCTTTTGATGTCAAAGTTGACACGATATTGTTGTTCACTCTTCCGTTGACTGCGAAAGCATTTTCCACGAACACTTAACACGTCCTCAACCGTTAAATATATATGTACTTTAGAGAAATAACCATCACTGAAAAACTTAAACCATTGCTGTCTTGCTTTCAACGAGATATTCTTATCTGGGTGAAATAAAACCGAGAAATTCGACGGAATTTATCTAGATTAACTCGATGCAGGACTGCGTTAGACGCCATTTTGTTAGATAGCTTGTCTCGCGTGGTTACAGCGAGCACCGGTAACTATGGGGGGCGTGCCTAAGTAGCGTTTGCAGAAAGGTCAATTTTGTAGAAATGTTGACAATTTTTTGTCAATCAACTTTGAAAACATGCGACGCTAGAACGGCATCTAATGTAAACTACAGTTTATTCAGATTTTATCATATCAGTGATCGGGATGAGTACCTATGGAGAAACTGAACCATTTTTAGTATTTAACCGCACTGACATAGTAGTGGCCCAATAGTGCCTGGGAATGTTTTGACACTGGTATGGTTTGAGCAAAGTGATCAAAGGTCAGCAGTGCTGTCGCACTGCAGTTTGGTAGATTGCATACCTCACTGTACATTGTGTCATTTTAAGTCTTAAAATGACACAATGAAGTTTTTAGTCCTGTAAGTATGGGATAGATTACTTTATTTACCTGTATAAAGCCCAAACACATGTAGATTTGGGTGGAATTGGGTATAATTGGGTGGAATTGGGTAGAATTGGGTGGAATTGGGTAAATCGTGCCACCCGTTGAAGAGCCATCATCGAACTGTAGAGTTTCCACCCCGATGAGAAAATAGCACTGAAATTAAAAGGACTTTTGATTAATTGTTCAAAGAAAAATGTCTTGGAATGTGAGGGGTACAGTCACAGTATTATTACAATTAACAATCCTGTTTTCGTTAGCAATCACAGATTTGTGATAATTGCTATTTATATTAGATCTATAATTCCATACACTCTACCATATGGTTCGCCAGAGGCGAGTGTAAATAAGCTCAAACATCATCATTTGAATGGGGTAAAATTGTCTTGGGAGTGGAATTCTCCGGTAAACTGGCTTGGGCCGAGTGGGTGTAAATTCGCATGTGCAGTTGGCGGCAAATCATCCTGGTATATACTACCGATCTACTACACGAAATGTGAACAGTCAAAGTTACGTCTTATCTAGGCAAATCATGTACACAAAGATATTTAATGAAATTCTAACAAAACTATAACCTTAAAAGGAAAATCAACGAGAGAATGTGCCTGAATTTAACTTGAAGTTTGGAATGTGTAAAGAATTTTGCGTATTTTACCCGATGTGGGACACAAAATAATACATACGCCTTATTTTGTTATTGAAAAGTTTGGAGAATATGTTAAGATTGTAATGGCACATACAAATATCCAAGAAATATGTTGCAGCGAGTAACTATAACAGATTATTGACGCAAATTAAAATGTTCAGCTTACCCGTCAGCCATTTTGGTTTTCTTCGCGCACTACCCAGTAAACGTGTTCGCTATTGGTTGCAAACGGTTTCGGCTAACACACCGTTCAGTTCCGACCGTTACCGATCGTTACCGAATGTTCGCTTACGTTTTCCTTTACTGAACGCACTGCAGGTACTTGCTTACTTCCGCGTTGGGACGTTTGTATGAAAATACGCATATTATCGAGTGTAAAGGTGTCTGAACGTTCAATGCGGTTTAAATCAATCCAGTATGGTTTGCGTTAATAGAAAAACGAATATGTATCTGTAACAAGCGTCTGGATTTGGCGATATTTAAGTTTTAACGTGACAGCAAGTGGATATAACTTCGGATACGACAACTTTGGCGCGAACATGAATATGACATCGAGAAAAATGCCTCGTTATATTCGATTTCATTTTTTCTAGACTGGGATCTTGTAAAATGCACTAAGATTTCAGTTAGAAAATGTATGATAAGTCATCTAAAATCTACCTGGACAAACACGAATATGAAAACAGCAGTAACAGAAGTCTCGTTCTAGGGTCTTGCTGTAATAACATTTTAGCAGGGTATTAGCTTAAGATATTAATCACCCTCGTTGTTGTGGATGAAAGCATAATATGGAATCATTCATTTTGGAAAGAGAAACGAGAGTATCCCAGAGAATATCCACCTGTTTCGATCTGACAACCACCATATCACCTCACATACACCCCTGCTCAATGAATTTGAATCTCTGACCCATACTGAAGTCATTACAAAAGTAGTTAGTGGGCTATTATAATACATTACAGATTTACAAACAGACTTCGTATAAATAAATGATTACCTTGTTCACCAACATTGGTATTTGGCAACAGCAGTGGTCGACCCTCCCCTGCAACCACCTGATCGAGTCCTTAAGTGAGTGATGTTCACTTCTTATGTGGGATAGTGTATTCTGTAATGTCACTATCTGAATATAAAGTTTATACAAATTAAGCGTTTATTTGTGTTTACCACGCTCTAAGCAGGTCAGTTTTGAACTGCAGTTTAGTTCGCCTCCGTGGTGGAGTGGTTAAGATCGTTATAACCTATCATCACTAAGGATCATGGATGCTGGTGAGGAGGTAAAACCCAAACAAATGCAAATTACAGTTTGTGTATGTCATAAATATAACTCTGCTGAGCAGACTGTCTAACACAGACAGATATGTAGCCCAGTGGTAACACGCTGGTAATCCAGGGATCGCAGGTTCGATCCCCCGTCTGACCCTAATAAAATAAAAACAGTCTTTCAGATGGGACGTTAAACCGAGGTCTCGTGTCAGTGCTTTACACTGCACGTAAAGGAACCAGAGGAGACTCTGGAATGGGTCTCTCTCTGTATCATTGCACTAGCCTCCAAAATCTAGAATGACTAATATCTTCAGGAGGCGTCGCTCATATGGGCAACCGGTAGCGACGATAAATAAATGTAAAACACACAGACTGTCTAACACTAAACATAGTAAAACAATAAAATAGCACATACCTGCACCTCCATGGCTTTCACTTTGTCTGCCATTTGCATGGCACATAACTTATTGCCCGCGGCAGCTTCCACGAGAGCATTCACAGCATCCATGATGATAGCTATGAGAGTTCTATGAGGAGTGTTTTTATAGGAGAGTAAAATACATAACTCGAATAACCTATAACCTAGTTGTAACCAGAAATACTTGTACGGAAAAGTTGCATATAAAATCTGCTGGCAAGTACAATCTATAATAACCTATAGCCTAGTTGTAACCAGAAATACTTGTACGGAAAAGTTGCATATAAAATCTGCTGGCAAGTACAATCTATAATAAACTATAACCTAGTTGTAACCAGAAATACTTGTACGGAAAAGTTGTGTATAAAATCTGCTGACAAGTAGAATGTACGAATTATTCAACATAATATCGTATGCAGGTGTGTACCTGCATAATGTTTATAGGAGATTCCAGTTATTTACTGTTATTTGTATGAAATAATAGTCAGAGAGCACCATCAGACAACCCATTTTATTTTCTAGAGTACTCTCAGACATCCATATAATGTTATGGGGTGACCCCCTCACAAACTCATCCACACCTAGACGCAAGCATCATATGCCAATGTGCGCTATTGCGTTTGAGTACACATCACAAAACCTCTAGCTACATCCCTGGTATGATGTTCCTTCATTATAAGTTATCAAAAGTTCATATCATAACCTTGCAAATTAAAAGGTAGCAGTGCACACGGGTTCAGACACTATGACAAGCAAACAGAACTTACAGGAAAACCCTGCTTGGAACCGATATAGCAACATTAATGCAAATATAATTTAGAAATTAAGTTGAAAAGGTAGCATTTAGGTCAATACCCTTACAAAAGTATTCGTGACTTAGGTTCAAAGAGCACTAACCTTAGATATATTAAATATTTAATAGAAAACGAGGTCGAAGTCAAATTCTCATTCCTAATTGACTCCATCATCATGTATGTATGCACCATTAATAGCGGTTAACCAGTACTAAGCAATGTGTGTGAGACGCCTTGTTCAATGACACTACATATGTGGTCTGACTGAGTATCGAACCCAGACCGTTCTATTCCAAATCCGACGCTCTACCATTGGATCACGGGCGCTACACATTATGGACGAGTGGAAGAGGCAATGTGTTCCAGCTTTCTAACAAGATATTGAATTTGCATCAGTATTGTATACTTTTGCAAAATCCGCTCACACCAACATGTTTATAATTAGGCGAGTAACATTAATATAAAACGCGTTGGCTTTCTTGTAAAACAAGAAGAGAAACCAGCTCGACTGAACAAAACATTATAAGCTTGATTCAGGTTCTCAATCAATACACTTCTCCTTCGCGTATACCACGCAGAGAACCAATTTAAAGGAAGGCGCACTTGATTTAAACATAGCGGTAACAGCGCATTTTACAATGAAGACCGATTAAATGTTTTGTTAATGTTTTATGCGAAGATTCATACTCTTGCAATTAATAATGTTCGCATTCCATCTGCGCAAGCGTGTTACTATTGTTTGCATAGTAAATTGTTTCGCAATCGAGCTCAAATAAATTTGTATAAACTAAGAGAGTTAACTCCATTCAAAACTAAACGCATCTTTTATAAGAGTTACTTCCCTTATACTACTTTTATAAACAAGGCTTCGGGTCCGGAGGGAAATCTTCTGCTCGGAGTGAAATCTTCGGGGAGTGCTCTCTATTCTTCTCTACTGCTATGCGCCTGTCCTCCGTGCGCACTAATGTATGCCATGGCAGATACGCGCCTGCCCTCTGCGCCCACTAATTTATGTCATGGCAGCTACGCGCCTGCACTCTGTGCCCACTAATTTATGTCATGGCAGCTACGCGCTTGTGCCCACTAATTTATGTCATGGCAGCTACGCGCTTGTCCTCTGTGCACACTAATGTGTGCCATATCACCTACGCGCCTGCCCTCTGCGCCCACTAATTTATGCCATGACAGCTACGCGCGTGCCCTCTGCACCCACTAATATAT
The DNA here is from genome assembly GCA_014843695.1 of Archivesica marissinica. Classification (NCBI taxonomy): domain Eukaryota; kingdom Metazoa; phylum Mollusca; class Bivalvia; order Venerida; family Vesicomyidae; genus Archivesica; species Archivesica marissinica. Next base: position 29,784,522 of record CM026387.1, read on the forward strand.
GCCATGACAGCTACACGCCTGCCCTCTGCGCCCACTAATATATACCATGGCAGCTACGCGCATGTCCTCTGTGCCAACTAATGTATGCCATGGCAGCTACGCGCCTGCCATCTGCGCCCACTAATATATGCCATGGCAGCTACGCGCCTGCCCTATGCGCCCACTAATGTATGTCCTGGAATTGGTATTAAACAACAATAATGCTTTAAGTAGTAACACAGTGAGTGTGTATACATATAACTGTATTCATAGTTTGCAATACATTTCCTGCAATAAGGCTATATAACTATTCAGTCACCGTAAACACATTTTTAAAATCATATTGCTTCACTTCTATCGGTGAAATATTTGCATGTACATGTATACATACGGATTAGACAACGCTTATGGTACATAGCAATACGATCACGCCATGCAGGTCATCATAATGCTTCACTTCTATCGGCGAAATATTTACATGTACATGTATACATACGGATTAGACAACTCTTATGGTACATAGCAATACGATCACGCCATGCAGGTCATCGTACATATTACTGTTAACGCCTTATAATGCTCTGTATGAGGCGGAGTGATTCGGGTTTTATACGAGCGTGTTTAGTAGAATATAAAAATGATCTATATATATAATTTGTATTTCATCTCTGTTTAGTAATTTTAGACTCAATTTGATATAATATATATATAATACACACATTTAAAATGTGCCAACCAGAGTGCATTATCAACGTTCTATGAATCAAAATGTTCCTGTGGGATACCTGCTTACCGTGGGAGCATGCTCCCCCAGCACCATCGTACCTACAATGCTCACTTCATTAGCCGGGGCGACAAATTCCAAATGGCTAGCTACGGCCATAATGACCTGCATCACGTGATCATATTGTGGTCGATAAAATCAGAAATATCGCCATAAAATAAAGTTTAAACTAAAAAACAGAAATATGATGTATTAATAGAACACTTTTACAAAACAAACGTATTATGAAAGAAATAGGAGTAATTCATATGTTCAATGTTTAGTTTGTAGCTGTCCAGACTATTGGGAATACGTTCGTATGTGTTTAACCTACATTGTCGAATTGAAGGTTATATCGGTGTTGAAATACGCATTTTGAAAACGAAACAAGAAGTTTAATAGCATTCTCGGAAAGGAAATGGCGACTGGTGGGTGTGAACTAACTTCTGATGAAATACCTGGCTTTAAATGTTCCGCGTGTGCTAACATCAACAAGATTCGGGAAGCTGTAAAATATTGTGTGGAATGCCAGGGATATTGTTGTCAATCATGTACCGACATGCATCTGGCATTTCCTACTTTGTTGAATCACACTCTTCTCGATCAATCCAGTTCCAGCATGCCGCATTCCACGTCCGGCCTGCCGGCGGTGCCGACGGAGAGATGCAGTATTCATCATGTGAAGATTGTAGATATGTTCTGTGGAAACCATGACGTAGTGGGTTGTACTACTTGTATGACACTAGAGCACAGGTAAGCTAAGACATAATATCACGCTATGTGTAAAACGTTGTTGACATAACAAAATAATGTAAATATGGTCGACATCCACGCGTAATACAACGCGTGTATCCCGAATAACACCATATTTATTTGTAGACTAATGTTAGCTAAATTTTCTCTAAACAACAGTATCACACGTTTAGTAGACTCCATGGCAATGACAAACAAACGTCAATTCAGGAGCGTGGATAAGCATTATATGAAATCCTACTTTCACTTTTAAGTTTGTAGACCACAAAAACATTGTTTATTGATTCAATGTTAGTGTTCGACTGTACTCGGAAGAATTTGTAGTAGCAATGAATTTACACGTGAAAAAATGCATGTTTTTGCCTTTAGTGATGTATCTATCTAGTTGGTCAAATGTATTTCTTTCTGGAACAGTTACACTCAGTGAGTGTGTATCAGAGGTCTTAGATTATGCAAATTTATTTTAGCACGATTGCGAAACAAGTTCTTACAACTTATATTAACCATTCTCGTTAACTCGAATGAAAGGCGTGTTGACTAGATGTCCTTAAATGTTATTATTATTCCTCATGGATTCCATCACCACGAGGGTGAGAGAAGAGGCAAATTGGAATTTCAATTGCATTGCCTCAGGGCACACTCATAACGGCTACAGCTGGGCGGCGGCTACAGTTGGGCTCGAACTCCGGGCCTTTCGCACCAGAGGCGATCGCGCTATCACGACTTCCACAAATCATAGGGCTAATTTTAATGTCCTTCCAGTTTGTCCAATGGAATATAATAAGTAGATTAGCTCCGCGATATTAGCACGAGTTGCATTTAACGTTATAATAGAGGCTATACCAAGTCACATATCATGGACCAAATATAACCTAATTACATATATTCCACTTTATATCCACAATACATGTATACACATATTCACCTTTATATCCACAATACATGTATACAAATATTCCACTTTATATCCACAATACATGTATACACATATTCCACTTTATATCCACAATACATGTATACACATATTCCACTTTATATCCACAATATATGTATATACACATATTCCACTTTATATCCACAATACATGTATACACATATTCCACTTTATATCCACAATACATGTATACACACATATTCCACTTTATATCCACAATACATGTATACACATATTCCACTTTATATCCACAATACATGTATACACACATATTCCACTTTATATCCACAATACATGTATACACATATTCCACTTTATATACACAATACATGTATACACATATTCCACTTTATATCCACAATACATGTATACACATATTCCACTTTATATCCATAGTACATGTATACACATATTCCACTTTATATCCACAATACATGTATACACACATATTCCACTTTATATCCACAATGCATGTATACACATATTCCACTTTATATCCACAATACATGTATACACATATTCCACTTTATATCCACAATATATGTATACACACATATTCCACTTTATATCCACAATACATGTATACACATATCCCACTTTATATCCACAATACATGTATACACACATATTCCACTTTATATCCACAATACATGTATACACATATTCCACTTTATATCCACAATACATGTATACACACATATTCCACTTTATATCCATAATACATGTATACACATATTCCACTTTATATCCACAATACATGTATACACACATATTCCACTTTATATCCACAATACATGTATACACACATATTCCACTTTATATCCACAATACATGTATACACATATTCCACTTTATATCCACAATACATGTATACACATATTCCACTTTATATCCACAATACATGTATACACATATTCCACTTTATATCCACAATACATGTATACACATATTCCACTTTATATCCACAATACATGTATACACATATTCCACTTTATATCCACAATACATGTATACACATATTCCACTTTATATCCACAATACATGTATACACATATTCCACTTTATATCCACAATACATGTATACACATATTCCACTTTATATCCACAATACATGTATACACATATTCCACTTTATATCCACAATACATGTATACACATATTCCACTTTGCATCCACAATACATGTATACACATATTCCACTTTATATCCACAATACATGTATACACATATTCCACTTTATATCCACAATACATGTATACACATATTCTACTTTATATCCACAATACAGGTATACAAACATATTCCACTTTGCATCCACAATACATGTACACACATATTCAACTTTGCATCCACAATACATGTATACACAGATTCCACTTTATATCCACAATACAGGTATACACATATTCTACTTTATATCCACAATACATGTATACACATATTCTACTTTATATCCACAATACAGGTATACAAACATATTCCACTTTGCATCCACAATACATGTATACACATATTCAACTGTGCATCCACACTACATGTATGCACACATAGTTCACTTTGCATCCACAATGCATGTATACACACATATTACACTGTATATCCACAATACATGTATACACATATTCTACTTTATATCCACAATACAGGTATACACATATTCTACTTTATATCCACAATACATGTATACACATATTCTACTTTATATCCACAATACAGGTATACACACATATTCAACTTTGCATCCACAATACATGTATACACATATTCAACTTTACATCCACAATACATGTATACACACATATTCAACTTTATATCCACAATACATGTATACATACATATTACAATTTGCATCCACAATACATGTATATTATTATTATGTTATATTTCGGGTTTTACGCCTGCATCAGCACCATTTCGGGCTATATCGCCGGCGGGCAGTTTACTTAATAACACCTTTCCTGGGCAGGTTCCAGCGGTAGACCAGTACTTGGGTGCACCAACCTCCGTACAATACATGTATACACAGATGTCTTGGTCTTGATAGAGAAGACTTACGAACTCCTCAAAAGCCAGCCACGTGTAAGCACATCACACGTGCGCATCCATTGACCAAATATACACTCCAACAATAATTAAGAAATAATAAGTATCAACCGTGGTATATCGCAGAATAACCCGAGTTTGAAGATCTTATGCATAGAAATATATCACGAAGGCCGAAGGTTGATACTTATTATTTCGATTCTAACACGACTTACTTCTAATAATGTTAAGGTGTATTTTCCTCAAACGCCGCTGCATTTGGCTTTCGAAATTTCCTCCCGGGTAAGGGGTGATGACGTTATTTTTTTGGGAAAATATCAATCTAGTACATAAATGAACAAATGAACAAAAGTTGTAACTGGTAAATAATTTTATTTATTTTGTCAAATAAAACTGTACAGAATAGTAACTGAAACGTTACTTAACAGAAAAACAAGACGGACAAGAGATTATCTAATTCTACAAATAGCTCACTTCCGTGAATTCCCACGGTATTTTTTACAAACATCACGTGACTTTCATTCATAAAACTTTACACGCATTGAATAAATGGAATAGCCACAATACGGTGCGCGCGCATCATAGTTCAAGGTAGGTATATCGCAGGATAACCCGAGGTAGATTTTACTCTATAAGTATGTATGTTATTAGCTGGGTCATGTTAGAATAATCAATAACTAATGGTAGAGAGAAATCCAATAAGCTTTTAACTTTCATTTAAATCCAAGTGTATGTATTGTGTACATAATTATGTGTTGTAAATTATGTTATATGTCGAATAAATATGTTCAAATCAATAATCAACTAATACATTTATATACTTTATTTATTTTACAACGAATGCGAAGCAGGTTTTAACAATTATATTAATCACTCTCGTTGGCTCGGGTGAAAGCGTATATGTGGTCATTCATGTGGGAGGAAACTGGAGTACCCGGAGAAAACCCACCTGTCCGATCTGGCGACCATCGTACCATCTCACATACTTCCCTGTCCGAGAATCGAACCCGGGCCGCATTGGTGAGAAGCGAGCGCGCTAACCACTGCGATAATCGGACAGCCAGATTTAATAGACGACTGATAAAACAAAACAGAATTTTATGTTTCGTCATAATAAATATGTTCAAATCCAAAATGCTTGGGGTTTAGCCACAGGCACCAGACACAAACAATATTACAACATTACTTACTATATGACCATAGGCCAAAAGAAATGTGTGTCTGGTGCCTGTGGGTTTAGCCAGTTTGAGGGATTCAGGAGACCGGAAACAAATTATTGGTCTTGTATTGATTATGTATTATAAATGTTATGGACTATGTATGTTATTTGAAAGCAATAACATATGCTTGAACTAAAATAAACTAGACATAATATACATGTATATGTATTGTTGTAGGACTTGTACAGATATTCAGTCCATACCGGAAGTTGTGGACACGCTATTACACACGTCAGACGTGGACAGAAGCTACCAACAGATACAAGACAAGCGGGCGAGTATGGAGGACATTAGAAATACACGAGACGTCCTTCTTCAACTGTTGAACAAACACAAGACCGACGCAGAAAGCAAAATAAAATATTTCAGAAAGGAAATGGACATTCTTCTTACAATGATTGAACAGCAGTCGCTAAATGCAGTAGATAAAGAATTTTGCAGAATGAAGACGACGTTAGAGGAGGAAAGGAAGAACGCCGTAGACACAATTGATGATTTGAAAGAGGCTGCTGCTGATTTGAAGAAGTCGGAAGGAAACATAGCCCAGCAATTTGTCTGTATGAAAATGGCACAGAAGAAACTCACCCAAGCTGAAGATGTGTCAGTCTTGTTCGAAAATTTGCCCGAGGTACAGATAACATATACTGAAGACGGAAGTATTCGGGAATTCCTACAACGATTGGACACATTTGGAGTGGTCAGTTTTCGTCCACTCAATTCCAAACCAAGGACAAGTATCTACTCAATAAAGAATACCAGAACAATTAACATTAACAATGGGAACGATACAACAACGTGTGATGTGTTTAGCTCTTGATTAACAGAAGACGGTACTTTGATTTTAGCTGATGGCAACAATAACAAACTAAAGTGTATCGATATTACTAAGATGTCCGTAGTCGATTACTGTGACCTCACAGATAGCCCTCATGGGGTATGCTGCACGAGTAAACAGGAAGGGGCAGTGAGTTTCCGCACAGAGAGCATCCATTTTGTCTCCCTGGGTAAGAAAATGACACCACTACGTAAAATGAATGTTGAGCATAAATGTTATAGAATGGCTTACAAGGACGACATATTATATATATCTGACAACAGCAAATGTTTGTATATACACAACATGACAGGTACCATATTGCAGATACTATCAACAGACAGTTTCGGGAATGTTCCATTCTCGAGATGCCGACAGATTGCCTTCAGTCATAGTGGTGATACGATGTTTGTCAGTGATTTAGACAAAGGGCTGATATCGTTTGATGGGAAGGGAAAACATATGAACACATTTATATATTCAGAATTACAAAATGCAACAGGAATGAGCATAGATCGTAGAGGGAATGTGTTTGTATGTGGACATATCTCGAACAATGTTTTACAGATAGGAGAAGATGGAAAGAAAATCGGTGTTATAGCAAAATCATCCGATGGTGTGAGGTTCCCACGATCCCTGTACTTTGATCCGCAGCAATGTACACTATATGTAACGCAAGCTTGGAGTAATGATGTAATGGTATACGAGCTACAGTAATGTTCATTGTGCTACAAATAAATGTATATACATACATGAAGCATGTAGCACACACAACCTAGAAACATGATAAATAATTATTATCACATACTTAACTTTGCTTGTACAGTAAAAAGTGGTCTTATTAGCGGGGTGGTCTCTTTATCGAGTTTGTTCAAGAAGATTAATATAAAATAATCTTCAATTAGCAGGTTCAGTGGTCGGTCACACAGCAAGCCTTCTTCCTTAGATTGTAGCACCCCCCCCCCTCAAGGATCCAACTTAAAACAATTGGATTCATAGCAGCTTGTTTTCATTAAATAGTTCTGCCCACTGAATAAGTTAATCACACATTTTGTTCCACCCCTCTCAGGCTATCCTATATTTATCTATTCAGAATTTGTTTGATTAAGTTTTACTAATTAATTTACCTGTGTCTTTCCAATGCAGAACTGTTCTGGTAGTTGTCTCTGGCTCTTACCAGGACTTTCATTTATTAAGTTATTTTGCTCTATTTAAAGCTGTGACGTATGCCTCTTTCATCTTTAACAGTTAACAAATAAGTATAAAAGTCGTAACCTCAGGAATTTCAGAAAATTAAACAAACCAGCCTAGAGATACATAGTACAACTGTCTATTACATATATCTATTATGTATTCAGTATAATACAGTCATCTCATACATTCTTATGTTACCACACGTTTAATAACACCTGGAATGATTCAGATTGGTCGCGGCATTGCATGTTGTTTGTGTTCATGCTTTATTTGTTGAAAATCAAATGCTTAATCAATTAAATGCTACATATGAACTAGCGAGTCAGTGTTGATTATTTGCGTGTCAAGTTGATAGATTATCAGGCCTGTTTACTACGGCGTACTGATGCAGCTTAAAGCAGCATTACATCGTAATAAAGGATGTTTTGGGTAAAATATAAATACTAATGTGTGTGTGTTTACACAAATCGAAATAGTCGCTCAGAAACGATAAAATTCCAATAAATTTAAACCGTCGTATACGCGAATTTGTTTATCAACACACGAAATGTAAACACGCACAGCACGCATGCGTGAAACAACAGAGGATGTAGAAAACAACGTATATATTTTGAACATGAAATACTATCTGTCTAACTTCCTCTAATTTCGAACCCCTCGTGGTGATGTAGAAATGTCCCTAAAAGACGCTAACAGAGGTATGAATCAACATATCAAGTAATTTAATTAAAAAAGACAACGTGGGACAAATGGTGTCGATGCATTCTGAATGTAAACAAGTGCGGACGATGCGTTCCGGTTGTAAACAAGTGCGTCACCGATCGACTCGGAAAGTACAACTTTCGGTTTCGAGTTTGTTTTATCGCAAAAAAAACACTGTTTACCAAATGAACATAAGCATACAAAGTATAATGTTAGAATGTGTAGCAGCATTGCTACCCATACGTAAAAATTAAATTTTTCAAATATATTTTATTTCATACGATGTAATGCTGCTTTAATAATTAGGCTCAAAAATATACTGGCAAGCAAAACATATTTTTCTTCAAATTGATTGTTGTTGTTACTGTGTATCATTCGAGTGTGAACTGATTTAATGTGTATTAATGCTTTACGATGGTTAGCAATAAAAGCAAGTTGAACAATATAATTACGACTATGCACATTATTTATTTTGTTACTAAATTATAGACATGACAAAGTAACAGGAATTCAAGTTGAATGTCATAATAACAAAGTAAGTGTATGCATATGTATTTAATTATTTCTATTCACCCTGTATACCAAACACCACTTGGATCTAATCCTCGTACAAGTGTGTAGTACATAAACTCTTATTGTATTGTAATAAACACAGTGGATATAGACTCACAAGATCCTGCACAAGTTCCTAAAAAAAAAAAAATATTTCCGCTTGAACCAGTGGTGGGAGAATATAGACATTCACCAAAACTGTGCCTGGGCTGGGGCTAGAACCCTCGACCTCTGGGAACAACTACAGAAATAGAGCATCATAGTGCCTTATCAACCTAGATATAGCTCGACATTGCCGTGTTATGCTTCGGAACCACAAATTGGTCATTTTTCATGAAAAATCATATTTTTTCTCATTGGCAGCAAATTCATACAATACATTCAAGCTGCCTATATACAATAAGTCAGAGATTATATTAAGAATTTGCTGCAATCGAGAACAAATATTATTTATTTCGTTATAAAATGACACTTTTGGAGTGTCCAATGCATAACGGGTCAATGTGGAGCTAATGCTAGGTTGATAAGACCCCAATTTCTTTCATTAAACTTGCTTGGAGTGGCGTAAAAAAATTAAATATAGTGTCAAGCCTATAGTGTATCATAGTGTTAGTAAAAACCAAACTATGTTTACTTTTGTTGTTTTGAACACGCAAACTACAGCAGTTTACCGACTACTATGTGCCCACTGATCTAATGTATGCCATGGCAGCTACGCGCCTGAACTCTGTGCTCACTAATGTATGCCATGGCAGCTACGCGCATGCCCTCTGTGCCCACTAATGTATGCCATGGCAGCTACGCGCCTGCCCTCTGTGCTCACTAATGTATGCCATGGCAGCTACGCGCCTGCCCTCTGTGCCCACTAATGTATGCCATGGCAGCTACGCGCCTGCCCTCTGTGCTCACTAATGTATGCCATGGCAGCTACGCGCCTGTCCTCTGTGCCCACTAATGTATGCCATGGCAGCTACGCGCCTGCCCTCTGTGCCCACTAATGTATGCCATGGCAGCTAGGTGCCTGTCCTCTGCACACACTAATGTATGCCATGGCAGCTACGCGCCTGCCCTCTGTGCCCACTAATGTATGCATGGCAGCTAGCGCCTGCCTCTGCCCACTAATGTATGCCATGGCACTACGCGCCTGCCCTCTGCGCCCACTAATGTATGCCATGGCAGATACGTGCCTGCACTCTGCGCCCACTAATGTATGCCATGGCAGCTACGCGCCTGTCCTCTGTGCCCACTAATGTATGCCATGGCAGCTATGCGCCTGCCCTCTGTAAACCAGCAGCTACCCTGCCTTGCCCCCAACCGCCCACTAATGTATGCCATGGCAGCTACGCGCCTGCCCTCTGCGCCCACTAATGTATGCCATGGCAGATACGTGCCTGCACTCTGCGCCCACTAATGTATGACATGGCAGCTACGCGCCTGCCCTCTGTGCCCACTAATGTATGCCATGGCAGCTACGCGCCTGTCCTCTGCGTCCGCTAATGTATGCCATGGCAGCTACGCGCCTGTCCTCTGTGCGCACTAATGTATGCCATGGCAGCTATGCGCCTGCTCTCTGTACACACTAATTTATGCCATGGCAGCTACGCGCCTGTCCTCTGCGTCCGCTAATGTATGCCATGCCTCTGCGCCCACTAATGTATGCCATGGCAGCTACGCGCCTGTCCTCTGCGCCCACTAATGTATGCCATGGCAGCTACGCGCCTGCCCTCTGCGCCCACTAATATATGCCATGGCAGCTACGCGCCTGCCCTCTGTGCCCACTAATTATGCCATGGCACTACGCGCCTAATGTATGCCATGGCAGCTACGCGCCTGCCCTCTGCGTCCACTAATGTATGCCATGGTAGCTACGCGCCTGCCCTCTGCGCCCACTAATGTATGCCATGGCGGCTACGCGCCTGCCCTCTGCGCCCACTAATGTATGCCATGGCAGCAACGCGTCTGCCCTCTGCGCCCACTAATGTATGCCAGGCAGCTATGCGCCTGTCCTCTGCGCCCACTAATGTATGCCATGGCAGCTACGCGCCTGCCCTCTGTACACACTAATGTATGTCATGGCAGCTACGCGCCTGCCCTCTGTGCGCACTAATGTATGTCATGGCAGCTATGCGCCTGTCCTCTGCGCCCACTAATGTATGCCATGACAGCTATGCGCCTGTCCTCTGCGCCCACTAATGTATGATATGGCAGCTACGCGCCTGTCCTCTGTACACACTAATGTATGCCATGGCAGCTACGCGCCTGTCCTCTGCGTCCACTAATGTATGTCATGGCACCTATGCGCCTCCCCTCTGAGCACACTAATGTATGCCATGGCAGCTACGCGCCTGCCCTCTGTGCGCACTAATGTATGCCATGGCAGCTACGCGCCTGTCCTCTGTGCCCACTAATGTATGCCATGGCAGCTACGCGCCTGTCCTCTGTACACACTAATATATGCCATGGCAGCTACTCGCCTGCACTCTGCGTCCGCTAATGTTGCCATGGCAGCTACGCGCCTGTCCTCTGCGCTCACTAATGTATGCCATGGCAGCTACGCGCGTGTCCTCTGCGCCCATTAATCTATGCCATAGCAGATACGCGCCTGTCCTCTGCGCCCATTAATCTATGCCATAGCAGATACGCGCCTGTCCTCTGTGCCCACTAATTTATCCCATGGCAGCTATGCGCCTGCCCTCTGCGTCCGCAAATGTAGGACATAGCAGCTACGCACCTGCACTCTGCGTCCGCTAATGTATGCCATGGCAGCTACGCGCCTGCACTCTGCGCCCACTAATGTATGCCATGGCAGCTATGCGCCCGTCCTCTGCGCCCACTAATGTATGACATGGCAGCTACGCGCGTGTCCTCTGTGCCCATTAATCTATGCCATAGCAGATACGCGCCTGCACTCTGCGTCCGCTAATGTATGCCATGGCAGCTACGCGCCTGTCCTCTGTACACACTAATTTATGCCATGGCAGAGACGCGCCTGCCCTATGCGCCCACTAATGTATGCCATGGCAGCTACGCGCATGTCCTCTGTGCGCACTAATGTATGTTATGGCAGCTATGCGTCTGTCCTCGGTGCACACTAATGTATGCCATGGCAGCTACGCGCCTGTCCTATGTGCGCACTAATGTATGCCATGGCAGCTACGCGCCTGTCCTCTGCGCCCACTAATGTATGCCATGGCAGCTACGCACCTGAACTATGTGCCCACTAATGTATGCCATGGCAGCTACGCGCATGCCCTCTGTGCCCACTAATGTATGCCATGGCAGCTACTCGCCTGCCCTCTGTGCTCACTAATGTATGCCATGGCAGCTACGCGCCTGCCCTCTGTGCCCACTAATGTATCCCATGGCAGCTACGCGCCTGCCTCTGTGCCACTAATGTATGCCATGGCAGCTAGCGCCTGCCTTGCCATAATTATGCCATGGCAGCTACGCGCCTCCCTTGGCCCACTAATGTATGCCATGGCAGCTAGGTGCCTCTGTGCTCACTAATGTATGCCATGGCAGCTACGCGCCTGCCCTCTGTGCCCATTAATGTATGCCATGGCAGCTACGCGCCTACCCTCTGTGCCCACTAATGTATGCCATGGCAGCTAGGTGTCTGCCCTCTGCGCCCACTAATGTATGCCATGGCAGCTACGCGCCTGCCCTCTGTGCCCACTAATGTATGCCATGGCAGCTACGCGCCTGCCCTCTGCGCCCACTAATGTATGCCATTGCAGCTACGCGCCTGCCCTCTGCGCCCACTAATGTATGCCATGGCAGCTACGCGCCTGTCCTCTGCGCCCACTAATATATACCATGGCAACTACGCGCCTGCCCTCTGCGCCCACTAATGTATGCCATGGCAGATACGTGCCTGCACTCTGCGCCCACCAATGTATGCCATGGCAGCTACGCGCCTGTCCTCTGTGCCCACTAATGTATGTCATGGCAGCTATGCGCCTGCACTCTGCGTCCACTAATGTATGTCATGGCAGCTACGTGCCTGTCCTCTGTGCCCACTAATGTATGACATGGCAGCTACGCGCTTGCCCTCTGTGCCCACTAATGTATGCCATGGCAGCTACGCGCCTGTCCTCTGCGTCCGCTAATGTATGCCATGGCAGCTACGCGCCTGCCCTCTGCGCCCACTAATGTATGCCATGGCAGCTACGCGCCTGCCCTCTGCGCCCACTAATGTATGCCATGGCAGCTACGCGCCTGCCCTCTGCGCCCACTAATGTATGCCATGGCAGCTACGCGCCTGTCCTCTGCGCCCACTAATGTATGCCATGGCAGCTACGCGCCTGCCCTCTGCGCCCACTAATATATGCCATGGCAGCTACGCGCCTGCCCTCTGCGCCCACTAATGTATGACATGGCAGCTACGCGCCTGCCCTCTGTGCCCACTAATGTATGCCATGGCAGCTACGCGCCTGTCCTCTGCATCCGCTAATGTATGCCATGGCAGCTACGCGCCTGTCCTCTGTGCGCACTAATGTATGCCATGGCAGCTATGCGCCTGCTCTCTGTACACACTAATTTATGCCATGGCAGCTACGCGCCTGTCCTCTGCGTCCGCTAATGTATGCCATGGCAGCTACGCGCCTGCCCTCTGTGCCCACTAATGTATGCCATGGCACCTACGCGCCTGCCCTCTGCGCCCACTAATGTATGCCATTGCAGCTACGCGCCTGTCCTCTGCGCCCACTAATGTATGCCATGGCAGCTACGCGCCTGCCCTCTGCGCCCACTAATATATGCCATGGCAGCTACGCACCTGCCCTCTGTGCCCACTAATGTATGCCATGGCAGCTACGCGCCTGTCCTATGCGTCCGCTAATGTATGCCATGGCAGCTACGCGCCTGCCCTCTGCGTCCACTAATGTATGCCATGGCAGCTACGCGCCTGCCCTCTGCGCCCACTATTGTATGCCATGGCGGCTACGCGCCTGCCCTCTGCGCCCACTAATGTATGCCATGGCAGTTACGCGTCTGCCCTCTGCGCCCACTAATGTATGCCAGGCAGCTATGCGCCTGTCCTCTGCGCCCACTAATGTATGCCATGGCAGCTACGCGCCTGCCCTCTGTACACACTAATGTATGTCATGGCAGCTACGCGCCTGCCCTCTGTGCGCACTAATGTATGTCATGGCAGCTATGCGCCTGTCCTCTGCGCCCACTAATGTATGCCATGACAGCTATGCGCCTGTCCTCTGCGCCCACTAATGTATGCTATGGCAGCTACGCTCCTGTCCTCTGTACACATTAATGTATGCCATGGCAGCTACGCGCCTGTCCTCTGCGTCCACTAATGTATGTCATGGCACCTATGCGCCTCCCCTCTGAGCACACTAATGTATGCCATGGCAGCTACGCGCCTGCCCTCTGTGCGCACTAATGTATGCCATGGCAGCTACGCGCCTGTCCTCTGTGCCCACTAATGTATGCCATGGCAGCTACGCGCCTGTCCTCTGTACACACTAATGTATGCCATGGCAGCTACGCGCCTGTCCTCTGTGCCAACTAATGTATGCCATGGCAGCTATGCGCCTGTCCTCTGCGACCACTAATGTATGCCATGGCAGCTACTCGCCTGCACTCTGCGTCCGCTAATGTATGCCATGGCAGCTACGCGCCTGTCCTCTGCGCCCACTAATGTATGCCATGGCAGCTACGCGTGTGTCCTCTGCGCCCATTAATCTATGCCATAGCAGATACGCGCCTGTCCTCTGCGCCCATTAATCTATGCCATAGCAGATACGCGCCTGTCCTCTGTGCCCACTAATGTATGCCATGGCAGCTACACGCCTGTCCTCTGTGCCCACTAATTTATCCCATGGCAGCTATGCGCCTGCCCTCTGCGTCCGCAAATGTATGACATAGCAGCTACGCACCTGCACTCTGCGTCCGCTAATGTATGCCATGGCAGCTACGCGCCTGCACTCTGCGCCCACTAATGTATGCCATGGCAGCTATGCGCCCGTCCTCTGCGCCCACTAATGTATGCCATGGCAGCTACGCGCGTGTCCTCTGTGCCCATTAATCTATGCCATGGCAGCTACGCGCCTGTCCTCTGTACACATTAAGTTATGCCATGGCAGAGACGCGCCTGCCCTATGCGCCCACTAATGTATGCCATGGCAGCTACGCGCATGTCCTCTGTGCGCACTAATGTATGTTATGGCAGCTATGCGTCTGTCCTCGGTGCACACTAATGTATGCCATGGCAGCTACGCGCCTGTCCTATGTGCGCACTAATGTATGCCATGGCAGCTACGCGCCTGTCCTCTGCGCCCACTAATGTATGCCATGGCAGCTACGTGCCTGTCCTCTGTGCGCACTAATGTATGCCATGGCAGCTATGCGCATGTCCTCTGTGTGCACTAATGTATGCCATGGCAGCTACGCGCCTGCCCTCTGCGCCCACTAATGTATGCCATGGCAGCTACTCGCCTGTCCTGTGTGCACACTAATGTATGCCATGGCAGCTACGCGCCTGCCCTTGCGCCCACTAATGTATGCCATGGCAGCTACGCGCCTGTCCTCTGTGCGCACTAATGTATGCCATGGCAGCTATGCGCCTGCTCTCTGTACACACTAATTTATGCCATGGCAGCTACGCGCCTGCCCTATGCGCCCACTAATGTATGCCATGGCAGCTACGCGCATGTCCTCTGTGCGCACTAATGTATGCTATGGCAGCTACGCGTCTGTCCTCTGTGCCCACTAATATATGCCATGGCAGATACGCGCCTGCCCTCTGTGCCCACTAATGTATGCCATGGCAGCTACGCGCATGTCCTCTGTGCGCACTAATGTATGCCATGGCAGCTACGCGCCTGCCCTCTGTACACACTAATGCATGTCATGGCAGCTACGCGCCTGCCCTCTGTGCGCACTAATGTATGTCATGGCAGCTATGCGCCTGTCCTCTGCGCCCACTAATGTATGCCATGACAGTTATGCGCCTGTCCTCAGCGCCCACTAATGTATGCTATGGCAGCTACGCGCCTGTCCTCTGTACACATTAATGTATGCCATGGCAGCTACGCGCCTGTCCTCTGCGTCCACTAATGTATGTCATGGCACCTATGTGCCTCCCCTCTGAGCACACTAATGTATGCCATGGCAGCTACGCGCCTGCCCTCTGTGCGCACTAATGTATGCCATGGCAGCTACGCGCCTGTCCTCTGTGCCCACTAATGTATGCCATGGCAGCTACGCGCCTGTCCTCTGTACACACTAATGTATGCCATGGCAGCTACGCGCCTGTCCTCTGTGCCAACTAATGTATGCCATGGCAGCTATGCGCCTGTCCTCTGCGACCACTAATGTATGCCATGGCAGCTACTCGCCTGCACTCTGCGTCCGCTAATGTATGCCATGGCAGCTACGCGCCTGTCCTCTGCGCCCACTAATGTATGCCATGGCAGCTACGCGCGTGTCCTCTGCGCCCATTAATCTATGCCATAGCAGATACGCGCCTGTCCTCTGCGCCCATTAATCTATGCCATAGCAGATACGCGCCTGTCCTCTGTGCCCACTAATGTATGCCATGGCAGCTACACGCCTGTCCTCTGTGACCACTAATTTATCCCATGGCAGCTATGCGCCTGCCCTCTGCGTCCGCAAATGTATGACATAGCAGCTACGCACCTGCACTCTGCGTCCGCTAATGTATGCCATGGCAGCTACGCGCCTGCACTCTGCGCCCACTAATGTATGCCATGGCAGCTATGCGCCCGTCCTCTGCGCCCACTAATGTATGCCATGGCAGCTACGCTCGTGTCCTCTGTGCCCATTAATCTATGCCATAGCAGATACGCGCCTGCACTCTGCGTCCGCTAATGTATGCCATGGCAGCTACGCGCCTGTCCTCTGTACACACTAATTTATGCCATGGCAGAGACGCGCCTGCCCTATGCGTCCACTAATGTATGCCATGGCAGCTAAGCGCATGTCCTCTGTGCGCACTAATGTATGTTATGGCAGCTATGCGTCTGTCCTCGGTGCACACTAATGTATGCCATGGCAGCTACGCGCCTGTCCTATGTGCGCACTAATGTATGCCATGGCAGCTACGCGCCTGTCCTCTGCGCGCACTAATGTATGCCATGGCAGCTACGCGCCTGTCCTCTGTGCGCACTAATGTATGCCATGGCAGCTATGCGCATGTCCTCTGTGTGCACTAATGTATGCCATGGCAGCTACGCGCCTGCCCTCTGCGCCCACTAATGTATGCCATGGCAGCTCCGCGCATATCCTCTGTGCACACTAATGTATGCCATGACAGCTACGCGCCGGCCCTCTGCGCCCACTACTATATCCCATGGCAGCTACGCGCCTGCCCTATGCGCCCACTAATCTATACCATGGCAGCTACGCGCCTGCCCTATGCGCCCACTAATCTATACCATGGCAGCTACGCGCCTGCCATCTGCGCCCGCTAATGTATGCCATGGCAGCTACGCGCCTGCACTCTGCGCCCACTAATTTATGCAATGACATATACGCACCTGCCCTCTGCGCCCACTATGTTATACCATGGCAGCTACACGCATGTCCTCTGTGCACACTAATGTATGCCATGGCAGCTACGGGCCGGCCCTCTGCGCCCACTAATATATGCCATGGCAGCTACGCACCTGCCCTATGCGCCCACTAATCTATACCATGGCAGCAACACGCCTGCCCTATGCGCCCACTAATCTATGCCATAGCAGCTACGCGCCTGCCCTATGAGCCCACTAATCAATGCCATGGCAGCTACGCACCTGCCATCTGCGCCCACTAATGTATGCCATGGCAGCTACGCGCCTGCCCTCTGCGCCCACTAATGTATGCCATGGCAGCTACGCGCCTGCCCTCTGCGCCCACTAATGTATGCCATGGCAGGTACGCGCCTGCCCTCTGCGCGCACTAATGTATGCCATGGCAGCTACGCGACTTCCCTCTGCGCTCAGTAATGTATGCCATGGCAGCTACGCGACTGCCCTCTGCGCGCACTAATGTATGCCATGGCAGCTACGCGCCTGTCCTCTGCGCCCACTAATTTATGCCATGGCAGCTATGCGCCTGTCCTCTGTGCCCACTAATGTATGCCATGGCAGCTACAGGCCTGCCCTCTGTGCCCACTAATGTATGCCAGGGCAGCTACGCGCCTGCCCTCTGTGCTCACTAATGTATGCCATGGCAGATACGCGCCTGCCCTCTGTGCCCACTAATGTATGCCATGGCAGCTACGCGCCTGCCCTCTGTGCCCACTAATGCATGCCATGGCAGCTACGCGCCTGCCCTCTGTGCTCACTAATGTATGCCATGGCAGCTACGCGCCTGCCCTCTTTGCCCACTAATGTATGCCATGGCAGCTACGCTCCTGTCCTCTGCGCCCACTAATGTATGCCATGGCAGCTACGCACCTGCCATCTGTGCCAACTAATGTGTGCCATGGCAGCTACGCGCCTGTCCTCTGTGCCCTCTAATGTATGCCATGACAGATACGCGCCTGTCCTCTGCGTCCACTAATGTATGCCATGGCAGCTACGCGCCTGTCCTCTGCGCCCACTAATGTATATCATGGCAGCTACGCGCCTGCACTCTGCGCCCACTAATTTATGTCATGGCAGCTATGCGCTTGTCCTCTGCGCACACTAATGTGTGCCATATCACCTACGCGCGTGTCCTCTGCGCCCACTAATCTATGCCATGGCAGCTACACGCCTGCCCTCTGCGCCTACTAATTCATGCAAGGACATATACGCGCCTGCCCTCTGCGCCCACTATGTTATGCCATGGCAGCTATGCGCATGTCCTCTGTGCACACTAATGTATGCCATGGCAGCTATGCGCCGGCCCTCTGCACACACTACTATATGCCATGTCAGCTACGCGCCTGCCCTATGCGCCCACTAATCTATACCATGGCAGCTATGCGCCTGCCCTATGCGCCCACTAGTCTATGCCATGGCAGCTACGCGCCTGCCATCTGCGCCCGCTAATGTATGCCATGGCAGCTATGCGCCTGCACTCTGCGCCCACTAATCTATGCCATGGCAGCTACACGCCTGCGCTCTGCGCCTACTAATTTATGCAATGACATATACGCGCCTGCCCTCTGCGCCCACTATTTTATGCCATGGCAGCTACGCGCCTGCCCTATGCGCCCACTAATCTATACCATGGCAGCTATGTGCCTGCCCTATGCGCCCACTAATCTATGCCATGGCAGCTACGCGCCTGCCCTAAGCGCCCACTAATCTATACCATGGCAGCTACACGCCTGCCCTATGCGCCCACTAATCTATGCCATAGCAGCTACGCGCCTGCCATCTGCGCCCACTAATATATGCCATGGCAGCTACGCGCCTGCCCTCTGCGCACACTAATGTGTGCCATATCACCTACGCGCGTGTCCTCTGCGCCCACTAATCTATGCCATGGCAGCTACACGCATGCCCTCTGCGCCTACTAATTCATGCAATGACATATACGCGCCTGCCCTCTGCGCCCACTATTTTATGCCATGGCAGCTACGCGCCTGCCCTATGCGCCCACTAATCTATACCATGGCAGCTATGCGCCTGCCCTATGCGCCCACTAATCTATGCCATGGCAGCTATGCGCCTGCCCTATGCGCCCACTAATCTATACCATGGCAGCTACACGCCTGCCCTATGCGCCCACTAATCTATGCCATAGCAGCTACGCGCCTGCCACCTGCGCCCACTAATATATGCCATGGCAGCTACGCGCCTGCCCTCTGCGCACACTAATGTGTGCCATATCACCTACGCGCGTTTCCTCTGCGCCCACTAATCTATGCCATGGCAGCTACAAGCCTGCCCTCTGCGCCTACTAATTCATGCAATGACATATATGCGCCTGCCCTCTGCACCCACTATTTTATGCCATGGCAGCTATGCGCATGTCCTCTGTGCACACTAATGTATGCCATGGCAGCTACGCGCATGTCCTCTGTGCCCACTAATGTATGCCATGGCAGCTATGCGCCTGCCCTATGCACCCACTAATGTATGCCATGGCAGCTACGCGCCTGCCATCTGCGCCCGCTAATGTATGCCATGGTAGCTATGCGCCTGCCATCTGCGCCCGCTAAAGTATGCCATGGCAGCTATGCGCCTGCCATCTGCGCCCGCTAAAGTATGCCATGGCAGCTATGCGCCTGCCATCTGCGCCCGCTAATGTATGCCATGTCAGCTATGCGCCTGCACTCAGCGCCCACTAATCTATGCCATGGCAGCTACGCGCCTGCCATCAGCGCCCGCTAATGTATGCCACGGCAGCTATGCGCCTGCCATCTGCGCCCGCTAATGTATGCCATGGCAGCTATGCGCCTGCACTCAGCGCCCACTAATCTATGCCATGGCAGCTACACGCCTGCGCTCTGTGCCTACTAATTTATGCAATGACATATACGCTCCTGCACTCTGCGCCCACTATTTTATGCCATGGCAGCTACACGCATGTCCTCTGTGCACACTAATGTATGCCATGGCAGCTACGCGCCTGCCATCTGCGCCCGCTAATGTATGCCATGGCAGCTATGCGCCTGCCATCTGCGCCCGCTAATGTATGCCATGGCAGCTATGCGCCTGCCATCTGCGCCCGCTAATGTATGCCATGGCAGCTATGCGCCTGCACTCAGCGCCCACTAATCTATGCCATGGCAGCTACGCGCCTGCCATCAGCGCCTGCTAATGTATGCCATGGCAGATATGCGCCTGCACTCTGCGCCCACTAATCTATGCCATGGCAGCTACACGCCTGCGCTCTGTGCCTACTAATTTATGCAATGACATATACGCGCCTGCACTCTGCGCCCACTATTTTATGCCATGGCAGCTACACGCATGTCCTCTGTGCACACTAATGTATGCCATGGCAGCTACGCGCCGGCCCTCTGCGCCCACTAATATATGCCATGGCAGCTACGCGCCTGTGTGTGTTTTACGTTTATTTATCGTCGCTACCGGTTGCTCATATGAGCGACGCCTCCTGAAGAGATTAGTAATTTTAGATTTTGGAGGGTAGTGCATGATACAGACAGAGACCCATTCCAGAGTCTCCTCTGGTTCTTTTACGTGCACGGTGTAAAGCACCGACACGAGACCTCGGTTTAACGTCCCATCTGAAAGACTGTTAATTTTGTTAGGGTCAGACGGAGGATCGAACCTCTACGCGCCTGCCCTATGCGCCCACTAATCTAAACCATGGCAGCTACGAGCCTGCCCTATGTGCTCACTAATCTATGCCATAGCAGCTATGCGCTTGCCATCTGCGCCCACTAATATATGCCATGGCAGCTACGCGCCTGCCCTATGCGCCCACTAATCTATGCCATAGCAGCTACGCGCCTGCCATCTGCGCCCACTAATATATGCCATGGCAGCTACGCGCCTGCCCTCTTCGCCCACTAATTTATGTCCAGGAATTCGTATTAAACACAATAATGCTTTAAGTAGTAACACAGTGAGTGTGTATACATATAACTGTATTCATAGTTTGCAATACATTTCCTGCAATAAGGCTATATAACTATTCAGTCACCGCAAACACATTTTTAAAATCACATTGCTTCACTTCTATCGGCGAAATATTTACATGTACATGTATACATACGGATTAGACAACTCTTATGGTACATAGCAATACGATCACGCCATGCAGGTCATCGTACATATTACTGTTAACGCATTATAATGCTCTGTATGCGGCGGAGTGATTCGGGTTTTATACGAGCGTGTTTAGTAGAATATAAAAATGATCTATATATATAATTTGTATTTCATCTCTGTATATTAATTTTAGACTCAATTTGATATAATATATATATAATACACCTCTGAAAATTTGAATTTAACATGTGCCAACCAGACTGCATTATCAACGTTCTAGGAATCAAAATGTTCCTGTGGGATACCTGCCTACCGTGGGAGCATGCTCCCCCCCCCCCCCAACACCAACGTACCTACAATGCTCACTTCATTAGCCGGGGCGACAAATACCAAATGGCTAGCTACACCCCTAATGACCTGCATCACGTGATCATATTGTGGTCGATAAAATCAGAAATATCGCCATCGTTGTAAAATAAAGTTTAAACTAAAGAAAACAGAAATATGATGTATTAATAAAACACTTTTACAAAACAAACGTATTATGAAAGAAATAGGAATAATTGATATGTTCAATGTTTAGTTTGTAACTGACAAGAATACTGAGAGTTAGTTCGTATGTGTTTAACCTACATTGTCGAATAGAAGGTTATATCGGTGTTGAAATACGCATTTTGAAAACGAAACAAGAAGTTTAATAGCATTCTCGGAAGGAAAATGGCGACTGGTGGGTGTGAACTAACTTCTGATGAAATACCTGGCTTTAAATGTTCCGCGTGTGCTAACATCAACAAGATTCGTGAAGCTGTAAAATATTGCGTGGAATGCCAGGGATATTGTTGTCAATCATGTACCGACATGCATCTGGCATTTCCTGCTTTGTTGAATCACACTCTTCTCGATCAATCCAGTTCCAGCATGCCGCGTTCCACATCCGGCCTGCCGGCGGTGCCGACGGAGAGATGCAGTATTCATCATGTGAAGATTGTAGATATGTTCTGTGGAAACCATGACGTAGTGGGTTGTACTACTTGTATGACACTAGAGCACAGGTAAGCTAAGTCATAATATCACGCTATGTTTGATAAGTTCATGTTATCTATGTAACAGGACAATTGATAAGTTCTCATTTTAAACCAGTTAAAGCGACACTACATCAGTGAAAACGTTGTTGACATAACAAAATAATGTAACTATGGTCGACATCCACGTGTAATACAACGCGTGTATCCCGAATAACACCATATTTATTTGTAGACTAATGTTAGCTAAATGTTCTCTAAACAACAGTATCACACGTTTAGTAGACTCCATGGCAATGACAAACAAACATCAATTCAGGAGCGTGGATAAGCATTATATGAAATCCTACTTTCACTTTTAAGTTTGTAGACCACAAAAACACTGTTTATTGATTCAATGTTAGTGTTCGAATGTACTAGGAAGAATGTGTAGTAGCAATGAATTTACACGTGAAAAAATGCATGTTTTTGCCTTTTGTGATGCATAGATCTATTTAGTTGGTCAAATGTATTTATTTCTGGAACAGTTAAACTCAGTTACTGTGTATCAAAGGTCTTAGATTATGCAAATTTATTTTAGCACGATTGCGAAACAAGTTCTTACAACTTGTATTAATCATTCTCGTTAGCGCGAATGAAAGGCGTAAATGTGGTCATTCGTGTGGGAGGAAACCGGAGTACCCGGAGAAAACCCACCTGTCCGATCTGTTAATTTAACTGTTAACCGCACATCTACTGTTGACTAGCTGTTTCAATGCCCTTAAATGTTATTATTATTCCTGATGGATTCCATCACCACGAGGGTGAGAGAAGAGGCAAATTGGAATTTCAATTGCCTTGCCTCAGGGCACAATCATAACGGCTACAGCTGGGCGGCGGCTACAATTTTAATGTAATGGATTGGTCCTTCCATTTTGTCCAATGGAATATAATAAGTAGATTAGCTCCGGGATATTAGCACGAGTTGCATTTAACGTTATAATAGAGGCTATACCAAGTCACATATCATGGACCAAATATAACTTAATTACATATATTCCACTTTATATCCACAATACATGTATACATATATTCCACTTTATATCCACACTACATGTATACACATATACCACTTTATATCCACAATACATGTATACACATATACCACTTTATATCCACAATACATGTATACACATATACCACTTTATATCCACAATACATGTATACACATATTCCACTTTGCATCCACAATACATGTATACACATATTCCACTTTATATCCACACTACATGTATACACAAATTCCACTTTGCATCCACAATACATGTATACACATATTCAACTTTGCATCCACAATACATGTATACACATATTCAACTTTGCATCCACAATACATGTATACACATATTCAACTTTGCATCCACAATACATGTATATTATTATTATATTATATTTCGGGTTTTACGCCTGCATTTGCACCATTTTGGGCTATATCGCCGGCGGGCAGTTTACTTAATAACACCTTTCCTGTGCAGGCTCCAGCAGTAGACCAGTATTTGGGTGCACCAACCTCCGTACAATATATGTATACACAGATGTCTTGGTCTTGATAGAGAAGACTTACGAACACGCTTTCTTTTTCATCAAAAGCCAGCCACTTGTAAGCACATCACACTTGCGCATCCATTGACCAAATATACACTCCAACAATAATAATTAATAACTAATGGTGAAGAGAAATCCAATAAGCATTTTGCTTCCATTTAAATCCACGTGTATGTATTGTGTACATAATTATGTGTTGTAAATTATGTTATATGTCGAATAAATATGTTCAAATCAATAATCAACTAATACATTTATATACTTTATTTTTCGTCATAATAAATATGTTCAAATCCAAAATGTTTGGGGCTTAGCCACAGGCACCAGACACAACATTACTTACTATATGACCATAGGCCAAAAAAAATTGTGCCTGTGGGTTTAGCCTTGAGGGATTCAGGAGACCGGAAACATATAATTGGTCTTGTATTGATTATGTATTATAAATGTTATGGACTATGTATCTTATTTGAAAGCAATAAAATATGTTTAAACTAAAATAAACTAGACATAATATACATGTATATGTATTGTTGTAGGACTTGTACAGATATTCAGTCCATACCGGAAGTTGTGGACACTCTATTACACACGTCAGACGTGGACAGAAGCTACCAACAGTTACAAGACAAGCGGGCGAGTATGGAGGACATTAGAAATACACGAGACGTCCTTCTTCAACTGTTGAACAAACACAAGACCGACGTAGAAAGCAAAATAAAACATTTCAGAAAGGAAATGGACATTCTTCTTACAATGATTGAACAGCAGTCGCTAAATGCAGTAGATAAAGATTTTTGCAGCATGAAGACGACGTTAGAGGAGGAAAGGAAGAACGCCGTAGACACAATTGATGATATGAAAGAGGCTGCTGCTGATTTGAAGAAGTCGGAAGGAAACATAGCCCAGCAATTTGTCTGTATGAAAATGGCACAGAAGACACTCGCCCAAGCTGAAGATGTGTCAGTCTTGTTCGAAAATGTGCCCGAGATACAGATAACATATACTGAAGACGGAAGTATTCGGGAATTCCTACAACGATTGGACACATTTGGAGTGGTCAGTTTTCGTCCACTCAATTCCAAACCATGGACAAGTATCTACTCAATAAAGAATACCAGAAAAATGAACATTAAAATAGGGAAAGACACAACAACGTGTGATGTGTTTAGCTCTTGTTCAACAGAAGACGGTACTTTGCTTTTAGCTGATAGCAACAATAACAAACTAAAGTGTATCGATATTGCTAAGATGTCCGTAGTCGATTACTGTGACCTCACAGATAGCCCTTATGGGGTATGCTGCACGAGTAAACAGGAAGGGGCAGTGAGTTTCCGCACAGAGAGCATCCAGTTTGTCTCCCTGGGTAAGAAAATGACACCACTACGTAAAATGAATGTTGGGCATAACTGTTATGGAATGGCTTACAAGGACGACATATTATATATAGCTGACAGCCGCAAACGTTTGTATATACACAACATGACAGGTATCATATTGCAGATACTATCAACAGACAGATTCGAGAATGTTCCATTCTCGAGAAGCCGACAGATTGCCTTCAGTCATAGTGGTGATAAGATGTTTGTCAGTGATTTCGACAATGGGCTGATATCATTTGATGGGCAGGGAAAACATATGAACACATTTAGATATTCAAAATTACAAAATGTAACAGGAGTGTGCATAGATCGTAGAGGGAATGTGTTTGTATGTGGATATAACTCGAACAATGTTTTACAGATAGGAGAAGATGGCAAGAAAATCGGTGTTGTAGCAAAATCATCCGATGGTGTGAAGTCCCCACGATCCCTATACTTTGATCCACAGCATTGTACACTATATGTAACGCAAAGTGGGTGTAATTATGTAATGGTATACGAGCTACAGTAATGTTCATTGTGCTACAAATAAATGTATACACATACATGTAGCATACACAACCTAGCAACATGATAAATGTACACTATATGTAACGCAAAGTGGGTGTAATTATGTAATGGTATACGAGCTACAGTAATGCTCATTGTGCTACAAATAAATGTATACACATACATGTAGCATACACAACCTAGCAACATGATAAATGTACACTATATGTAACGCAAAGTGGGTGTAATTATGTAATGGTATACGAGCTACAGTAATGCTCATTGTGCTACAAATAAATGTATACACATACATGTAGCATACACAACCTAGCAACATGATAAATGTACACTATATGTAACGCAAAGTGGGTGTAATTATGTAATGGTATACGAGCTACAGTAATGCTCATTGTGCTACAAATAAATGTATACACATACATGTAGCATACACAACCTAGCAACATGATAAATGTACACTATATGTAACGCAAAGTGGGTGTAATTATGTAATGGTATACGAGCTACAGTAATGCTCATTGTGCTACAAATAAATGTATACACATACATGTAGCATACACAACCTAGCAACATGATAAATGTACACTATATGTAACGCAAAGTGGGTGTAATTATGTAATGGTATACGAGCTACAGTAATGCTCATTGTGCTACAAATAAATGTATACACATACATGTAGCATACACAACCTAGCAACATGATAAATGTACACTATATGTAACGCAAAGTGGGTGTAATTATGTAATGGTATACGAGCTACAGTAATGCTCATTGTGCTACAAATAAATGTATACACATACATGTAGCATACACAACCTAGCAACATGATAAATGTACACTATATGTAACGCAAAGTGGGTGTAATTATGTAATGGTATACGAGCTACAGTAATGCTCATTGTGCTACAAATAAATGTATACAAATAAATGTAGCATACACAACCTAGCAACATGATAAATGTACACTATATGTAACGCAAAGTGGGTGTAATTATGTAATGGTATACGAGCTACAGTAATGCTCATTGTGCTACAAATAAATGTATACAAATAAATGTAGCATACACAACCTAGCAACATGATAAATGTACACTATATGTAACGCAAAGTGGGTGTAATTATGTAATGGTATACGAGCTACAGTAATGCTCATTGTGCTACAAATAAATGTATACACATACATGTAGCATACACAACCTAGCAACATGATAAATGTACACTATATGTAACGCAAAGTGGGTGTAATTATGTAATGGTATACGAGCTACAGTAATGCTCATTGTGCTACAAATAAATGTATACACATACATGTAGCATACACAACCTAGCAACATGATAAATGAGTATGATCACATACTTAACTTTGCTTGTATTCAGTATAATACAGTCATCTCATACATTCCTATGTTACCACACGTTTAATAACACCTGTAGGGATTCAGATAGGTCGCGGCATTACATTGCATGTTGTTTGTGTTCATGCTTTATTTGTTGAAAATCAAATGCTTAATCAATTATATGCTCCATATGAACTAGCGAGTCGGTGTTGATTATTAAAAAAACCAATTATTTCCGATGGAACCAGTGGTGGGAGAATATAGACATTCACCAAAACTGTGCCCGGGCTGGGGACTTTCTCGACCTCAAAAGTTAACTATTCTGGGAACAACTACAGAAATAGAGCCTTATCAACCTAGCTATAACTCGACATTGCCGTGTTATGCTGCGGAACCACAAATTGGTCATTTTTCAATGGCAGCAAATTCATACAATACATTCAAGCTGCCTATATACAATAAGTCAGAGATTATATTAAGAATTTGCTGCAATCAAGAACAAATATTATTTATTTCGTTATAAAATGACACTTTTGGGGTGTCCAATGCATAACGGGTCAATGTGGAGCTAATGCTAGGTAGATAAGACCCCAATTTCTTTCATAATGATGTTATACTCTATACATACAATATATCTTATCTATACATACAATATATCTGATCATTCTATACATTCAATATATCTGATCACTCTATACATACAATGTATCTGATCTATACATACAATATATCTGATCTATACATACAATATATCTGATCTATACATACAATATATCTGATCTATACATACAATATATCTGATCTATACATACAATATATCTGATCACTCTATGCATACAATATATCTGATCACTCGATACATACAATATATCTGATCACTCTATACATACAATATATCTGATCACTCTATACATACAATATATCTGATCACTCTATACATACAATATATCTGATCATTCTATACATACAATATATCTGATCACTCGATACATACAATATATCTGATCACTCTATGCATACAATATATCTGATAACTCTATGCATACAATATATCTGATCTATACATACAATATATCTGATCTATACATACAATATATCTGATCACTCTATACATACAATATATCTGATCTATACATACAATATATCTGATCACTCTATACATACAATATATCTGATCTATACATACAATATATCTGATCATTCTATACATTCAATATATCTGATCACTCTATACATACAATATATCTGATCACTCTATACATACAATATATCTGATCACTCTATACATACAATATATCTGATCTATACATACAATATATCTGATCACTCTATGCATACAATATATCTGATCTATACATACAATATATCTGATCACTCTATACATACAATATATCTGATCACTCTATACATACAATATATCTGATCACTCTATACATACAATATATCTGATCACTCTATACATACAATATATCTGATCTATACATACAAATATCTGATCACTCTATAATCTATACATACAATATATCTGATCACTCTATACATACAATATATCTGATCATACATACAATATATCTATCACTCTATACAACAATATATCTGATCACTCATACATACAATATATCTGATCACTCTATACATACAATATATCTGATCACTCTATACATACAATATATCTGATCACTCTATACATACAATATATCTGATCACTCTATACATACAATATATCTGATCACTCTATACATACAATATATCTGATCACTCATACATACAATATATCTGATCTATACATACAATATATCTGATCACTCTATACATACAATATATCTGATCACTCTATACATACAATATATCTGATCACTCTATCATACAATATACTGATCTATACATACAATATATCTGATCTATACATACAATATATCTGATCTATACATACAATATATCTGATCTATACATACAATATATCTGATCTATACATACAATATATCTGATCACTCTATACATACAATATATCTGATCTATACATACAATATATCTGATCTATACATACAATATATCTGATCTATACATACAATATATCTGATCACTCTATACATACAATATATCTGATCACTCGATACATACAATATATCTGATCTATACATACAATATATCTGATCTATACATACAATATATCTGATCTATACATACAATATATCTGATCACTCTATACATACAATATATCTGATCACTCTATGCATACAATATATCTGATCACTCTATACATACAATATATCTGATCACTCTATACATACAATATATCTGATCACTATACATACAATATATCTGATCACTCTATACATACAATATATCTGATCACTCGATACATACAATATATCTGATCTATACATACAATATATCTGATCTATACATACAATATATCTGATCACGCTATACATACAATATATCTGATCACTCTATACATACAATATATCTGATCACTCTATACATACAATATATCTGATCACTCTATACATACAATATATCTGATCTATACATACAATATATCTGATCACTCTATACATACAATATATCTGATCACTCGATACATACAATATATCTGATATATACATACAATATATCTGATCTATACATACAATATATCTGATCACTCTATACATACAATATATCTGATCACTCTATACATACAATATATCTGATCACTCTATACATACAATATATCTGATCACTCTATACATACAATATATCTGATCACTCGATACATACAATATATCTGATCTATACATACAATATATCTGATCACTCTATACATACAATATATCTGATCTATACATACAATATATCTGATCTATACATACAATATATCTGATCACTCTATACATACAATATATCTGATCACTCTATACATACAATATATCTGATCTATACATACAATATATCTGATCTATACATACAATATATCTGATCTATACATACAATATATCTGATCACTCTATACATACAATATATCTGATCTATACATACAATATATCTGATCTATACATACAATATATCTGATCACTCTATACATACAATATATCTGATCTATACATACAATATATCTGATCTATACATACAATATATCTGATCACTCTATACATACAATATATCTGATCACTCTATACATACAATATATCTGATCACTCTATACATACAATATATCTGATCACTCTATACATACAATATATCTGATCACTCTATACATACAATATATCTGATCTATACATACAATATATCTGATCTATACATACAATATATCTGATCTATACATACAATATATCTGATCACTCTATACATACAATATATCTGATCTATACATACAATATATCTGATCTATACATACAATATATCTGATCACTCTATACATACAATATATCTGATCTATACATACAATATATCTGATCTATACATACAATATATCTGATCACTCTATACATACAATATATCTGATCACTCTATACATACAATATATCTGATCACTCTATACATACAATATATCTGATCTATACATACAATATATCTGATCACTCTATACATACAATATATCTGATCTATACATACAATATATCTGATCACTCTATACATACAATATATCTGATCTATACATACAATATATCTGATCTATACATACAATATATCTGATCTATACATACAATATATCTGATCACTCTATACATACAATATATCTGATCACTCTATACATACAATATATCTGATCACTCTATACATACAATATATCTGATCTATACATACAATATATCTGATCTATACATACAATATATCTGATCTATACATACAATATATCTGATCTATACATACAATATATCTGATCTATACATACAATATATCTGATCTATACATACAATATATCTGATCTATACATACAATATATCTGATCACTCTATACATACAATATATCTGATCTATACATACAATATATCTGATCACTCTATACATACAATATATCTGATCACTCTATACATACAATATATCTGATCACTCTATACATACAATATATCTGATCACTCTATACATACAATATATCTGATCTATACATACAATATATCTGATCACTCTATACATACAATATATCTGATCACTCTATACATACAATATATCTGATCTATACATACAATATATCTGATCACTATACATACAATATATCTGATCACTCTATACATACAATATATCTGATCTATACATACAATATATCTGATCACTCTATACATACAATATATCTGATCTCTACATACAATATATCTGATCTATACATACAATATATCTGATCACTCTATACATACAATATATCTGATCACTCTATACATACAATATATCTGATCACTCTATACATACAATATATCTGATCACTCTATACATACAATATATCTGATCATTCTATACATACAATATATCTGATCTATACATACAATATATCTGATCACTCTATACATACAATATATCTGATCACTCTATACATACAATATATCTGATATACATACAATATATCTGATCACTCTATACATACAATATATCTGATCACTCTATACATACAATATATCTGATCACTCTATACATACAATATATCTGATCACTCTATACATACAATATATCTGATCACTCTATACATACAATATATCTGATCTATACATACAATATATCTGATCTATACATACAATATATCTGATCACTCTATACATACAATATATCTGATCTATACATACAATATATCTGATCACTCTATACATACAATATATCTGATCTATACATACAATATATCTGATCTATACATACAATATATCTGATCACTCTATACATACAATATATCTGATCACTCTATACATACAATATATCTGATCTATACATACAATATATCTGATCACTCTATACATACAATATATCTGATCACTCTATACATACAATATATCTGATCACTCGATACATACAATATATCTGATCTATACATACAATATATCTGATCACTCTATACATACAATATATCTGATCACTCTATACATACAATATATCTGATCTATACATACAATATATCTGATCACTCATACATACAATATATCTGATCTATACATACAATATATCTGATCTATACATACAATATATCTGATCACTCTATACATACAATATATCTGATCACTCGATACATACAATATATCTGATCACTCTATACATACAATATATCTGATCACTCTATACATACAATATATCTGATCACTCTATACATACAATATATCTGATCACTCTATACATACAATATATCTGATCTATACATACAATATATCTGATCACTCTATACATACAATATATCTGATCACTCTATACATACAATATATCTGATCACTATACATACAATATATCTGATCACTCTATACATACAATATATCTGCTATACATACAATATATCTGATCACTCTATACATACAATATATCTGATCACTCTATACATACAATATATCTGATCACTCTATACATACAATATATCTGATCTATACATACAATATATCTGATCACTCTATACATACAATATATCTGATCTATACATACAATATATCTGATCTATACATACAATATATCTGATCTATACATACAATATATCTGATCTATACATACAATATATCTGATCTATACATACAATATATCTGATCACCTATACATACAATATATCTGATCACTCTATACATACAATATATCTGATCTATACATACAATATATCTGATCTATACATACAATATATCTGATCTATACATACAATATATCTGATCACCTATACATACAATATATCTGATCTATACATACAATATATCTGATCTATACATACAATATATCTGATCACTCTATACATACAATATATCTGATCTATACATACAATATATCTGATCTATACATACAATATATCTGATCTATACATACAATATATCTGATCACTCTATACATACAATATATCTGATCTATACATACAATATATCTGATCTATACATACAATATATCTGATCACTCTATACATACAATATATCTGATCACTCTATACATACAATATATCTGATCACTCTATACATACAATATATCTGATCACTCTATACATACAATATATCTGATCTATACATACAATATATCTGATCACTCTATACATACAATATATCTGATCTATACATACAATATATCTGATCACTCTATACATACAATATATCTGATCTATACATACAATATATCTGATCACTCTATACATACAATATATCTGATCACTCTATACATACAATATATCTGATCACTCTATACATACAATATATCTGATCACTCTATACATACAATATATCTGATCACTCTATACATACAATATATCTGATCACTCTATACATACAATATATCTGATCACTCTATACATACAATATATCTGATCACTCTATACATACAATATATCTGATCTATACATACAATATATCTGATCTATACATACAATATATCTGATCACTCTATACATACAATATATCTGATCTATACATACAATATATCTGATCTATACATACAATATATCTGATCACTCTATACATACAATATATCTGATCACTCTATACATACAATATATCTGATCTATACATACAATATATCTGATCACCTATACATACAATATATCTGATCTATACATACAATATATCTGATCACCTATACATACAATATATCTGATCTATACATACAATATATCTGATCTATACATACAATATATCTGATCACTCTATACATACAATATATCTGATCTATACATACAATATATCTGATCATCTATACATACAATATATCTGATCTATACATACAATATATCTGATCACTCTATACATACAATATATCTGATCTATACATACAATATATCTGATCTATACATACAATATATCTGATCTATACATACAATATATCTGATCACTCTATACATACAATATATCTGATCACTCTATACATACAATATATCTGATCACTCTATACATACAATATATCTGATCTATACATACAATATATCT
>CM026387.1:29820001-30025009 GCA_014843695.1 Archivesica marissinica
AAAAAAAAAAAAAAAAAAAAAAAAAAAAAAAAAAAAAAAAAAAAAAAAAAAAAAAAAAAAAAAAAAAAAAAAAAAAAAAAAAAAAAAAAAAAAAAAAAAAAAAAAAAAAAAAAAAAAAAAATAAAAAAAAAAAAAAAAAAAAAAAAAAAAAAAAACAAAAAAAAAAAAAAAAAAAAAAAAAAACAAAAAAAAAAAAAAAAAAAAAAAAAAAAAAAAAAAAAAAAAACAAAAAAAAAAAAAAAACAAAAAAAAAAAAAAAAAAAAAAAAAAAAAAAAAAAAAAAAAAAAAAAAAAAAAAAAAAAAAAAAAAAAAAAAAAAAAAAAAAAAAAAAAAAAAAAAAAAAAAAAAAAAAAAAAAAAAAAAAAAAATAAAAAAAAAAAAAAAAAAAAAAAAAAAAAAAAAAAAAAAAAAAAAAAAAAAAAAAAAAAAAAAAAAAAAAAAAAAGGGCAACGTCATATGCCGGCTTGGGTGTGTAGCATCGTATGCCGCTTGGGTGGGCAACATCGTATGTCGGCTTGAGCTGGCAATTATAAGTACTTGACAATGAAATCATCATTGAAATGTTCTTTCCGGAAATACTGTTTGTGTGTTCATTTACAACTTAGCAATTAATCATAAATATATTTTAACATGAATACATATTTCTTACCCCGTTCCAGTAATGCATAACAGACGATGGGTCATAATAACCGTATAGAATGCTGTCCTTTATAGGTGTTCTGTAATACTGGTCCCAGTAACCTGAAATATTGTATTTATAGGTGTTCTGTAATACTGGTCCCAGTAACCTGAACTATTGTATTTATAGGTGTTCTGTAATACTGGGAACCAGTAACCTGAAATATTGTATTTATAGGTGTTCTGTAATACTGGTCCCAGTAACCTGAAATATTGTATTTATAGGTGTTCTGTAATACTGGTCCCAGTAACCTGAAATATTGTATTTATAGGTGTTCTGTAATACTGGTACCCAGTAACCTGAAATATTGTATTTATAGGTGTTCTGTAATACTGGGAACCAGTAACCTGAAATATTGTATTTATAGGTGTTCTGTAATACTGGTCCCAGTAACCTGAAATATTGTATTTATAGGTGTTCTGTAATACTGGGAACCAGTAACCTGAAATATTGTATTTATAGGTGTTCTGTAATACTGTAAATATTGTAAAATATACTATTAAATAATACATAGTATTCCTCTTATAGCATTAACTTTGACATTACAACGTCGTAACTAGACTGGTGTATATATACACAGGCAAACCTGTCTTAACAAGCCAGTCAAGTGAATCACACATATATTGGCTGTTTAGTACTGGTGGCTGCGTAACAGAGACAAAATGTATAATAAAACAACACATTGTATCTGGAAACTGACTGCTTAATGGAGGTGACAACTAACACAAGTTTCACTGTACTGTTAGAAAAGAAGACTGAACAACCGGCCGCGGGTCCAAGTGTGCACGCGCCTGTGTGTGTCGTGTAGACTCAATATTAGTCTATGAGAAACATAGGGTCTGTGTTACAGTTACGTATGTTACATTGTATCATTCATGGAATGTGTTCGTTTTATTAGTTCCATTACATTAAAAGGTTCACACACTTGGCTCGTTCTCAGTTAGAAGTTCTATTTCATTTCATCACACATACTCTAAAATGGCCTTGCCTGTGGGACATAGCAGTCTGGGTAAGAACATATCGGTTTCTTCGAAGATGCCGATTCATGTACAACAGAATGGTTTTTAATAACTAACTAATTTCAGTGTGGCTTTACTGCATTATACATTGTTGCTGTGTAAATGTAACTGAGTGGTTACTGTCATTACCTCAAACCAGTTGTCGCTCACTAGTGCTGCTATGTAGTACTATAGAGTGTGTGAGTGAATATGAGCTAACAGTGCAGCATGACAGCTTAGGTGTGTGTGTGTTTTACGTTTATTTATCGTCGCTACCGGTTGCCCATATGAGCGACGCCCCCTGATTTTAGATATTTGGAGGATAGTGCAATGATACAGACAGTGTCCCATTCCAGAGTCTCCTCTGGTTCTGTTACGTGCACGGTGTAAAGCACCGACACGAGACCTCGGTTTAACGTCCCATCTGACAGACTGCTAATTTTATTACGGTCAGACGTGGGATCGAACCTGCGATCCCTGGATTACCAGTACAGCGTGTTACCACTGGACTACAGATCCGTCTGACATATACGGCGACTCTCCAGCTATTATTTGTGGAGGATGGACACGTGGTGCCCCTCCTGTCAGTTAATATAGTGTTTACGTTTTTTTTATTAATATGTTGTCATATTTAATTCAATAAATATTACCGTTAACATTCCAATAAGTTACGACAATAATAATGTTACCGGTGTCAATTCCGCTCCACTCTATTCGCAGATGGTCATCACGTAGTGGACTCTCCTGCTCGTGCATGAATCCAATGGCATGACCAATCTCGTGCACACACGTGCTCTGAAAGCGAATTGTCGCGAAAACATAATAAATACACATAATACATGTATGTGTGTGTGCGCGTGCATGCGTGCGTGCGCGCGTAAAGGTGATATACTTGATTCAGATTCCGATCCGCGTCAAACTGCTGATGACTTCATAGAATGTCTGAAATTGTGGGTGTCGATGTCATACTTCGGATTGTAGTATTGTGGAAGCCGTGATTGCGCAGTGGATGCACGTTCGCTTCATGTTCGAAATGCCTGGCGTTCTCGCCCAGCTGTAGCCGTTACGATTGTGCCCTTAGGCAAGACATTTAAATTCCACATTGCCTCTTCTCTCTCCCTCGTGGCGATGGATTCCATCAGGAATGAGGTCTCGAGAGTGATAAGTTGTAAGAACGTGTTTCGCAATCGAGCTTAAATTAAATTTGTATAAAAAATACTACGGATGATGATCTTGGATTGCGTACTATAGCATACAGGATGTGGCGGTTTCCACTTGAGGACACTGTCAGACTGCGAGGGACGGCCACAACTTTCGGAATATTTCAGACAGAGAGGGATCGTAACATATTTCGGTCAATGTCCGGATAGACTCATATTCAGCGGCTGAATATACTACCGGGGATGGTTTAAAATTACGGAGGATGTGGAAGACTGTATTAAATTGCTGATGGTATCTGAGTTACAAGTTAATAATAATCACTCTCGAGACCTCATTCCTGATGGAACCCATCGCCACGAGGGAGAGAGAAGAGGCAACATGGAATTTAAATGCCTTGCCTAAGGGCATAATCGTAACGGCTCCAGTGGGGCTCGAATTGCGGACCCTTCGCACCTGAAGCGAACGCGCATCCACTGCGCTATCAAGACTTCCACATTGTTGGTTTTCTTTCGGTTAAATGTTTTTTTTATAACTTTTCTAGCTCTGTACTCTTATGTATCACAAACTTAATTTAGATATCATGAATATAGCTTTGTAAGCATTACATCTTCCATATACATAACAAAACGTATTAATGAACGTAAATAGTCATGTCATGAAAGGTTGTGTAAATTATTTAGGAAGGAGAGGACAGCCATAATCTGTATAGCTGTCTGTCCTTATTTCAATTGTTGTAAATAATCATAGAAAATAAATGTGCTTAAACCAATTTGTGATGGACAGTCTCAAATTGCAAAGGATGCTCTCAGACCTCTCAAATTGCGGACGAATTAAGATTGCGACGGACAGTTTTAATTTGCAGAATGTCTTAAATTTATGTTTAACATCACTGTGGATCCGCCAAAAATAAATATAAATATTTTGTTGTAGATAGCAATCAGTGATGTAATACATACCCCACTACAGCATGATATTGGTTGTCCCGACCACCTTGTGTTTCCGACATATGACCAACACCTACAACAGAAACATGCTACATATATACAGGAAGGTTGCCGAGTGGCTACGGTAGTTCAAATCTCTTGCCCCTCAATTTCCCCCACAGCTTTAGGTTCGAATCATCCAACTAGGGATGGAATTATTTCATGTGAAGAAGCTATCCAGCTGACTTACAGATGGTCGGTAGTTCTACCAGGGTACTTTTCATAAAAATTTACTCCATTCGGAAAAGCAAAATCTTTTAAGACATGAAGGATATACGTCGGGTTCAAGCCTCAACAGATGAGCGGCCTTGGATCCGTTGTTTACAGTTACTCCGGGCGGGGCAACACACCACTAATATGATCAGGATGATTCTATGCAATATGTGTTACAAATCATTAGCAATTTATCGCCGGAAATGGAGTTCGGAAACGAAGTTCATAAGCGGAGTTCATAAGCGGAGTTAATAAGCGGAGTTCATAAGCGGAGTTCATAAGTGGAGTTAATAAGCGGAGTTCATAAGCGGAGTTCATAAGCGGAGTTCATAAGCGGAGTTAATAAGCGGAGTTCATAAGCTGAGTTCATAAGCGGAGTTCATAAGCTGAGTTCATAAGCGGAGTTCATAAGCGAAGTTCATAAGCGGAGTTCATAAGCGGAGTTCATAAATGGAAGACTTTTTAAAGTCATAATAATGAATGCTTGTCTTTGATATAATGAGACAATGGGAAACATTGCTGATTTTTCTATTACCTCCCTTGGCAGATAAAATCCGATTTATCCCGAAATGTCCGTCCGTTTAGTTGGAATCCTTTGTTTTTACTGTTGTTCCATAACCACATGTCAAAGTATGGTATATGTTATTTTTATTAACATCATGTTAAGTAAGTAATAACAATTGTTACAGCAAAGTACCAATTGGATATATTGTATGACGTATGTCTATATTTAATAATTTAATAATTATATAATGAGAAAACGGATGACACTTGATAGCATGTCGGGAAAGTGAAACCACGATAACGCAGGAAACCAATTAAAATGACCAGACCGCATTAAAGAGTATTTAGGTGGCAGTAACTGAACAATGTTGTCTCCATCATGCTGACGTCTCGGTTAATAGTCCTTATATCGGGGTGATCTTTTTCATATTTCCCACAGGAATACCGAACCAGGGTACACGGAGTTAAAAATATATCTGGTTACAGCAAACAATCAAGATTCGAGTTGACTTGTCTCAGTAACTATATTTATATCATATGTAAGTATCTAGACGATTTTATAAGCGTCAACTTATTAAGAGGGGCGCTTTGCTTTTAGCAATATCCCAAAAAGCAATTTACTGTGTCAGACAAGAAGCGAAATGCAGTCAATATTACCAAAAATATTGACCGGTCAATATTATCTCGGAGGGGAATAGTAAATAATATTGACTGTTGGCCTATAGGAATCTTACATTGAGTAGTCACGTGAGATCTAATAATAACTTAAGATTAACTAATTAAGTATTCTGTTCATGAATAATTCTTAAGCACAAGAAGGAAAACTGCATGCATACGTATGCAATGTACATATTACTGTGGTTCTACCCGAGTACCTGCCCGTGCCGGAAATACTGCCCAAAGGGGCACCCGTGGTCTTCCTTAACCACTAATAGCTGGAGAGTCGCCATTAATATGTTGATGCAACGTTAATCAAAAGCATTTGATAGTCTGCTGTTGTAACTCTTACCCACTACTAGATACGTAAGTCAATCGGTTGTTGTGCGAGAGCCCGTACAGAGCCTGGACAGATTCGTTCCATAGCACAAAGCGGAAGCCGGTATAATATTCGTACGTTTGCATTGCCGGTTGAACACTACTCTCCCCCGCTGCAATATATATATATATAATGTATATATGTATAAATAGTTTAAGGTTTAATTATCGTTGCTACCGGTTGACCATGTGAGCGACAACAGTTTACCTAACAACACCTTTCCTGGGCAGGCTGCAGCGGTTAACCAGTACTTGGTGCACCAACCCCCTAGAGAAACTGCCAACTTGTTTCATATAAAGATACTCGTTCTGAGGGAGGTTGTATTATATATTTTATCGTATTAGGTTAAATAGAAATCAACGTAATATCAGTACCGTAGCCAGAGGCAAATCTCAACCGAGGCTATCTAGGTGGGGTGGGCCATGTTCCCCCCTTAAAATTGTTGGGATATAGAAGTGATTTCTTGCGTTTTCTGATTTAATGAGTTTAGACGTATAATTATCCAATAATATTTGGAAGTAAAATTTTCTATTTTCTGGGTGCGATGCATTGTCGCTTTAAAAAAGTTGTAACAGAAACAGTTTCTGCAAAAATATTAAGAGTGGTGGAACCTATGCTCTGCGTATTCCTATGCTCTACGTATTTGTACATTTACATCCGTATTTAAAATATTTATATAGTTCTAGGCTAATTTCTCTGACAGAGTTGAAGCATGGTTCAATAGCATTCCGTTACGTGTATCGGTAGCCTGATGTAACTGTCACGTGACTTGTCCAGCAGACGAATATAAACAAACAAATCATTGGGAGAATAGTTCCACCGAAACTGATACGATGTATGAGCAATTCAGGTAGCTATCAGAATTTAAACAATCTACATGTAACCCGAAATAATTCTATACCATTCCTTGTGAAGACCAATAAGTGTTTTTATTCAATGATGTACTATATCAAAATACGATATTCAACACGTTCTGGTGGATAAATAAAACAAATAACAAGTACGCCGTGCATAGGTGTCCTGAAGTCTTGAGTGCCCCCATATAAACCTTTTTTGAAAGTTGTTTTCACGACTTAAGAAAATAATAATATACGGCAAGTGCCATTAACATTTTATACTGGTCATTATATGTGGGAGTTAAACCGAGGTCTCGTGTCAGTGCTTTACACCGTGCACTTAAAAGAACCAGAGGAGACTCTGGAATGGGTCTCTGTCTGTATCATTGCACTATGTATCATTGCACTATCCTCCAAAAATCTAAAATGACTAATATCTTCAGGAGGCGTCGCTCATATGGGCAACCGGTAGCGACGATTAATAAACGTAAACACACACATAGCCACAGTTACCTATCATTAACACTGTGCTAAGGTTTGGAGGGAAATGCGTCGATATTGTATTTCGTGAGACTTTACAAGTATATTACTATACAACACTATAAAGTATAACAATGCAGAAGAAAGTTATTCAAGTAATTTAAGCAAAGAAATAAATAAATACTTACTAAAACCATCTCCGTACTCATATGGAATGATGCATTTATCCCAGAGTGCATTGTTTTGTTTCAGAAGATATCGTTTCCGTCTGCTGCTCTGTTCTTCTTCAGCATCTTTTCTGGCATCTTCTAGCGTTAATCCACCTTCCGCCTATGATACATTAAAACGTGACGTCATACCTTTGTACTTGCAGGCCATTATTATTAATATTGGACTGCTGTCAAAAGGCCAGCCTGAGTATTATATTAAATACTACACGCTAATGTACAAACTTAACAATTTTAATTAGTAGGATCTTGTTGTATAAGTGTGTGTTTAAGTAAGATATAAGCCTCAAACGGATCCAATATGTAAAATAATGGTACTGTCTTCGGCACTATTGGACTCACACAGTCCAATATTTTACATATTGGATCGTTTTCGGCTTATATCCTACACATATAAGCAAATCCAAGATTATGGATCGGTTGGATCTAAGTGCCAGGGATCTTAACGTTTCACTTACCAAGTAGTGTTCAATGCCACACAATGTTTCGATGGTAGCGACACTAACCCCACTATAAGGAAGGATTAGGTGACTGAAAGATACATGCACGACTGCCACTAGTTCTTGCAAATATTTCTTAAAGTTTAAACTTGATTTATTTTACAACGATTGCGAAGCAAGTTTGAACAACTTATATTAATCACTCTCGTTGGCGCGGATGAAAGCGTAAATGTGGTCATTCTTGTGGGAGGAAACCGGAGTATCCGGAGAAAACCCACCTGTCCGATCTGCACTTCTTATCTTTATTGAATGGAAATATATGTGTATTGACTCGACTTGACTTGATATACAATGAAATAAGTGGAAAACAACTAGAAATTAAATTAGAATTAAGTATTATTGCTGAATACGATTTAATCTGGGGGGGAAAAGCAAATAGGATTGGGCTAAAAGTTATGACAACATTATGTACAATCCTCCCCACTCTTATGTTCTTATTCATTATTACACAGAGCACATCAGATTCAAGAACACACGCGGGTCTAAGATTTCATCCTGCTTACATATGTATTCATTCACTTTAAACTGTTATGGGGGTCGCCTATCTTTGTTTACAATTATTAGCTAAAAGTTATGACAACATTGTGTGCATATGTAATATCTACTGTTTATATGTACTCTTCTTTAATTGGAGGAAATAAAATACCAGCATAAGTTGTTTTATGCGATCAGTTTGTTAATGTATGCATACAGTTTTACATATCATTTAATAATAATAATGCCAACAAACGTTATTTAACGAGGAAACGTATTTGACATGGGCAATCATTCATCTACAACGTCAACGCTCTCAAAACGATGGCCTACACTACATATTATTTAAGAAGTAATAAGTATCAACCTTGGTATATCGCAGAATAACCCGAGTTTGAAGTTCTTATGCGTAGAAATATATCATGAAGGCCGAAAGGCCAACACACGGTTCGCGCGCAGCATAGTTCAAGGTAGGTATATCGCAGAATAACCCGAAGTAGATTTTACTCTACAAGTATGTATGTTATTAGCTGGGTCGTGTTAGAATTCATTTTAGTCATGAAAAAGTAAAAGAGCTGCAAGTAAAATATAGTATGTATAGTACTATAACACATTGTAATTGCGACCTGCTCCAAATTAAGTACAATGACTTAAATTGATTGACTGATGAAGCGTTTTTAATATTATTATGTTTGATTGATTACTATTTTGTATCAGATTTCCTTATTTACACTCTCCTTGTAAACAGGGGCGGATTAAGGTTGCACGGGGCCAATGGTTATAGCTCAAACAGGAGCCCTTTCATCAAGATAAATACTAGCGTAAGAACATTCTAATGAATACACCTTTCTCACATTACTCCCGCTTGGCCGAAATTCACCGAAACACCGAAATTCACCGAAATTACGACTTTCCGCTATCGCATTGGTTGGTAAGAAGGGATTTCACCTGTCGACGCGTTTTGCGGTACTATTAGACTCGGGGAACAGTACACTATACGTTATTGCTGCAATCGACTAAACACAACATATTATTAAAGTCATACATCATTGGAAAGTTCAGGATATCTTCTAAGTTCTATCTATTTATGCAGTCATTTTTTAAAATATCGTTAACATTTATTGAGTTAATTACAGATTTAAAGTACTAATTTGGGGGCCCCTAACTATTGGAGGCCCCTGTCTTCAGCCCAGTCAGTCCTTCCCTTAATCCACCACTGCTTATAAATACATACATAGTATATTAACAGGAGGAATAAAACATTTACAATATATACAACGATGTCTACAATAGTACTAATATACAATCTACACGTATATTTCCGTCCGTCAATCCATCTAACGACAATTTCTAATTTAATATTTTGCGTTTCTTTAGTTTA
This sequence comes from Archivesica marissinica, assembly GCA_014843695.1. NCBI lineage: Eukaryota > Metazoa > Mollusca > Bivalvia > Venerida > Vesicomyidae > Archivesica > Archivesica marissinica. The sequence goes on from CM026387.1 coordinate 29,829,475, forward strand.
TACAAAATTAATTTATATAAATCACTCTCGAGACCTCATTCCTGGTGGACAATCAAAACGGTCCCAGCGCGACTCGAACTCCGGACCTCTCGCATCTGAAGTGAATGCGCATCCACTGCGCTATCACGACTTCCACAACGACTTGCGTTTCTTTACAGGAGATTCAACATTTACTAGATTGCTATCATATAAAGCTTCTATTTGTCTTACCATATAATTATTGTTCAGCCAATATCTTACCATATATTGTTCAGCCAATATCTTACCATATATTGTTCAGCCAATATCTTACCATATATTGTTCAGCCAGTATCGTACCATATATTGTTCAGCCAATATCTTACCATATATTGTTCAGCCAATATCTTACCATATATTGTTCAGCCAATATCTTACCATATATTGTTCAGCCAATATCTTACCATATATTGTTCAGCCAATATCTTACCATATATTGTTCAGCCAGTATCGTACCATATATTGTTCAGCCAATATCTTACCATATATTGTTTAGCCAATATCTTACCATATATTGTTCAGCCAATATCTTACCATATATTGTTCAGCCAATATCTTACCATATATTGTTCAGCCAATATCTTACCATATATTGTTCAGCCAGTATCGTACCATATATTGTTCAGCCAATATCTTACCATATATTGTTTAGCCAATATCTTACCATATATTGTTCAGCCAATATCTTACCATATATTGTTCAGCCAATATCTTACCATATATTGTTCAGCCAATATCTTACCATATATTGTTCAGCCAGTATCGTACCATATATTGTTCAGCCAATATCTTACCATATATTGTTCAGCCAATATCTTACCATATATTGTTCAGCCAATATCTTACCATATATTGTTCAGCCAGTATCAAGGCGTTGTTTACGGCTGCCATGTCGTCGGCTATGATGGCTTGAATTAAGCGTTTGTATGCCGCTTGACTTTCGTATATCTCACGTTCATGTCCTTCACCGAAGCCGTCGTGCTCCGTGGTGTGATGAAGCTTTAATAAATAGGGTAACATATTGGAACAATGTCATAGCGGATCAGTGGTCCAGTGGTCCAGTGGTAAACACGCTGGACTTGTAATCCAAGGGTCGCAGGTTCGATTCCCCGCTAGGCCATACTAGAAATGACTCAATCCATATCATTTAGTCGTTCAGAGCTTTTAAACCGAGGTCTCGTGGCGGTGCTTTACACCGTGCACGTAAAAGAACAAGAGAAGACTATGGAATGGGTCTCTCTCTGTATCATTGCACTATCCTCCAAAAATCTAAAATGACTAATCTCGTCAAGAGGCATCGCTCATATGGGCAACCGGTAGCGACGATAAATGAATATAAAATGTCATAAAAACAACTACTTGTAGATTCGAACCTAGGGGAACGTGATTTGAAGTTATCTACCTTAAAGACATGACCGAAATAGGCTGTTATGCATTATCGTTCACATGCAAAGTGGGGAATTTCAAGCATTTCATATTCTGTCAAGATTATAGTTAATGTAATGTACAATGAAGTAACAGCATAGTGTAGTGTGACTTTGCGTGCTTTTTGTTTGAGTTGAAAGTAGTCCGGTGTGTCTTTAACCACTCAGCCACGGATGCTCCGAACAATGTTATCATATAATGCATAAGTATAGGATATAAGCCGTAAGCAATCCACTATGTCTAATATTGGACTATGTGAGGCGCGTTGCGCCCAAAATAGTGCCAATATTTTAGATAGTGGATCCATTTGAGGCTTATATCTTACTTAAAACACACATTATATAACAAGATCCTACTAATTAAAGTTGTTAATTTCGTACATTTACGCGTAGGCTTTGATCAAATAATCTAGCCTTTTTGAAAGCAGTCCAATATTAATAATAATGGACTGCAAATAGAAAGGTATGACGTCATGACAGTGTTTAAAGTATAGGATATAAGCCAAAAACGACCCAATATGTAAAATATTAATGTATAGAAATTTAATTTAGCTCGATTACAAAACAAGTTCTTTCAACTTATATTAATCACTCTCGATACATCATTCCTGATGGAATCAATCGCCAGGAAGGAGAGAGAAGAGGCATGTGGAATTTAAATGCCTTGCCTAAGGGCACACTCGTAATGGCTCCAGCGGGGCTCGAACTCCGGACCTTTCGCACCTGAAGCAAACGCACATAAACTGCGCTATCAAGACTTCCACGTGTAAAATATTGAACTGTGTGAGGCTTATATCGTACTTAGAACACACACACACACACTTATATAACAAAATCCTACTAATTAAAATAACAAGATCCTAATAACTAAAATAGTTAATTTCGTACGTGTGTACGTAGAATTTAATCTAATACTCTGGCCTTTTCACACCAGTCCAATATTAATAATAATGAACTGCAAGTATAAAGGTATGACACCACGGCCTTGCTTTAAGTATAGGGTATATTCAAGAGAATGTATTCAAAACAATGTATTCTTAATACTGCTACGTTCATATATGCATCATTCAGTAGGTTGTCAGTATCCTGGGTTCCAGTCTGTCGATTTTTCACCTTTTAACTTCTAGCCAAATGACACGTTCAGAAACTCAATACGGCCCAATTAATAGTCTCGGTGCTAATATATATTTATCTGACTGACCAGGCAAAATATATCGACGCCTGTTTCCAGGCTAGGTTGTCCGATTCGCGCACAGTGGTTAGCGCGCTCCATTCTCACCAATGCAACCAGGGTTCTATCATCGGACCAGGAAGTATGTGAGATGGTACGGTGGTCGTCAGATCGGACAGGTGGGTTGATCACATTTACGCTTTCATCCGCTCAAAACATGCTTCGTAATAGTTGTAAAAATTTAAAAAGTTTACAAACAAATCAGTAAGACTAGACATTATTTTAAATAATCATACTAATACATAAAAATGAAAATACTGTGTGTTTTCATTATGTATTTAATTTAAACATTATTTATTTCAGTATTTGTACATGTAATAAAGAAATGAACATTTTACATATAATTTAACAGCTGTAGACTGAAAGGGATTAGAACGAAAGAAAACTGATATAGTTCTTCATCCTATCAATTGATTGATATACAATAGGCAGGAAAATAATATATATAACAATGAAAATACGTGAAATATATTCTAGGTATGTGCTAAAGAATTTCAGAACTTATTGTATTAGTGAGTCAATAGTTTTGGATGTAAAAAGAAAAATGGTTAATATTTAAATAATATATTTAATAGGCTATTTATGTGTGTATTACAACCTTTTTTCCCCAGCGGTTTCATACAATTTTGGCGAAACGTGTTCAGTTTTATTACTTACTATATATTGTTCCAGTTGCTCAGTGGACTTCTCTGATACTTTGCCATTCTCCATTAGAAGCATCGGATGAAAATGGTCTGACGGATCACCTGTACCAACACCGCGCTGAAACGAATAACACGATCGATAATTGCTGTATGATTATGTACAACATGTAATATGTACCAAGTTGAGACAGAGTATCATTTCGTATTATTTTGTCCGTATTAAATTAAGCTCAGAGGTCAACATTTACCTAGATATTACTCTTCCTTGCCAAATATCGACAGCTTTCAAACGCTTATGAAACAACGCAAGCTTCTAAATTTACATTGTAGCTAAGCATATTTATGAATAAATAAAAGAAACGATAATATTAGAATATTTGATGCATATCTGATCATATTATACTAATTTGCTTTATTGTATAACATGATATTGCAATATAGATTTATAGATATGTCAGTTTAAATCTTACATGTTATTGTCAGTTATTGTCAGTTATTGTCCGTTATTGTCAGTTATTGCCAGTTATTGTCAGTTATTGCCAGTTATTGTCAGTTATTGTCAGTTGTTGTCAGTTATTGCCAGTTATTGTCAGTTATTGTCAGCTATTGTCAGTTATGTTCATACCTTCTTCGTGTCATGCTTTTCTGTATACATTTGCAATTTGGTTATAACCACCAAATATGTTTTTTGGCGATGGACGTGTTAGTGCCAATACAACCTTTGACTTGACACAACATTATCGCGTGACATGATCATATTCTGGGTGTTACTATAGCAACCGTGCTTATATCTGGATGCTCATTCGTTCTATACTCGATGTCTAAATGGAGCAGAAATTAAGTCGACGTCCAGTAAAATGGAAAACTGAACGAAATGAAATCTGAAGGTAAAATAACATGGGACCAACAGCGAACGTAATTACGTGTGCATGTCTTCTTCAGGTGTAATATTTAATTTCTCTCTATTTCGACGTCACAACCCCATGCTGGGAACACGAGATATACAGGCGGTATGACATACTTCAAATAAACAGTCAAATATGTTTTGTGGTCAACCTACATTAAGCAGCACATTTTCAGATTCCCAATATGTTACTTTGTTGTATATTTGCCCTCTATTAAGCAGCCACCTATGCTAAAAAGCCACTTTATGTGATCCCTTGGCTGACTGCTTAAAAGGTTTGACTGTAATTAAAACCGGAACAGATTTGTAATACGGACATGATATTCATAGATATTGCTATAAATATTCATAAGCCGACAGTGAAATTGCCATTAAACGGCAGTTTATTTGAAGTAGCCAAAGGTATATCATAGTTCATGAACCAGATGACAACAGGTCAACTTCGCAAATATGAAGCATTCAGTCATCCAGTCTGTAATTGTTTGCAAGTACGATTTTCAAGTACGTTGTGGAGGCCATGGTCTAGTGGTAGAGTGTCGAGACTGAGACATGTCGCATTTAGGGCTTTGTCTTAGTGTGGATGTATTGTCATTGAGCAATGCACTCGACACACATGTCTTAAAAGGTTAGCCGCTTAGATGTGCGTGCTAAGCCTGGCACTGAATAAATGTCTAGATCCCAGGAAAGCGTTCGACTTTAATGGAAATTGAAAAATCTACGCTTCGGTAAAAGATATAATACACTGCTGAGGTACCAGAGGAAGGCAAACTGTATGACAAAAATGCATTGCGGTCCGGAACCGGAAATAGCAAGGCGTTTTCTGTGCCTCTCACAAATATTATGATTATTATGGGTAATACATAATTATAATGGTTACTTGTAGTTCTTCCAGTGTTGGAATTTCTGGTCGGCGGCCAGATGGTGGTGGCGGTGTTGGTGGTCCTGTCGGCACTGGATCAGTAACTAGTGGTGACGTCATCACATACGTCACGTACAGTATCGGTAACAACACGCGGATGATCCACATCTATACAACAGAGTATACGATACGAAATATTAGAACTTACAAATACATAACTACCACCAACATTCGAATGTATTTATGACCTCTAGTCAAACATCTATGAATTGATACACAAACTAGCAATCTCCATTTGAAAAAAATGTATTATTGAATAATCTTAACTCTTTCACCGCTAATGTCGCATAAAAGCGACTTAGTAAAAAAGTAGAGAACCCGATCGGACAGAACAGAACATGCCGTCTGATCAGGCTATATGCTGTTTGCTCTTCAGACAGTGGAGCTGAAGCACCTGTCCGAATAGCAAGCAACATATATCCTGATCATACGCGTCGTTACGCCGCGGCTGATCTGGATCTATGTTGTTTGTGCACATTCTCTGAATTTATTCGGCGCTGAAAGAGTTAATAAACCTTAATCTTTAGAGCAAGTTGGGGAAAACTGTTTATTGTTTAATTCTATTCTGATTATTGGAAACGAATCGATTTTGGCAGAAATAATTTTATTTGTAAAAATCATGTTATTTTTGTATACGTATTGATAAAGCATTTGGCTTAACGATTGGAAACTGTGTAATTTTAGTTTTAATCTTTATTATTATCTTAACTATGTACCTAAACAACTAATAAACGAAACAAGGAGAAACATACAATAGTACACACCCATTCATTTATATAAATTACAAGAGATAGCATTCAGAATATGACAGTCATTCACTTACAGACGGATCTGTAGTCCAGTGGTAACACGCTGGACTGGTAATCCAGGGATCGCAGGAGCGCAGGATCCCCGTCTGACCCTAATACAATTAACAGTCTTTCCGATGGGACGTTAAACGAGGTCTCGTGTCGGTGCTTTACACCGTGCACATAAAAGAACTAGAGGAGACTCTGGAATGGGTCTCTATCTGTATCATTGCACTATTCTCCAAACATCTAAAATGACTAATCTCTTCAGGAGGCGTCGCTCATATGGGCAACCGGTAGCGACGATAAATAAACGTAAAACGCACACACAAGTCATTCACACATAATCGCACGGATGCTCTTTAGATATGCTTCTAATATATGCGAACAAATAAATATCGAGGCAACTACATTTGCTTTATTGAAATGTTTTCTAATTTTCTTCATCCATTTATTTCACAATTTGTAACTTTTTAATAGAACCCCGTACACATGTTTCTATGTGTTTTCCATTAGCATGAAACCATAACTATTCCTGTTCAGAAAGAGGAAATTGCACTGTGTCTGAGAGTTACATTTTTTATGCAGTCAAACTTGCTCGAAAGACCACGTCTATATTAAGAGACCACTTGGATAAAGAGACCACGTTTTCAGTTCCCGTGTGTGTTGTTAAAGAACAAATGAATTTGTATGAAGACACCATTCCTGCTTAGAGACAGTATTTTGCCCTTCCCTTTGGTTTCACTTAATACAAGTTTGACTGTACTTGCAAATTCAATAAAACATGCTAAAAGTCATTAATGCACATTCTATTCTTTTCTTGTGATTTACTTGGCGGATCGACCTGGATACAAAATTATCAACGTTTGACTCCCCCACCCCATCATTGACAAGCCACCCGGAATCGATAGGTGAGCTTATACGTCGTGCTAGCGCAGTGAATGCGCATTCGCTTCAGGTGCAAAGGGTCCGGAGTTCGAACCCCGCTGGAGCCGTTACGATTGTACCCTTAGGCAAGGCATTTAAATTCTACGTTGCCTCTTCTCTCTCCCTCGTGGCGATGGATTCCATCAGGAATGAGGTATCGAGAGTGATTAATATAAGTTATAAGAACTTGTTTCGCAATCGAGCTAAAATAAATTTGTATATACTATAAATGAGCTTAAATTACGATCCCATGAATAAAATACGAGCGACTACTGAGAAAGCTGGCCAAATACGAGATCTATTTTTTCTAACAAAAGACTAGGCTAGTCAAAACAGATACATTTAACATGTCTTGGATTTCAATTGTTTTCCGAGCCTTGGAAAATAATGGTTGTATAATAAGTAGCATGATAACACCCTTCTTAGAAATTGTGACAGTGATTTTGAACAAGAACGCATCTTTAATGTTGTTACTGTATTACATTACTGATGGTCACGGGTTCGAGTCCCGCTCAGACCGTGTCTCATTTATATGAAAAAGTTGGCAGTTTCTTACGGAGGTTGGTGCACCCAAGTACTGGTTAACCGCTGGAGCCTGCCCATGAAAGGTGTAGTTAGGTAAACTGCACGCCGGCGATATAGCCCAAAATGGTGCTGATGCAGGCGTAAAACCCGAAATATATATATACATTATGAATATAAATGAATAATAACCATACCTTAGATTTTTAAGTCGTTGTAGGTCCACACCAAGTGCTGTCCAGACAAGCTGCTGAAAATCGTTTTATATATGATCTGCTCGTGACAGCCACAGGCAGCGGAGATTTTATCAACATGTGCAATTGGTGTATCCGAAGATTGTGGAGATTTTAATTAGTATCAACACATGTAAATACGGATATCTGACCTATCCCGGAAGCATAATTATATGCCTTTAAATAATACGACGAAGGGTGAAAATGTGTGTTTCATTGTCATTATAAGTGAGTATAAGTGGAACTGAAACGAACTATGTAATAATAATAATAATAATAATAATAATAACAATATAAAATAGCATAACTAATAATAATATTGAATTTTATTCCTTTAATGCCAAACCCCTTGCGGGGACGTAGACATGTTTTCCTGGGCACGCTTAGCCGACCTAATTGGTTAACCAGTACTACATACGTGGCCTGACCGAGTATCGAACACGGGACGATATATTCCAAATCCGACGCTCTACCACTGGACCACGGATGTCAGCATGCCACGGATGTCAACATGCCACAATCCCCACAACAATATGTCGATATGTACATAACACAGCATACAACAACGACAACAGTACATTTAACATGCCACAAACCCCACAGCAATATATTCATAGTACATCACACAGCATAGAACAACGACAACAGTACATTTAGCATGCCACAAACACCACAGCAATATGTCGATATGTACATAACACAGTATACAACAGCGACAACCGTACATTTAGCATGCCACAAACCCCACAGCAATATGTCGATATGTACATAACACAGCATACAACAACGACAACAGTACATTTAACATGCCACAAACCCCACAGTAATATATTCATAGTACATCACACAGCATAGAACAACGACAACAGTACATTTAGCATGCCACAAACACCACAGCAATATGTCGATATGTACATAACACAGTATACAACAACGACAACCGTACATTTAGCATGCCACAAACCCCACAGCAATATGTCGATATGTACATAACACAGCATACAACAACGACAACCGTACATTTAACATGCCACAAACTCCACAGCAATATGTTCATAGTACATAACACAGCATAAAACAACGACAACAGTACATTTAACATGCTACAAACCCCACAGCAATATGTTCATAGTACATCATCAGCCTCCGTCCGTCTTATGAGACGATGGATTGCGCTCTTGTTGAGGAACATCTGCGGTGACTGAGTAGGCCTATTCTTGAGTGGCAGTCTCTGTTGCAGTCATCGCAGGTGAAGATCGAGTCATCCAGTCATAGTACATAACACAGCATACAACAACGACAACAGTACATTTAGCATGCCACAATCCCCACAGCAATATGTCGATATGTACATAACACAGCATACAACAACGACAACCGTACATTTAGCATGCCACAAACCCCACAACAATATGTTCATAGTACATAACACAGCATACAACAACTACAACAGTACATTCAACATGCCACAAACCCCACAGCAATATGTCGATATGTACATAGCACAGCATACAACAACGACAACAGTACATTTAACATGCCACAAACCCCACAGCAATATGTCCATAGTACATAATACAGCATACAACAACGACAGCAGTACATTTAACATGCCACAAACCCCACAGCAATATGTTCATAGTACATAACACAGTATACAACACATTCGCACATTCAAATGCGAATCCAACATACCACCAATAAAACATGAAGATGTGTGCATAGCACGACACACTGGTGCTCTTAGAATGTCAAGAATTCCACAATGTTGGCCCTTACCATATTAAAACACAATATATATATTTATAAACCATATAGTGTATGCTCTTTCCGATGCACATATGCAAATTTGTAGCAGAACATAGTCTTCCATTGGAAAATATGGAACAATAACATGACAGTGCCAAGAATATATATGTTATGGAACAATAGCCTGACAGTGTCCAGAATATATATGTCATTGTACAATAGCCTGGCAGTGTCCAGAATATATATGTCATGGTACAATAGCCTGGCAGTGTCCAGAATATATATGTCATGGTACAATAGCCTGGCAGTGCCAAGAATATAAATGTCATGGTACAATAGCCTGGCAGTGTCCATAATATATATGTCACTGTACAATAGCCTGGCAGTGCCCAGAATATATATGTCATGGTACAATAGCCTGGCAGTGTCCAGAATATATAGGTCATTGTACAATAGCCTGGCAGTGTCCAGAATATATATGGCATGGTACAATAGCCTAGTAGTACCAAGAACATATATGTCATTGTACAATACCCTGGCAGTGCCAAGAATATATTTGTCATGGTACAATAGCCTGGCAGTGCTCAAAATATAAATGTCATGGTACAATAGCCTAGTAGTGCCAAGAACATATATGTCATTGTATAATACCCTGGCAGTGCCAAGAATATATATGTCCTGGTACAATACCATGGCAGTGCCAAGAATATATATGTCATGGTATAATAGCCTAGTACTGCCAAGATGATATATGTTATGGAATAATAGCCTGGCAGTGCCAAGAAGATATACTAGTATGCTATGGAACAATAGCCTGACAGTGCCAGGAAGATATATGCTATGAAACAATAGCGTGACAGTGCCAGGACGATATATGCTATGGAACAATAGCCTGACAGTGCCAAGAAGATATATGTTATGGAACAATAGCCTGGCAGTGTCCAGACGATATATGTCATGGTACAATAACATGGCAGTGCCCAGAAAATATATGTCATGGTACAATAGCCTGTCAGTGCCCAGAATATATATGACATGGTACAATAGCCTGGAAGTGTCCATAATATATATAGCATGGTACAATACCCTGGCAATACCCATAATATATATGCCATGGTACAATACCCTGGCAGTGTCCAGAATATATATGTCATTGTACAATAGCCTGGCAGTGTCCAGAATATATATGTCATTGTACAATAGCCTGGCAGTGCCCAGAATATATATATCATGGTACAATAGCCTGACAGTGCCCAGAATATATATGTCATGGTACAATAGCCTGGCAGTGCCCAGAATATATATGTCATGGTACAATAGCCTGGCAGTGTCCAGAATATATATGTCATGGTACAATAGCCTGGCAGTGCCCAGAATATATATGTCATGGTACAATAGCCTGGCAGTGTCCAGAATATATAGGTCATGGTACAATAGCCTGACAGTGCCCAGAATATATATGTCATGGTACAATAGCCTGGCAGTGCCCTGAATATATATGTCATGGTACAATAGCCTGGCAGTGCCCAGAATATCTATGTCATGGTACAATAGCCTGGCAGTGTCCAGAATATATATGTCATGGTACAATACCCTGGCAGTACCCAGAATATATATGTCATGGTACAATACCCTGGCAGTGTCCAGAATATATATGTCATGGTACAATAGCCTGGCAGTGCCCAGAATATATATGTCATGGTACAATACCCTGGCAGTACCCAGAATATATATGTCATGGTACAATACCCTGGCAGTGTCCAGAATATATATGTCATGGTACAATAGCCTGGCAGTGCCCAGTATATATATGTCATGGTAGTACACTAGCCTGGCAGTGTCCAGAATATATATGTCATGGTACAATACCCTGGCAGTGTCCAGCATATATATTTCATGGTACAATACCCTGGCAGTGCTAAGAATATATATGTCATGGTACACTAGCCTGGCAGTACCCAGAATATATATGTCATGGTACAATACCCTGGCAGTGCCAGGAAGACAGATTTCGTATAAAAAAAGTGTATCGAAACGTATCCTGTCACACACTATGTAAGCATATCATCCAGGTTCTAGACATTGCACAGACGGATCTGTAGTCCAGTGGTAACACGCTGGACTGATAATCCAGGGATTTCAATCCCTGGATCCAATCCCTGAATACAATCGCAGTTTCGATCCCCCGTCTGACGTCTGGCCCTAATAAAATTAACAGTTTTCTAAATGGGACTTTAAACCGAGGTCTCGTGTCAGTGCTTTACATCGTACACGTAAAAGAACCAGATAATACTCTGGAATGGGTCTCTGTCTGTATCATTGCACTATCCTCCTAAACTATAAATTTACTAATCTCTTCAGGAGGCGTCGCTCATATGGGCAACCGGTAGCGACGATAAATAAACGTAAAACACACACACCTAGACATTACCCAATGCCGTCATTCTGCCCAGAGGGCTTATTTAACACCGAAATGGCAAGGTCGTTTGCCAACACACGATGGGATATACAGAAGAATGTTATAAGTTCTTCTCAATCCTGCTGGCACAATGTATTATAAATGTCAATGTATGTACAAATGTACACAATTATATTGAAATAAAATATTTCTTGAACTAACAGTGCGTACGTTTTTCGTGTAATCATCCTCGTTATAGCGGTACCTACGTGTGTGCTATTCTATTTAAATAACAGGTGCTCTTCATTCTCTGTCATATTATTGAATTTCTTATTTAGATATTATATTAATAGTTTTCACTGCATGCATGATATGAGATATAACAGATATTATGATGCTAATCTAACCACTTAATGACATAGATTAAATCTACATTCGTGTATTAATTTTATTAGCCGGACACTGTGACATGAGAGACTCGTTGACCCTTACCTAGTAGCTATTCCGTATATGTGAGGCAGAATGGAGCCCGTGTATACATAGTGAATCTTATATGAATTAGGATTTCATACCATATTGTACGAACAGAGATTGTGTGCCTATATGCATATTAGTGTTTAGACTAATCGTAGTTAAATCATCTCTAAGCGACAGCATCGTGTGTTTATTATTGACTGCAATGACGTCCGTGGTCCAGTGGTAGAGCGCCGGATTTGGTATCGAACGGTCACGGGTTCGATACTCAGTCAGGCCACGTATGTAATGTCATTGTGCAAAGCACCTCACACACATTGCTTAGTACTGGTTAACCACTTAGGTTGGCTAAGCCTGCCCAGGAAAACATGGCTAGGTCCCCGCAAGGGGTTTGACATTAATGGAACATACAATTACAAACAAGCATCGATTCAGGAGCGTGGATGGCTGTTATATGAAATCCTACTTTCACTTTTGAAAGTGTGTAGATCGCAAAAACACTGTTATTGATTCAATGTTAGTGTCGATTTTTTCCGTAAGAATTTGACCACTGGTAGCAATGCATATATACACATGTATGTGTGCTAAAATGCATTATTTTGCTCTTTGCGATGTACAGTTAAACCTGTGTTAGTGGTCACCTCCATTAAGCAACCAACCTGAATTAAGCATCCAGTTAACACATTCCCAATGTGTTGTTTTATTATACATTTTACCTCTATTAAGCACCCACCTGTGCTTAGCAGCCACTTTCTGTGATTCCCTTGGCTGGCTGCTTAAGACAGGTTTAACTGTAACGTCACTTGAAGCGAGCCTTTTGGCGAAACGAGATTCATAAAATATGGTATGATATCACGAGTGTAACCTCCTGATTAACACATTACCACATTCACCGTCAATGTCGCATAAAACTGATATTGTAAAAAGCCGAGAACCCGATCAGACAAATAAGAACGCGTCGCCTGATCAGGCTATATGACTATTGCTCTTCAGACAGTGGAGCTGAAGCACCTACATGTCCGAATAGCAAACAACATAGATCATGTTCAGACGAGGCGCTACGCCGAGGCTGATCTGGATCTATGTTATTTGCACATTGCTTTGAATGTATGTGGTGCTGCAATGGTGCAACCATAATTTGATAAAAAGCATTTCTGTTTGCCAGTATACTTTCGAGCATATCAAGGAAAACAGCATTTCTGTTTACCAGTATACTTTCGAGCATATCAAGGAAAAAAGCATTTCTGTTTGGCAGTATACTTTCGAGCATATCAAGGAATGTTTGCCAGTATACTTTCGAGCATATCAAGGAAAACAGCATTTCTGTTTGCCAGTATACTTTCGAGCATATCAAGGAAAACAGCATTTCTGTTTGCCAGTATACTTTCGAGCATATCAAGGAAAACAGCATTTCTGTTTACCGGTATACTTTCGAGCATATCAAGGAAAATAGCATTTCTGTTTGCCAGTATACTTTCGAGCATATCAAGGAAAACAGCATTTCTGTTTGCCAGTATACTTTCGAGCATATCAAGGAAAACAGCATTTCTGTTTGCCAGTATACTTTCTAGCATATCAAGGAAAACAGCATTTCTGTTTGCCAGTATACTTTCGAGCATATCAAGGAAAACAGCATTTCTGTTTACCGGTATACTTTCGAGCATATCAAGGAAAACAACATTTCTGTTTGCCAGTATACTTTCGAGCATATCAAGGAAAACAGCATTTCTGTTTGCCAGTATACTTTCGAGCATATCAAGGAAAACAGCATTTCTGTTTACCGGTATACTTTCGAGCATATCAAGGAAAACAGCATTTCTGTTTGCCAGTATACTTTCGAGCATATCAAGGAAAACAGCATTTCTGTTTGCCAGTATACATTCGAGCATATCAAGGAAAACAGCATTTCTGTTTGCCAGTATACTTTCGAGCATATCAAGGAAAACAGCATTTCTGTTTGCCAGTGTACTTCCGCACATATCAAGGAAAACAGCATTTCTGTTTGCCAGTATACTTTCAAGCATATCAAGGAAAACAGCATTTCTGTTTGCCAGTGTACTTCCGAGCATATCAAGGAAAACAATACGGTACATAGTAAATAGTCCCTGATAATCAAACAACTCGAACATAATTGACGGAACACTTTTAATCACTATATCAACAACTAGTGCATAGTTAGCATTTTATTCAATTAAACAGTTGATTTTCAACATATATAGCATGAATACAAACTATATATGTCGAATGTGTAAAACATGATGTCATACAGCGACCAATCAGAATCCACCCAGGTTGTATCAAACTCAATATATATATTGTACAGAAATACACTATATATTAATACACTGTGTTGTTTTGTTTATACACATTTATTTTAGCTCGATTATATTAGGTAAATCGCGCTAGGGAGGGTGGAATTTACGTGCATTGCCTAAGGGCACAATCGTGTCAACCAATCATAGTTCACATTACAATCGTATCAACCAATCAAATGTCACATTACAATCGTATCAACCAATAAAATGTCACATTACATGAATAAAAGAGGTATGGAACATACAGTACTATCTAACAGACGGATCTGTAGTCCAGTGGTTAACACGTTGAACTGGTAATCCAGGGATCGCAGGTTCGATCCCCCGGTTGTCCCTAGTAAAAGTAACAGTCTGTGCGTATACTATCTGTGCATGATACAATCACTGGACATTAGTTTAAACTTTATTTATTTTACAATGACTTCAAAGCAAGTTCTAACAATTTATATTAATCACTCTCGTAGGCTCAGATGAAAGCCTATATGTGGTCATTCGTGTGGAAGGAAACCGGAGTACCCGGGGAAAACCAACCTGTCCGATCTGGCGAATACCGTACATTCAGCGGACCGATCAGGACAATGCACCACGCTGACGTCACCAAGTTGTCTGATAATGTAGTTTAATCATATCTTAATGCATTCATCATGATACAAAAGTACAAAATAACATAGCATGATGAGCAATTGGTTTGGACCACAATGTTTAATAATTGCAACATGAGAAAACCAGTAATCCAGTAATCTTGTTCCCAGCTGAGATTTCTACTTGTCGCATTTCATCAGTTAGGGCCTATAGTAGAGGACCTGGGTCAGATATGTATGCACTTAATTTAGGAGAGAATATCTCAACTGTTCTAGACTAATATGACCCCACTGAACAACTTGGGATGTGTGCCAAAATCTCTATCCGGGACGAAGAGCCCCAAAATGACCACGCCCTTTTTTAAATGACCACGCCCCTTTTCATCGGAAGTGCTACTTCCGATATAGCTGTATCTTCTAAACCGTTTGAGCTACAGATTTTCTGAGGTGCTCAAAATGTTCAGAATGGCCATATCTAGGGGGAGGGGGGTATTAGAAATTTCTCATTTGATATTTTACGAGAACATTCGGTCCACTTATTACCATACAGCTACTCAAGTACTGGAAATTGAGTTATCCTCTCATGAATTATGTGCATACATGCCTATCTTAACTTAGGTCTTCTACTAATTAATATAACCATTGAATTATATAAAACTAACTGCTTTTTGTTTATTTATAGCACCAGTGCTAAAAGCTGGAGAGAGTACGAGAGAAAGACTTATCCATCCAGTTTAACAGAGCAGAGATAATATCTCACTGAAGTACAGCGAAATGGTAAGACAAGCTTTAATTTTTTTATTTACCTACCTCTTCTTTCTGTGGGTATGCCAAGTAGTATATTGTATGGTGACACTGATAACCCATGCCATCGATAATTTTAAACATGTTTCTTTTATTTTCAGGATGTGGTACCGCTCGCTTCTCCTTCTGCTACACCTAAGCCGATCGATCTCGAGGAGTGCATCCTATGCCAGAAGAAGAACCGATCTGAGTACCTCTCTAGTGGTGAAATTGGCAGGGGTTATATTGTTTCGCTTGCCAAACAAACAGAGAGTAATGACACTCGAGCTGCTAGGGTTCTTCGACTGACCGTGCAAGAGCAGGGTATCATGAAATACCACACCTCATCTTGCTACAGAAGTTTTCAAAGGGATATGGCTAAGTCTGACAGCATAACCCAACCACTAGAACAATCAGAACCATCTCAGCAGGGGCCTATTAATGATACATCTGCTCGACACAGCAAGCGATTTAAGTCCAGTGTAACTACAAATGTCTGTATCTTTTGTGGTTCGGATTGCAAGACATTTAAACAGAAGAAAATACACACATTGTTCAGAATATGTGAAAGGCCCATGGCCCAAAAACTACTAAATGCGGCCATGTTGTTCAAGGACCATGTGTACACTGAAACAGTGGCAATGTGTGAGCTAGATGATGTTTTTGCGGCTGATATCCGATATCACGACCAATGTTGTAAAGTCTATTTCAATAAATATCATGCTAAAATTGAGGAAATACTGAAAAACCTCGAAATGGAGGAGTCGGTAACAGCCGGAGACAACTCCTTCAAGGCTAGATTTTTAGCCCTTGGAATTGACTTTAGTAGCTCAGCACACAGTCTGACTTCCATCAGAGACAGGCTAAATGAAGGTTCAGCTGGAATAGTGTCAAACAGAACTGTAAAGCAGCTGATCATCGAGATGTATGGAGACGCCGTCTGTTTTACATACCCAAGTAACAAACGAATATCCCAGATGGTACTTTGTACCAACAGTTCTATAGAGGCCTTGGTAGAGTCCCTGCGAGGTTCACCTGTCCAACAGGTTGCAACTGAGCTGGCGCAGGAGCTGACAGGATATAGGTTTGGACTGCAGATGAGCCTCTGTGAGCCCCAAGACCTCAAACTGTCCATGGACATATTAATTAAGAACCCACCACCAAGATGGGAGGAGTTTTGCTCCTATATGTTCAAGGGGAAAACAACCTCTAAGCTGAAGACTGATGTAGTCTTTCAAATTCTGCACTACATCATGACTGA
The DNA here is from genome assembly GCA_014843695.1 of Archivesica marissinica. NCBI lineage: Eukaryota > Metazoa > Mollusca > Bivalvia > Venerida > Vesicomyidae > Archivesica > Archivesica marissinica. The sequence continues at coordinate 29,846,646 of CM026387.1, forward strand.
TGGCAAGGAACCAACACCTTTCCATGTCATGGCGGCTCAAGGAGTGCACAGTCTGACACGATCAAAAGAGCTAGTGACCGCTCTTAACCATCATGGAATATGTGTCAGCTACAACACAGTCAAGAGGATTGATGTGGACCTCGCTGAACGGATCATCACTACAGCAGGTGGCAACAGAGTACCTCTTCCCACTGTCCTTGAAGCAACAAGCCCACTAAATGGGGCATTGGACAACTTTGACCGCAATGAAAGCACCCTGGCAGGAACAGGCTCCACACACGATACCATCCTTGTTCTCTTCCAAAATGTTCCAATTCATCTGGCGAAACCACCAGAGGAGAGTGAGATCTCTGCAAGGCCCCTTGCCACTCAGAGCCGGACCACAATAAAGCTTAGGTCTACAGTCAGCTGCCAACAGCTCATCAGGATGGGGGCAGTGAAGGAACGCGGGGAGATACCCACCAACTACAAGGTATCAGAGATTCTCTCCAATTCTACTACATTGGGCCCGATAGCCCCAGCAACAGTTGTTGATCCAACAACAGTCTCTACTACAGCAGCAGAACCCTCTACCACGGCAACAGACCCATCAACCTTGACAACAGGCCCCATCGCCATGGCAGCAGAACCAACTTCCAACACAACGAGCTCCACTACTGCAGCAGCAGAAGTCTTGGATATGTCAACAGACCCCTCTCCCACAACAACTGATAGCTCCACCACAGCAACAGACTTCACTGGGTCCACCAAGTCAATAGATTCGGACTATTTTCTGTGGATAGTCAATCGCTTCTCCAAAAGAGCGACACATGAGAGTGACTATGTCCCAGGATTTACAGCTCTGAGAAGTGCAACTGTGAATAGCACCTTTCATCCTACCACCACAATTCTTACCCCCATCCTTCCCTATCCAGCTACAACATACGATGCAATCTTCACCACGATGATTAACTTTCAGGATGCTCTGAAACAGAAGGGTGATACCTACGGTGGGTTGTGGGCCGACGAAGGTGTGTACCGTATTGCCAAGGAAATTCAGCTCATGAAACCAGACCAGTTTAGCAACATATTCCTTGGTCTAGGTGGGTTTCATATGGAGAAGATTGTGTTGGCCTGTCTTGGTACATATCTGGAACCCTCTGGAATGTTTGCTGTTCTAGTTGAGACCGAGTGCTATGGTACTGATGTCATCAAGACTGTGATCTCCGGTTCCCACTATTCCAGGGCCCGCACTGCCCATTCAATGATACACGAGGTCCTCACATCTATGATGTTGGAAGCATTCCTCTCCAAATACCCTGAGAGACGAACGGAGCTAGAGGCACTGCAGGTCAACTGCCAGTCCAAAGACCTCACGGCCGAAGAATGGAACACGACAAAGGAGCGTGCTGACACCATCCAAGCAGCCTTTCAAGTCTACCTGAAGGAAAGGGCATCGCTGTCCCAGTCCTTTGATTACTGGAACACATACGTTTCCGACCTGTACCCAATAGTTAGGGATCTGACCAATTCTCTGCGCTCTGGAGATTGGATTCTCTACCTCAGTGCTATGGAGAGGGCAACTTCACTGTTCTTCTTTTTTGGGAGAACAAACTACTGTCGGTGGACACCATTATTCCTGCAGGACTGCTATCAACTGAAGGATAAGTTCCCACTACTGTACGACTCCTACATTCATGGTGGAGTTGTCGTGAACACCACCAAGAAAGGTAGTGGAGTGCCGTTTGACCAGGCGCTAGAGCAGTGCTACAACCGGCCTGCCAAAGTGAGTGGGGGGATAATTGGTATCACCAGGAAGAAGGAAGCAGTAGCTCTGTGGGGTATCATCAAGCATAAGAAAGACCAGTACGTTGACCTCCTGAAGATGAAGGATGATGAAGAAGGAGAACTCTCACTTCACCACGACTTCAATCCGAGTACTGCAACTAAGATAGTTGGGATGGTGCAAGACATAGCAGAGTATCTCCTGAAGGTATGCAGTCCTCTACAAGACCAGGTAGCGCTGAAGAATATTCTCACTGGAGGAATTGTGACCAACGTAGACATAGAGAAGTTGTTGTGCTGTATGAAGGAGGGCAGCGCTGCTTGTGCTAAATTTATCGATGAGCGCCTCAGAAATAGGTCGATATCGATACACTCAACTATTAGCAAAATCAAGTTTACGTCCCCTAAGACCACCTTGAATTTGGCTCCCAAAGTAGACATCAAAGAAGAGACAATCAAAGCTCTCATGTTTATTGAGTATGGGTGTCACCGGGGTTTCACTGTTGAGGAGCTACTCCAGCATGAGATCACCAACTCTGCGTTCTTCTTGGTTGACAAAGATGGTTACTTGAGGAAGAGTGCCAAATCACAACTTGGGACTGAGCTGCTGAAGTTGTGCCCACTAATAGATAAAAAAGGTCCAGAAACATCCCCACAAACCCACGCCATCATTATCGACTTCATGGCCTTGGTGAGAAAGGTCCCCTTAAAGAAGCTTGATCCTCCCGTCAAAACATTCCATGACTTTGCTATTGCCTTGACATCTATGGTCACCAAAGCTGGGCACAACTGTGATGAGATCCACATCGTTTTCGACACTTACAGAGAGGATAGCATCAAGAATGGAGAGAGGGAGAGAAGAGGGAAGTCAAAGGAAATGGTTGTCCTTGATGTGATATCACCGAACCAAAATGTCCCAGTGGTGTTAGAGAACTTCTGGCCGTCTTCCATCAGCAAAACTGCTTTCCAGGCATTCTATGTTGAGTGGCTCACCACCAATTACCAAGGTACCAAACCTCTATACCTTGGTATATCACCACAGGCATGGATGGTGTCAGCTGGGTGTGCTTCTCCATTCCCTCGGCTCAACTGCACACACGAGGAAGCTGACGACAGGATGATGTTCCATGTGCAGGACATTCTAAGCCACCGGTCAGGACCTACATCCATTACGCTGTCATCAGGTGACACAGATGTCTTTGTGTGCCTGTTATACCACATCACAGTCAATTGGAGAGATCTTGGTCTCAAAGAGCTCTGGCTCGTCCGCAACTCAGGAGTGAGAAGATCAATATTACCACTCCACGATATCTGCTTAGCGCTGGGAGACGAGCTCACAAAGTGTCTCCCAGCACTCCATGCGTTGACTGGGTGCGATACAACCAGCAAGATATCAACTAAACTTGCAGCCCTGAATGCTGTCCGCAAACCAGAAAATTCCTCTCTGATCCTGAATTTCGACAGTCCACAGCTAACAGAAAATGCAATACAGCTGGCAGAGACATTCTTGGTCAAGTGTCTCAAACCATCAACAGACCTGAATACATTTGACGACCTGAGACTCGCTGCATTTGATAGCAATGCCCTCAAGATGGACTTCGAGAGAACCACTTGCACTTCAACTAATGCAAGAAAACATATCCATAGAGGGTATCACCAACAGCAGCTGTGGGTCCAAGCCCCATTTAGAGACGCCACCTCGATTATGAATGCCGAGAATTATGGTTTTGTAAGATTGGGTAGTTCATTAGTCCCTGAGTTTGTGATCTCAAAACCCGAAGGCCTGCCAGATCCCTGCACATGTGGCAAGTGTGCTCGCAAGAATGGGTGTCCCTGCAGGGTAGCTGGGATCAAGTGTTGCAAGTACTGCAAATGCAAGGGAGGTGATTGTTGTAAAAACCCTATCACTGAATGAGCACTACTCATCATCCTCATACGGGGACCTGGACTCTGTTGTAGAAGACCTAAGTTAGTAGAAGACCTAAATTAGTATAAATGCTATAAATAAACAAAAAGCAGTTAGTTTTATATAATTCAATGGTTATATTAATTAGTAGAAGACCTAAGTTAAGATAGGCATGTATGCACATAATTCATGAGAGGATAACTCAATTTCCAGTACTTGGGTAGTTGTATGGTAATAAGTGGACCGAATGTTCTCGTAAAATATCAAATGAGAAATTTCTAATACCCCCCTCCCCCTAGATATGGCCATTCTGAACATTTTGAGCACCTCAGAAAATCTGTAGCTCAAACGGTTTAGAAGATACAGCTATATCGGAAGTAGCACTTCCGATGAAAAGGGGCGTGGTCATTTAAAAAAGGGCGTGGTCATTTTTGGGCTCTTCGTCCCGGATAGAGATTTTGGCACACATCCCAAGTTGTTCAGTGGGGTCATATTAGTCTAGAACAGTTGAGATATTCTCTCCTAAATTAAGTGCATACATATCTGACCCAGGTCCTAGACTACTACTGTTGACGTCATAATGTTCTCGTCAGTGGTGACTACTCCCGGTAATCTGAGGAAAACAAAAGTGACTGAGCATGTTAAACCTCACTTAATAATGTCATACATATGCATATTTATTTACATGTGTGACCTGGTTTATTAAAACCGGAAACTATGTTTACATTTGTTGTTTTGAACACGCAAACTACGGCAGTTTACCGACTACTATGTGCCCACTGATCTAATGTATGCCATGGCAGCTACGCGCCTGTACTCTGCCCCACTAATTTATGCCATGGCAGCTACACGCCTGCCCTCTGCGCCTACTAATATATACCATGGCAGCTATGCGCCTGCACTCTGCGCACACTAATCTATGCCATGGCAGCAACACGCCTGCCCTCTGCGCCTACTAATTTATGCCATGAAATATACGCGCATGCCCTCTGCGCCCACTAATCTATGCCATAGCAGCTACGCGCCTGCCATCTGCGCCCACTAATATATGCCATGGCAGCTACGCGCCTTCCCTCTTCGCCCACTAATTTATATCCCGGAATTGGTATTAAGCAACAATAATGCTTTAAGTAGTAACACAGTGAGTGTGTATACATAGAACTGTATTCATAGTTTGCAATACATTTCCTGCAATAAGGCTATATAACTATTCAGTCACCGCAAACAAAAAATCATAATGCTTCACTTCTATCGGCGAAATATTTACATGTACATGTATACATACGGATTAGACAACTCTTATGGTACATAGCAATACGATCACGCCATGCAGGTCATCGTACATATTACTGTTAACGCATTATAATGCTCTGTATGAGGCGGAGTGATTCGGGTTTTATACGAGCGTGTTTAGTAGAATATAAAAATGATCTATATATATAATTTGTATTTCATCTCTGTATAGTATTTATAGACTCAATTTGATATAATATATATATAATATACCTGTGAAAATATGGAAATTTGAATTTAAAATGTGCCAACCAGAGTGCATTATCAACGTTCTATGAATCAAAATGTTCCTGTGGGATACCTGCTTACCGTGGGAGCATGTTTCCCCAGCACCATCGTATGCCCCTAATTACAATGCTCACTTCATTAGCCGGGGCGACAAATTCCAAATGGCTAGCTACGCCCCTACTGACCTGCATCACGTGATCATAATTATTGTGGTCGATAAAATCAGAAATATCGCGATCGTTGTAAAATAAAGTTTAAACTAAAAAACAGAAATATGATGTATTAGTAGAACAATTTTACAAATCAAAAGTATTATGAAAGAAATAGGAGTAATTGATATGTTCAATGTTTAGTTTGTAACTGTCAAGAATATTGGGAATACGTTCGTATGTGTTTAACCTACATTGTCGAATTGAAGGTTATATCGGTGTTGAAATACGCATTTTGAAAACGAAACAAGAAGTTTAATAGCATTCTCCGAAGGAAAATGGCGACTGGTGGGTGTGAACTAACTTCTGATGAAATATCTGGCTTTAAATGTTCCGCATGTGCTAACATCAACAAGATTCGGGAAGCTGTGAAATATTGTGTGGAATGCCAGGGATATTGTTGTCAATCATGTACCGACATGCATCTGGCATTTCCTGCTTTGTTGAATCACACTCTTCTCGATCAATCCAGTTCCAGCATGCCGCGTTCCACGTCCGGCCTGCCGGCGGTGCCGACGGAAAGATGCAGTATTCATCATGTGAAGATTGTAGATATGTTCTGTGGAAACCATGACGTAGTGGGTTGTACTACTTGTATGACACTAGAGCACAGGTAAGCTAAGTCATAATACCAAGCTATGTGTGATAATTATTTCACGTTATCTATGTAACAGGATGACAATTGATAAGTTCTCATTTTAAAACAGTTAAAGCGACACTACATCAGTGAAAACGTTGTTGACATAACAAAATATGGTCGACATCCACGCGTAATACAACGTGTGTATCCCGAATAACACCATAATTATTTGTAGACTAATGTTAGCTAAATGTTCTCTAAACAACAGTATCACACGTTTAGTAAACTCCATGGCAATGACAAACAAACGTCAATTCAGGAGCGTGGATAAGCATTATATGAAATCCTACTTTCACTTTTAAGTTTGTAGACCACAAAAACACTGTTTATTGATTCAATGTTAGTGTTCGAATGTACTCGGAAGAATGTGTAGTAGCAATGAATTTACACGTGAAAAAATGCATGTTTTTGCCTTTTGTGATGTATCTATCAGTTAAACTCAGTGAGTGTGTATCAAAGGTCATAGATTATGCAAATTTATTTTAGCACGATTGCGAAACAAGTTCTTACAACTTATATTAACCATTCTCGTTAGCGCGAATGAAAGGGGTAAATGTGGTCATTCGTGTGGGAGGAAACAGGAGTACCCTGAGAAAACCCACATGTCCGATCTGTTAATTTAACTGTTAATTATTGTTAACCGCACATCTACTGTTGACTAGCTGTTTCAATGCCCTTAAATGTTATTATTATTCCTGATGGATTCCATCACCACGAGGATGAGAGAAGAGGCAAATTGGAATTTCAATTGCCTTGCCTCAGTGCACAATCATAACGGCTACAGCTGGGCGGCGGCTACAGCTGGGCTCGAACTCCGGGCCTTTCGCACCAGAAGCGATCGCACTATCACGACTTCCACAATCATAGGGCTAATTTTAATGTAATGGATTGGTCCTTCCAGTTTGTCCAATGGAATATAATAAGTAGATTACCTCCGCGATATTAGCACGAGTTGCATTTAACGATATAATAGAGGCTATACCAAGTCACATATCATGGACCAAATATAACCTAATTACATATATTCCACTTTATATCCACAATACATGTATACACATATTCCACTTTGCAACCACAATACATGTATACACACATATTCCACTTTGCATCCACAATACATGTATACACACATATTCCACTTTGCATCCACAATACATGTATACACTCATATTCCAATTTACATCCACAATACATGTATGCACACATATTCAATTGTATATCCACAATACATGTACACACATATTCCACTTTGCATCCACAATACATGTATACACACATATTCCACTTTGCATCCACAATACATGTATACACATATTCTACTTTATATCCACAATACATGTATACACATATTCCACTTTGCATCCACAATACATTTATACACACATATTCCACTTAGCATCAAATATACATGTTTACACACATATTCCACTTTGCATCCACAATACATGTATACACACATATTCCACTTTGCATCCACAATATATGTATTCACACATATTCCACTTTGCATTCACAATACATGTATACACATATTCTACTTTATATCCACAATACATGTACACACATATTCCACTTTGCATCCACAATACATGTATACACACATATTCCACTTTGCATCCCCAATATATGTATACACACATAATCCACTTTGCATCCACAATACGTGTATACACACATATTCCACTTTGCATCCACAATACATGTATGCACACATATTCCACTTTGCATCCACAATACATGTATGCACACATATTCCACTTTGCATCCACAATACATGTATGCACACATATTCCACTTTGCATCCACAATACGTGTATACACACATATTCCACTTTGCATCCACAATACATATAAACACATATTCCACTTTGCATCCACAATACATGTATACACATATTCTACTTTATATCCACAATACATGTATACACACATATTCCACTTTGCATCCACAATTCATGTATACGCAGATTCAACTATACATCCACAATACATGTATACACTCATATTCCATGTTGCATCCACAATACATGTATTACACACATATTCCACTTTGCATCCACAATACATGTATACACATATTCAATTGTATGTCCACAATACATGTATACACATATTATACTTTGCATCCACATTACATGTATACACACATATTCCACTTTGCATCCACAATACATGTATACACATATTCAATTGTATATCCACAATACATGTATACACATATTCTACTTTGCATCCACAATACAGGTATACACACATATTACACTTTGCATCGACAATACATGTATACACACATATTCCATGTTGCAGCCACAATTCATGTATACACACATATTCCATGTTGCATCCACAATACATGTATACACATATTCAATTGTATATCCACAATACATGTATACATATATTCAATTGTATATCCACAATACATGTATACACACATATTCTACTTAGCATCCACAATACATGATTACACACATATTCCACTTTGCATCCACAATACATGTATACACACATATTCCAATTTGCATCCACAATACATGTATACACACATATTCCACTTTGCATCCACAATACATGTATACACACATATTCCACTTTGCATCCACAACACATGTATACACACATATTCCACTTTGCATCCACAATACATGTATACACACATATTCCAATTTGCATCCACAATACATGTATACACACATATTCCACTTTGCATCCACAATACATGTATACACTCATATTCCATGTTGCATCCACAATACATGTATTAGACACAGATTCCACTTTGCAGCCACAATACATGTATTCACACATATTCCATGTTGCATCCACGGTACATATATACACACAGATTCCACTTTGCATCCACAATACATGTATACACATATTCAATTCTATATCCACAATACATGTATACACATATTCTACTTTGCATCCACAATACATGTATGCACATATTCAATTGTATATCGACAATACATGTATATACATATTCTACTTTGCATCCACAATACATGTATTCACACATATTACACTTTGCATCCACAATACATGTATGCACACATATTCCATGTTGCAGCCACAATACATGTATACACATATTCAATTGTATATCCACAATACATGTACACACATATTCAATTGTATATCCACAATACATGTATACACACATATTACACTTTGCATCCACAATACATGTATACACATATATTCCACTTTGCATCCACAATACATGTATACACATATTCCACTTTGCATCCACAATACATGTATACACATATTCCACTTTGCATCCACAATACATGTATACACACATATTCCACTTAGCATCCACAATACATGTTTACACACCTATTCCACTTTGCATCCACAATACATGTATACACACATATTCCACTTTGCATCCACAATATATGTATACACACATATTCCACTTTGCATCCCCAATACATATATCCTCACGTATTCCACTTTGCATCCACAATACATGTATGCACACATATTCCACATTGCATCCACAATACATGTATACACATATTCCACTTTGCATCTACAATACATGTATACACACATATTCCACTTTGCATCCACAATACATGTATACACACATATTCCACTTTGCCTCCACAATACATGTATACACATATTCCACTTTATATCCACAATACATGTATACACACATATTCCACTTTGCATCCTCAATACATGTATGCACAGATATTCCACTTTGCATCCACAATAATGTATACACATATTCTACTTTATATCCACAATACATGTATACACATATTCCACTTTGCATCTACAATACATGTATACACATATTCTACTTTATATCCACAATACATGTATACACATATTCCACTTTGCATCCACAATACATGTATACACATATTCTACTTTATATCCACAATACATGTATACACATATTCCACTTTGCATCCACAATACATGTATACACATATTCCACTTTATATCCACAATACATGTATACACACATATTCCACTTTGCATCCTCAATACATGTATGCACAGATATTCCACTTTGCATCCACAATAATGTATACACATATTCTACTTTATATCCACAATACATGTATACACATATTCCACTTTGCATCTACAATACATGTATACACATATTCTACTTTATATCCACAATACATGTATAACACATATTCCACTTTGCATCCACAATACATGTATCACACATATTCCATTTTGCATCCACAATACATGTATACACACATATTCCACTTTGCATCCACAATACATGTATACACATATTCAATTGTATATCCACTACATGTATACACATATTCTACTTTGCATCCACAATACATGTATAGACACATATTCCACTTTGCATCCACAATACATGTATACACATATTCAATTGTATATCGACAATACATGTATACACATATTCTACTTTGCATCCACAATACATGTATACACACATATTACACTTTGCATCCACAATACATGTATACACACATATTCCATGTTGCAGCCACAATACATGTATACACATATTCAATTGTATATCCACAATACATGTACACACATATTCAATTGTATATCCACAATACATGTATACACACATATTACACTTTGCATCCACAATACATGTATACACATATATTCCACTTTGCATCCACAATACATGTATACACATATTCCACTTTGCATCCACAATACATGTATACACATATTCCACTTTGCATCCACAATACATGTATACACACATATTCCACTTAGCATCCACAATACATGTTTACACACCTATTCCACTTTGCATCAACAATACATGTATACACACATATTCCACTTTGCATCCACAATACATGTATACACACATATTCCACTTTGCATCCCCAATACATGTATACACACGTATTCCACTTTGCATCCACAATACATGTATACACACATTCCACTTTGCATCCACAATACATGTATACACATATTCCACTTTGCATCCACAATACATGTATACACACATATTCCACTTTGCATCCACAATACATGTATACACACATATTCCACTTTGCCTCCACAATACATGTATACACAATTCCACTTTATATCCACAATACATGTATACACACATATTCCACTTTGCATCCTCAATACATGTATGCACACATATTCCACTTTGCATCCACAATACATGTATACACATATTCTACTTTATATCCAAAATACATGTACACACATATTCCACTCTGCATCCACAATACATGTATACACACAAATTCCACTTGCATCCACAATACATGTATACACATATTCAATTGTCTATTCACAATACAAGTATTACACACATATTCCACTTTGCAACCACAATACATGTATGCACACATATTCCACTTTGCATCCACAATACATGTATGCACACATATTCCACTTTGCATCCACAATACATGTATGCACACATATTCCACTTTGCATCCACAATAAATTTATGCACACATATTCCACTTTGCATCCACAATACGTGTATACACACATATTCCACTTTGCATCCACAATACATGTATACACACATATTCCACTTTGCATCCCCAATACATGTATACACACGTATTCCACTTTGCATCCACAATACATGTATACACACATATTCCACTTTGCATCCACAATACATGTATACACATATTCCACTTTGCATCCACAATACATGTATACACACATATTCCACTTTGCATCCACAATACATGTATACACACATATTCCACTTTGCCTCCACAATACATGTATACACATATTCCACTTTATATCCACAATACATGTATACACACATATTCCACTTTGCATCCTCAATACATGTATGCACAAATATTCCACTTTGCATCCACAATACATGTATACACATATTCTACTTTATATCCAAAATACATGTACACACATATTCCACTCTGCATCCACAATACATGTATACACACAAATTCCACTTGCATCCACAATAAATGTATACACATATTCAATTGTCTATCCACAATACAAGTATTACACACATATTCCACTTTGCAACCACAATACATGTATGCACACATATTCCATTCTGCATCCACAATACGTGTATACACACATATTCCACTTTGCATCCACAATACATGTATGCACACATATTCCACTTTGCATCCACAATACATGTATGCACACATATTCCACTTTGCATCCACAATAAATGTATGCACACATATTCCACTTTGCATCCACAATACGTGTATACACACATATTCCACTTTGCATTCACAATACATATACACACATGTTCCACTTTGCATCCACAATACATGTATACACATATTCTACTTTATATCCACAATACATGTATACACACATATTCCACTTTGCCTCCACAATTCATGTATACGCAGATTCAACTATATATCCACAATACATGTATACGCTCATATTCCATGTTGCATCCACAATACATGTATTACACACAGATTCCACTTTGCAGCCACAATACATGTATTCACACATATTCCTTGTTGCATCCACAGTACATATATACACACAGATTCCACTTTGCATCCACAATACATGTATACACATATTCAATTGTATATCCACAATACATGTATACACACATATTCCACTTTGCCTCCACAATACATGTATACACAATTCCACTTTATATCCACAATACATGTATACACACATATTCCACTTTGCATCCTCAATACATGTATGCACACATATTCCACTTTGCATCCACAATACATGTATACACATATTCTACTTTATATCCAAAATACATGTACACACATATTCCACTCTGCATCCACAATACATGTATACACACAAATTCCACTTGCATCCACAATACATGTATACACATATTCAATTGTCTATTCACAATACAAGTATTACACACATATTCCACTTTGCAACCACAATACATGTATGCACACATATTCCACTTTGCATCCACAATACATGTATGCACACATATTCCACTTTGCATCCACAATACATGTATGCACACATATTCCACTTTGCATCCACAATAAATGTATGCACACATATTCCACTTTGCATCCACAATACGTGTATACACACATATTCCACTTTGCATCCACAATACATGTATACACACATATTCCACTTTGCATCCCCAATACATGTATACACACGTATTCCACTTTGCATCCACAATACATGTATACACACATATTCCACTTTGCATCCACAATACATGTATACACATATTCCACTTTGCATCCACAATACATGTATACACACATATTCCACTTTGCATCCACAATACATGTATACACACATATTCCACTTTGCCTCCACAATACATGTATACACATATTCCACTTTATATCCACAATACATGTATACACACATATTCCACTTTGCATCCTCAATACATGTATGCACAAATATTCCACTTTGCATCCACAATACATGTATACACATATTCTACTTTATATCCAAAATACATGTACACACATATTCCACTCTGCATCCACAATACATGTATACACACAAATTCCACTTGCATCCACAATAAATGTATACACATATTCAATTGTCTATCCACAATACAAGTATTACACACATATTCCACTTTGCAACCACAATACATGTATGCACACATATTCCATTCTGCATCCACAATACGTGTATACACACATATTCCACTTTGCATCCACAATACATGTATGCACACATATTCCACTTTGCATCCACAATACATGTATGCACACATATTCCACTTTGCATCCACAATAAATGTATGCACACATATTCCACTTTGCATCCACAATACGTGTATACACACATATTCCACTTTGCATTCACAATACATATACACACATGTTCCACTTTGCATCCACAATACATGTATACACATATTCTACTTTATATCCACAATACATGTATACACACATATTCCACTTTGCCTCCACAATTCATGTATACGCAGATTCAACTATATATCCACAATACATGTATACGCTCATATTCCATGTTGCATCCACAATACATGTATTACACACAGATTCCACTTTGCAGCCACAATACATGTATTCACACATATTCCTTGTTGCATCCACAGTACATATATACACACAGATTCCACTTTGCATCCACAATACATGTATACACATATTCAATTGTATATCCACAATACATGTATACACATATTCTACTTTGCATCCACAATACATGTATAAACACTTATTCCACTTTGCATCCACAATACATGTATACACATATTCAATTGTATATCGACAATACATGTATACACATATTCTACTTTGCATCCACAATACATGTATACACACATATTACACTTTGCATCCACAATACATGTATACACACATATTCCATGTTGCAGCCACAATACATGTATACACATATTCAATTGTATATCCACAATACATGTACACACATATTCAATTGTATATCCACAATACATGTATACACACATATTACACTTTGCATCCACAATACATGTATACACATATATTCCACTTTGCATCCACAATACATGTATACACATATTCCACTTTTCATCCACAATACATGTATACACATATTCCACTTTGCATCCACAATACATGTATACACACATATTCCACTTAGCATCCACAATACATGTTTACACACCTATTCCACTTTGCATCCATAATACATGTATATACACATATTCCACTTTGCATCCACAATACATGTATACACACATATTCAACTTTGCATCCCCAATACATGTATACACACGTATTCCACTTTGCATCCACAATACATGTATACACACATATTCCACTTTGCATTCACAATACATGTATACACATATTCCACTTTGCATCCACAATACATGTATACACACATATTCCACTTTGCATCCACAATACATGTATACACACATATTCCACTTTGCCTCCACAATACATGTATACACATATTCCACTTTATATCCACAATACATGTATACACACATATTCCACTTTGCATCCTCAATACATGTATGCACAGATATTCCAATTTGCATCCACAATACATGTATACACATATTCTACTTTAAATCCACAATACATGTATACACATATTCCACTTTGCATCTACAATACATGTATACACATATTCTACTTTATATCCACAATACATGTATACACATATTCCACTTTGCATCCACAATACATGTATACACACATATTCCACTGAGCATCAACAAAACATGTTTACAAACATATTCCAATTTGCATCCACAATACATGTATACACACATATTCCACTTTGCATCCACAATACATGTATACACACATATTCCACTTTGCATCCACAATACATGTATACACACATATTCCACTTTGCATCCACAATACATGTATACACACATATTCCACTTAGCATCAACAAAACATGTTTACACACATATTCCAATTTGCATCCACAATACATATATTACACAAAGATTCCACTTTGCAGCCACAATACATGTTTTCACACATATTCCATGTTGCATCCACAGTACATATATACACACAGATTCCACTTTGCATCCACAATACATGTATACACATATTCAATTGTATATCCACAATACATGTATACACATATTCTACTTTGCATCCACAATACATGTATACACACATATTCCACTTTGCATCCACAATACATGTATACACATATTCAATTGTATATCGACAATACATGTATACACATATTCTACTTTGCATCCACAATGCATGTATACACACATATTACACTTTGCATCCACAATACATGTATACACTCATATTCAATGTTGCAGCCACAATACATGTATACACATATTCAATTGTATATCCACAATACATGTACACACATATTCAATTGTATATCCACAATACATGTATACACAAATATTACACTTTGCATCCACAATACATGTATACACATATATTCCACTTTGCATCCACAATACATGTATACACATATTCCACTTTGCATCCACAATACATGTATACACATATTCCACTTTGCATCCACAATACATGTATACACACATATTCCACTTAGCATCCACAATACATGTTTACACACCTATTCCACTTTGCATCCACAATACATGTATACACACATATTCCACTTTGCATCCACAATACATGTATACACACATATTCCACTTTGCATCCCCAATACATGTATACACACGTATTCCACTTTGCATCCACACTACATGTATACACACATATTCCACTTTGCATCCACAATACATGTATACACATATTCCACTTTGCATCCACAATACATGTATACACACATATTCCACTTTGCATCCACAATACATGTATACACACATATTCCACTTTGCCTCCACAATACATGTATACACATATTCCACTTTATATCCACAATACATGTATACACACATATTCCACTTTGCATCCACAATACATGTATACACATATTCCACTTTGCATCCACAATACATGTATACACATATTCCACTTTGCATCCACAATACATGTATACACACATATTCCACTTAGCATCCACAATACATGTTTACACACCTATTCCACTTTGCATCCACAATACATGTATACACACATATTCCACTTTGCATCCACAATACATGTATACACACATATTCCACTTTGCATCCCCAATACATGTATACACACGTATTCCACTTTGCAGCCACAATACATGTATTCACACATATTCCATGTTGCATCCACAGTACATATATACACACAGATTCCACTTTGCATCCACAATACATGTATACACATATTCAATTGTATATCCACAATACATGTATACACATATTCTACTTTGCATCCACAATACATGTATACACACATATTCCACTTTGCATCCACAATACATGTATACACATATTCAATTGTATATCGACAATACATGTATACACATATTCTACTTTGCATCCACAATACATGTATACACACATATTACACTTTGCATCCACAATACATGTATACACTCATATTCCATGTTGCAGCCACAATACATGTATACACATATTCAATTGTATATCCACAATACATGTACACACATATTCAATTGTATATCCACAATACATGTATACACACATATTACACTTTGCATCCACAATACATATATACACATATATTCCACTTTGCATCCACAATACATGTATACACATATTCCACTTTGCATCCACAATACATGTATACACATATTCCTCTTTGCATCCACAATACATGTATACACACATATTCCACTTAGCATCCACAATACATGTTTACACACCTATTCCACTTTGCATCCATAATACATGTATATACACATATTCCACTTTGCATCCACAATACATGTATACACACATATTCAACTTTGCATCCCCAATACATGTATACACACGTATTCCACTTTGCATCCACAATACATGTATACACATATTCCACTTTGCATCCACAATACATGTATACACATATTCCACTTTGCATCCACAATACATGTATACACACATATTCCACTTTGCATCCACAATACATGTATACACACATATTCCACTTTGCCTCCACAATACATGTATACACATATTCCACTTTATATCCACAATACATGTATACACACATATTCCACTTTGCATCCTCAATACATGTATGCACAGATATTCCAATTTGCATCCACAATACATGTATACACATATTCTACTTTATATCCACAATACATGTATACACATATTCCACTTTGCATCTACAATACATGTATACACATATTCTACTTATATCCACAATACATGTATACACATATTCCACTTTGCATCCACAATACATGTATACACACATATTCCACTGAGCATCAACAAAACATGTTTACAAACATATTCCAATTTGCATCCACAATACATGTATACACACATATTCCACTTTGCATCCACAATACATGTATACACACATATTCCACTTTGCATCCACAATACATGTATACACACATATTCCACTTTGAATCCACAATACATGTATACACACATATTCCACTTAGCATCAACAAAACATGTTTACACACATATTCCAATTTGCATCCACAATACATATATTACACAAAGATTCCACTTTGCAGCCACAATACATGTTTTCACACATATTCCATGTTGCATCCACAGTACATATATACACACAGATTCCACTTTGCATCCACAATACATGTATACACATATTCAATTGTATATCCACAATACATGTATACACATATTCTACTTTGCATCCACAATACATGTATACACACATATTCCACTTTGCATCCACAATACATGTATACACATATTCAATTGTATATCGACAATACATGTATACACATATTCTACTTTGCATCCACAATGCATGTATACACACATATTACACTTTGCATCCACAATACATGTATACACTCATATTCCATGTTGCAGCCACAATACATGTATACACATATGCAATTGTATATCCACAATACATGTACACACATATTCAATTGTATATCCACAATACATGTATACACAAATATTACACTTTGCATCCACAATACATGTATACACATATATTCCACTTTGCATCCACAATACATGTATACACATATTCCACTTTGCATCCACAATACATGTATACACATATTCCACTTTGCATCCACAATACATGTATACACACATATTCCACTTAGCATCCACAATACATGTTTACACACCTATTCCACTTTGCATCCACAATACATGTATACACACATATTCCACTTTGCATCCACAATACATGTATACACACATATTCCACTTTGCATCCCCAATACATGTATACACACGTATTCCACTTTGCATCCACACTACATGTATACACACATATTCCACTTTGCATCCACAATACATGTATACACATATTCCACTTTGCATCCACAATACATGTATACACACATATTCCACTTTGCATCCACAATACATGTATACACACATATTCCACTTTGCCTCCACAATACATGTATACACATATTCCACTTTATATCCACAATACATGTATACACACATATTCCACTTTGCATCCACAATACATGTATACACATATTCCACTTTGCATCCACAATACATGTATACACATATTCCACTTTGCATCCACAATACATGTATACACACATATTCCACTTAGCATCCACAATACATATTTACACACCTATTCCACTTTGCATCCACAATACATGTATACACACATATTCCACTTTGCATCCACAATACATGTATACACACATATTCCACTTTGCATCCCCAATACATGTATACACACATATTCCACTTTGCAGCCACAATACATGTATACACATATTCAATTGTATATCGACAATACATGTATACACATATTCTACTTTGCATCCACAATACATGTATACACACATATTACACTTTGCATCCACAATACATGTATACACTCATATTCCATGTTGCAGCCACAATACATGTATACACATATTCAATTGTATATCCACAATACATGTACACACATATTCAATTGTATATCCACAATACATGTATACACACATATTACACTTTGCATCCACAATACATGTATGCACATATATTCCACTTTGCATCCACAATACATGTATACACATATTCCACTTTGCATCCACAATACATGTATACACATATTCCACTTTGCATCCACAATACATGTATACACACATATTCCACTTAGCATCCACAATACATGTTTACACACCTATTCCACTTTGCATCCACAATACATGTATACACATATTCCACTTTGCATCCACAATACATGTATACACACATATTCCACTTTGCATCCCCAATACATGTATACACACGTATTCCACTTTGCATCCACAATACATGTATACACACATATTCCACTTTGCATCCACAATACATGTATACACATATTCCACTTTGCATCCACAATACATGTATACACACATATTCCACTTTGCATCCACAATACATGTATACACACATATTCCACTTTGCCTCCACAATACATGTATACACATATTCCACTTTATATCCACAATACATGTATACACACATATTCCACTTTGCATCCACAATACATGTATACACATATTCCACTTTGCATCCACAATACATGTATACACATATTCCACTTTGCATCCACAATACATGTATGCACACATATTCCACTTAGCATCCACAATACGAGTTTACACACCTATTCCACTTTGCATCCACAATACATGTATACACACATATTCCACTTTGCATCCACAATACATGTATACACACATATTCCACTTTGCATCCCCAATACATGTATACACACGTATTCCACTTTGCAGCCACAATACATGTATTCACACATATTCCATGTTGCATCCACATTACATATATACACACAGATTCCACTTTGCATCCACAATACATGTATACACATATTCAATTGTATATCCACAATACATGTATACACATATTCTACTTTGCATCCACAATACATGTATACACACATATTCCACTTTGCATCCACCAATACATGTATACACATATTCAATTGTATATCGACAATACATGTATACACATATTCTACTTTGCATCCACAATACATGTATACACTCATATTCCATGTTGCAGCCACAATACATGTATACACATATTCAATTGTATATCCACAATACATGTACACACATATTACACTTTGCATCCACAATACATGTATACACATATATTCCACTTTGCAGCCACAATACATGTATACACATATTCAATTGTATATCGACAATACATGTATACACATATTCTACTTTGCATCCACAATACATGTATACACTCATATTCCATGTTGCAGCCACAATACATGTATACACATATTCAATTGTATATCCACAATACATGTACACACATATTACACTTTGCATCCACAATACATGTATACACATATATTCCACTTTGCATCCACAATACATGTATACACATATTCCACTTTGCATCCACAATACATGTATACACATATTCCACTTTGCATCCACAATACATGTATACACACATATTCCACTTAGCATCCACAATACATGTTTACACACCTATTCCACTTTGCATCCACAATACATGTATACACACATATTCCACTTTGCATCCACAATACATGTATACACACATATTCCACTTTGCATCCCCAATACATGTATACACACGTATTCCACTTTGCATCCACAATACATGTATACACACATATTCCACTTTGCATCCACAATACATGTATACACATATTCCACTTTGCATCCACAATACATGTATACACACATATTCCACTTTGCATCCACAATACATTTATACACACATATTCCACTTTGCATCCACAATACATGTATACACACATATTCCACTTTGCATCCACAATACATGTATACACACATATTCCATGTTGCATCCATAGTACATATATACATACAGATTCCACTTTACATCCACAATACATGTATACACATATTCAATTGTATATCCACAATACATGTATACACATATTCTACTTTGCATCCACAATACATGTATACACACATATTCCACTTTGCTTCCACAATACATGTATACACACATATTACACTTTGCATCCACAATACATGTATACAAACATATTCCATGTTGCAGCCACAATTCATGTATACACACATATTCCATGTTGCATCCACAATACATGTATACACATATTCTACTTTATATCCACAATACATGTATAAACATATTCAATTGTATATCCACAATACATGTTTACACATATTCAATTGTATATCCACAATACATGTATTACACACATATTCCACTTTGCATACACAATACATGTATGCACACATAGTCCATGTTGCATCCACAGTACATATATGCACACATATTCAACTTTATATCCACAATACATGTATGCACACATATTCCACTTTATATCCACAATACATGTATGCACAGATATTCCACTTTATATCCACAATACATGTATGCACACATATTCCACTTTGCATCCACAATACATGTATACACACATATTCCAATTTGCATCCACAATACATGTATACACATATTCAACTTTATATCCACAATACATGTATACACATATTCTACTTTATATCCACAATACATGCATACACACAGATTCCACTTTGCATCCGCAATACATGTATATTATTATTATGTTATATTTCGGGTGTTACGCCTGCATCAGCACCATTTCGGGCTATATCGCCGGCGGGCAGTTTACTTAATAACACCTTTCCTGGGCAGCCTCCAGCGGTTAACCAGTACTTTGGTGCACCAACCTCCGTACAATACATGTACATGAATACACAGATGTCTTGGTCTTGATAGAGAAGACTTACGAACACGCTTGTAAGCACATCACACGTGCGCATCCATTGACAAAATATACACTCCAACAATATTAATCAATAACTAATGGTGTAGAGAAATCCAATAAGCTTTTTGCTTTCATTTAAATCCACGTGTATGTATTGTGTACATAATTATGTGTTGTAAATTATGTTATATGTCGAATAAATATGTTCAAATCAATAATCAACTAATAGATTTATATACTTTATTTATTTTACAATGATTGCGAGGCAAGTTTTAACAACTTATATTAATCACTCTCGTTGGCTCAGATGAAAGCGTATATGTGGTCATTCATGTGGGAGGAAACTGGAGTACCCGGAGAAAACCACATGTCCGATCGGGCGACCATCGTACCATCTCACATACTTCCCTGTCCGAGGATCGAACCCGGGTCGCATTTGTGAGAAGCGAGCGCGCTAACCACTGCGATAGTCGGACAGCCAGATTTAATAGACGACTGATAAAACAGAAGTTTATGTTTCGTCATAATAGATATGTTCAAATCCAAAATACTTGGGGTTTAGCCACAGGCACCAGACACAAACAATTTTTTTACCTATGGTCATATAGTAAGTACAACATTACTTACTATATGACCATAGGTTCAACAAAAATGTGTGTCTGAACCAGGTGCCTGTGGGTTTAGCCAGTTTGAGGGATTCAGGAGACCGGAAACATAGTATTGGTCTTGTATTGATTATGTATTATAAATGTTATGGACTATGTATGTTATTTGAATGCAATAAAATATGTTTAAACTAAAATAAACTAGACATAATATGCATGTATATGTATTGTTGTAGGACTTGTACAGATATTCAGTCCATATCGGAAGTTGTGGACACTCTATTACACACGGCATATGAGGAAAGGAAGAACGCCGTAGACACAATTGATGATATGAAAGAGGCTGCTGCTGATTTGAAGAGGTCGGAAGGAAACATAGCCCAGCAATTTGTCTGTATGAAAATGGCACAGAAGAAACTGGCCCAAGCTGAAGATGTGTCCGTCTTGTTGGAAACTTCGCCTGAGGTACAGATAACATATACTGAAGACGGAAGTATTCGGGAATTCCTACAACGATTGGACACATTTGGAGTGGTCAGTTTTCGTCCACTCAATTCAAAACCAAGGACAAGCATCTACGCAATAAAGAATACCAGAACAATGAACATTAAAATAGGGAACGATACAACGTGTGATGTCACTATCTCTTGTTCAACAAAAGACGGTATTTTGCTTTTAGCTGATAGCAGCAATAACAAACTAAAGTGTATCGATATTGCTAAGATGTCCGTAGTCGATTACTGTGACCTCACAGATAGCCCGTATGAGGTATGCTGCATGAGTAAGCAGGAAGGGGCAGTGAGTTTCGGCACAGAGAGCATCCAGTTTGTCTCCCTGGGTAAGAAAATGACACCACTACGTAAAATGAATGTCGGACATAAATGTTATGGAATGGCTTACAAGGACGACAGATTATATATAACTGACAACAGCAAATGTGTGTATATACACAACATGACAGGTAACAGATTGCAGATACTATCAACAGACAGTTTCGGGAATGCTCCATTATCGAGAAGCCGACAGATTGCCTTCAGTCATAGTGGTGATAAGATGTTTGTCAGTGATATCGACAATGGGCTGATATCGTTTGATGGGCAGGGAAAACGTATGAACACATTTAGATATTCAGAATTAGAATATGCAACAGGAGTGTGCATAGATCGTAGAGGGAATGTGTTTGCATGTGGATATTACTCGAACAATGTTTTACAGATAGGAGAAGATGGAAAGAAAATCGGTGTTATAGCAAAATCATCCGATGGTGTGAATTTCCCACAATCCCTGTACTTTGATCCGCAGCAATGTACACTATATGTAGCGCAAGCTTGGAGTAATGATGTAATGGTATACGAGCTACAGTAATGTTCATTGTGCTACAAATAAATGTATACACATACATGTAGCACACACAACCCAGCAACATGATAAATAATTATGATCATATACTTAACTTTGCTTGCATTCAGTGTAATACAGTCATCTCATACATTCTTATGTGACCACACGTTTAATAACACCTGGAAGGATTCAGATTGGTCGCGGCATTGCATGTTGTTTGTGTTCATGCTTTATTTGTTGAAAATCAAATGCTTAATCAATTAAATGCTACATATGAACTAGCGAGTCAGTGTTGATTATTTGCGTGTCAAGTTGATAGATTATCAGGCCTGTTTACTACGGCGTACTGATGCAGCTTAATGCAGCATTACATCGTAAAAAAGGATGTTTTGGGTAAAATATAAATACTAATGTGTGTGTGTTTACAAAAATCGAAATACATGTAGTCGCTCAAAAACTATAAAATTCCAATAAATTTAAACCGTCGTATACGCGAGGATGTAGAAAACAACGTATATTTTTTGAACATGAAATACTATCTGTCTAACTTCCTCTAATTAGTATGAATCAACATCAAGTAATTTAATTAATAAAGATAACGTGGGGCAACTGGGGTCGATGCATTCCGAATGTAAACAAGTGCGGGCGATGCGTTCCGGTTGTAAACAAGTGCGTGACCGATCGACTCGGAAAGTCCTACTTTCGGTTTCGAGTTTGTTTTATCGCAAAAAAAACAACAACACTGTTTACCAAATGAACATAAGCATACAAAGTATAATGTTAGAATGTGTAGCAGCATTGCTACGCATACGTAAAAATTGAATTTTTCAAATATATTTTATTTCATATGATGTTTTGCTGCTTTAATAATTAGGCTCAAAAATATACTGGCAAGCAAAACATATTTTTCTTCAAATTGATTGTTGTTACTGTGTATCATTCGAGTGTGAACTGATTTAACATGTATTAATGTTTTACGATGGTTAGCAATAAAAGCATATTGAACAATATAATTACGACTATGCACATTATTTATTGTGTTACTATATTATAGACTTGACAAAGTAACAGGAATTCAAGTTGAATGTCATAATAATAAAGTAAGTGTATGGATATGTATTTAATTATTTCTATTCACCCTGTATACTAAACACCACTTGGATGTAGTCCTCGTACAATTGTGTAGTACATACACTCGTATTGTATTTTAATAAACACAGTGCATATAGACTCACTAGATCCTGCACCAGTTCCTAAAAAAACAACCAAATATTTCCGATGGAACCAGTGGTGGGAGAATATAGACATTCACCAAAACTGTGCCCGGGCTAGAACCCTCGACCTCCACGGTTAACTTTTCTGGGAACAACTACAGAAATAGAGCATCATAGTGCCTTATCAACCTAGCGATAGCTCGACATTGCCGTGTTATGATGCTGCGGAACCACAAATTGGTCATTTTTAATGAAAAAAATCATACAGCAAATTCATACAATACATTCAAGCTGCCTATATACAATAAGTCAGAGATTATATTAAGAATTTGCTGCAATCGGGAACAAATATTAATTATTTCGTTATAAAATGACACTTTTGGAGTGTCCAATGCATAACGGGTCAATGTGGAGCTAATGCTAGGTTGATAAGACCCCAATTTCTTTCATTACACTTGCTTGGAGTGGCGTAAAAAAATTAAATATAGTGTCAAGCCTATAGTGTATCATAGTGTTAGTAAAAACGAAACTATGTTTACTTTTGTTGTTTTGAACACGCAAACTACGGCAGTTTACCGACTACTATGGGCCTACTGATCTAATGTATGCCATGGCAGCTACGCGCCGCCCTCTGTGCTCACTAATTTATGCCATGGCAGCTACGCACCTGTCCTCTGCGCGCACTAATTTATGCTATGGCAGCTACGCGCCTGCCCTATGCGCGCACTAATTTATGCCATGGCAGCTACACGTCTGTCCTCTGTGCGCACTAATGTATGCCATGGCAGCTATGCGCCTGTCCTCTGCGTCCACTAATGTATGTCATGGCAGCTACGCGCCTGTCCTCTGTGCCCACTAATGTATGTCATGGCAGCTATGCGCCTGCCCTATGCGCCCACTAATGTATGCCATGGCAGCTACGCGCCTGTCCTCTGTGCGCACTAATTTATGCCATGGCAGCTACGCGCATGTCCTCTGTGCGCACTAATGTATGCCATGGCAGCTATGCGCCTGTCCTCTGCGCCCATTAATGTATGCCATGGCAGCTATTCGCCTGCCCTATGCACCCACTAAAGTATGCCATGGCAGCTACGCGCCTGTCCCCTGCGCCCACTAATGTATGCCATGGCAGCTACGCGCATGTCCTCTGTGTACACTAATGTATGCCATGGCAGCTATGCGCCTGCCCTATGCGCCCACTAATGTATGCCATGGCAGATATGCGCCTGCCCTATGCGTACACTAATGTATGCCATGGCAGCTATGCGCCTGTCCTCTGTGCGCACTAATGTATGTCATGGCAGCTATGTGCCTGCCCTATGCGCCCACTAATGTATGCCATGGCAGCTATGCGCCTGCCCTATGCGCACACTAATGTATGCCATGGCAGATATGCGCCTGTCCTCTGTGCCCGCTAATGTATGCCATGACAGCTATGCGCCTGCCATATGCGCACACTAATGTATGCCATGGCAGCTATGCGCCTGTCCTCTGTGCCCACTAATGTATGCCATGGCAACTACGCGACTGTCTTCTGCGTCCACTAATGTATGCCATGGCAGCTACGTGCCTGTCTTCTGCGTCCACTAATGTATGCCATGGCAGCTATGCGCCTGTCCTCCGCGTCCACTAATGTATGCCATGGCAGCTACGCGCCTGTCCCCTGTGCCCATTAATGTATACCATGGCAGCTATGCGCCTGCCCTATGCGCACACTAATGTATGCCATGGTAGCTATGCGCCTGTCCTCTGCGCTCACTAATGTATGCCATGGCAGGTACGCGCCTGTCCTCTGTGCGCACTAATGTATGCCATGGCAGCTATGCGCCTGTCCTCTGTGCGCACTAATGTATGCCATGGCAGCTATGCGCCTGTCCTCTGCGTCCACTGATGTATCCCATGGCAGCTATGCGCCTGTCCTCTGTGCTCACTAATGTATGCCATGGCAGCTATGCGCCTGTCCTCTGTGCCCACTAATGTATGCCATGGCAGCTATGTGCCTGCCCTATGCGCCCACTAATGTATGACATGGCAGCTATGCGCCTGCCCTATGCGCACACTAATGTATGCCATGGCAGCTATGCGCATGTCCTCTGTGCCCACTAATGTATGCCATGGCAGCTATGCGCCTGCCCTATGCGCACACTAATGTATGCCATGGCAGTTATGCGCCTGTCATCTGTGCTCACTAATGTATGCCATGGCAGCTACGCGACTGCGCTCTGCGCGCATTAATGTATGCCATGGCAGCTACGTGCCTGTCCTCTGCGTCCACTAATGTATGCCATGGCAGCTATGCGCATGTCCTCTGTGCGCACTAATGTATGCCAGGGCAGCTATGCGCCTGTCCTCTGCGCCCACTAATGTATGCCATGGCAGCTACGCGCATGTCCTCTGTGTACACTAATGTATGCCATGGCAGCTATGCGCCTGCCCTATGCGCCCACTAATGTATGCCATGGCAGCTATGCGCCTGCCCTATGCGCCCACTAATGTATGCCATGGCAGCTATGCGCCTGCCCTATGCGCACACTAATGTATGCCATGGCAGCTATGCGCCTGTCCTCTGTGCTCACTAATGTATGCCATGGCAGCTATGTGCCTGCCCTATGCGCCCACTAATGTATGCCATGGCAGCTACGCGCCTGTCCTCTGCGCCCACTAATGTATGCCATGGCAGCTACGCGACTGCCCTCTGCGCTCACTAATGTATGCCATGGCAGCTACGTGCCTGTCCTCTGCGTCCACTAATGTATGCCATGGCAGCTATGCGCCTGTCCTCTGTGCCCACTAATGTATGCCATGGCAGATACGCGACTGCCCTCTGCGCGCACTAATATATACCATGGCAGCTACGTGCCTGTCCTCTGCGTCCATTAATGTATGCCATGGCAGCTATGCGCCTGTCCTCTGTGCCCACTAATGTATGCCATGGCATCTACGCGACTGCCCTCTGCGCGCACTAATGTATGCCATGGCAGCTACGCGACTTCCCTCTGCGCTCAGTAATGTATGCCATGGCAGCTACGCGACTGCCCTCTGCGCGCACTAATGTATGCCATGGCAGCTATGAGTAGAGAAGAATAGAGTGCAACCCCCCAAAGATTTCACTCCGACCCGAAGATTTCACTCCGAGCAGAAGATTTCCCTCAGGACCCGAAGCCTTGTTTCTAAAGGTAGTATAAGGGAAGTAACTCTTATATAAATCACTCTCGAGACCTCATTCCTGATGGAATCCATCGCCACGAGGGAGAAAAGAGGCAACGTGGAATTTAAATGCCTTGTCTAAGGACACAATCGTAACGGCTCCTGCGGGGGCTCGAACTTCGAGTATGAATTAATGGAAATTTATAATGGTCACGGAAGTTTAATTCTAAATAATTATTTACTATGCAAACAATAGTAACAGGCTTGCGCAGATGGAATGCGAACATTATTAATTGCAAGAGTATGAATCTTCGTATAAAACATTAACAAAACATTTAATCGGGCTTCATTGTAAAATGCGCTGTTACCGCTATGTTTAAATAAAGTGCGCCTTACTTTAAATTGGTTCTCTGCATGGTATACGCGAAGGAAGTAGTGTATTGATTGAGAACCTGAATCAAGCTTATAATGTTTTGTTCAGTCGAGCTGGTTTCTGTTCTTGTTTTACAAGAAAGCCAACGAGTTTTATATTAATGTTACTCGCCTAATTATAAACATTTTGGTGTGAGCGGATTTTGCAAAAGTATACAATACTGATGCAAATTCAATATCTTGTTAGAAAGCTGGAACACATTGCCTCTTGATCCAATGGTAGAGCGTCGGATTTGGAATAGAACGGTCTGGGTTCGATACTCAGTCAGACCACATATGTAGTGTCATTGAACAAGGCGTCTCACACACATTGCTTAGTACTGGTTAACCGCTAGTAATGGTGCATACATACATGATGATGGAGTCAATTAGGAATGAGAACTTCACTTCGACTTCGTTTTCTATTAAATATTTAATATATTTAAGGTTAGTGCTCTTTGGACCTAAGTCACGAATACTTGTGTAACGGTATTGACTTAAATGCTACCTTTTCAACTTAATTTCTGCTTGCTAATGTATGTTTTAAAATTATATTTGCATTAATGTAGCTATATCGGTTCCAAGCAGAGTTTTTCTGTAAGTTCTGTTTGCTTGTCATAGTGTCTGAACCCGTGTGAACTGCTACCTTTTAATTTGCAAGGTTATGATATGAACTTTTGATAACTTATAATGAAGGAACATCATACCAGGGACGTAGCTAGAGGTTTTGTGATGTGTACTCAAATGCAATAGCGCAGCCACTGGCATATGATGCTTGCGTCTAGGTGTGGATGAGTTTGTGAGGTGGTCACCCCATAACATTATATGGATGTCTGAGAGTACTCTAGAAAATAAAATGGGTTATCTGATGGTGCTCTCTGACTATTATTTCATACAAATAACAGTAAATAACTGGAATCTCCTTTAAACATTATGCAGGTACACACCTGCATACGATATTATGTTGAATAATTCGTACATTCTACTTGTCAGCAGATTTTATACACAACTTGTCCGTACAAGTATTTCTGGTTACAACTAGGTTATAGGTTATTATAGATTGTACTTGTCAGCAGATTTTATATGCAACTTTTCCGTACAAGTATTTCTGGTTACAACTAGGTCATAGGTTATTCGAGTTATGTATTTTACTCTCCTATACAAACACTCCTCATAGAACTCTCATAGCTATCATCATGGATGCTGTGAATGCTCTCGTGGAAGCTGCCGCGGGCAATAAGTTGTCTGCCATGCAAATGGCAGACAAAGTGAAAGCAATGGAGGTGCAGGGATGTGCTATTTTATTGTTTTACTATGTTTAGTTTTAGACAGTCTGTGTGTTTTACATTTATTTATCGTCGCTACCGGTTGCCCATATGAGCGACGCCTCCTGAAGATATTAGTCATTCTAGATTTTGGAGGATAGTGCAATGATACACAGAGAGACCCATTCCAGAGTCTCCTCTGGTTCTTTTACGTGCAGTGTAAAGCACTGACACGAGACCTCGGTTTAACGTCCCATCTGAAAGACTGTTAATTTTATTAGGGTCAGACGGGGGATCGAACCTGCGACCCCTGGATTACCAGCGTGTTACCACTGGGCTACAGATCCGTCTGTGTTAGACAGTCTGCTCAGCAGAGTTATATTTATGACATACACAATCTGTAATGTGTATTTGTTTGGGCTATACCTCTTCAACAGCAACCATGATCCTTAGTGATGATAGGTTATAATGATCTTAACCACTCCACCACGGAGGCGAACGAAACTGCAGTTCAAAACTGACCTGCTTAGAGCGTGGTAAACATAATACACAATTAATTATTGTGTATTCTTATTGATTGGTAATGCTAAATCTCATTTTTTCCGTCTCAGTATTTAGTTAGTAGTGTATGCATATATTTCCTCTAATAAGCAACACCATCTCTAATATGTGTAATCAAAATTGAGTGCTTATAGTTCTAGTGAGATATGAACGCTTAATTTGTATAAACTTTATATTCAGATAGTGACATTACAGAATACACTATCCCACATAAGAAGTGAAAATCACTCACTTAAGGACTCGATCAAGTGGTTGCAGGGGAGGGTCGACCACTGCTGTTGCCAAATAGCAATGGTGGTAAACAAGGTAATCATTTATTTATAAGAAGTCTGTTTGTATATCTGTAATGTATTATAATTTCCCACTAACTACTTTTGTAATGACTTCAGTATGGGTCAGAGATTCAATTCATTGAGCAGGGGTGTATGTGACGTGATTAATGGTGGTTGTCAGATCGAAACAGGTGTATTTTCTCTGGGATACTCTCGTTTCTCTTTCCAAAATGAATGATTCCATATATGCTTTCATCCACAACAACGAGGGTGATTAATATCTTAAGCTAATACCCTGTTAAAATGTTATTACAGCAAGACCTTAGAACGAGACTTCTGTTACTGCTGTTTTCATAGTCGTGTTTGTCCGGGTAGATTTTAGATGCCTTATCATACATTTTCTAACTGAAATCTTAGTGCATTTTACAAGATCCCAGTCTAGAAAAAATGAAATCGAATATAACAAGGCATTTTTCTCGATGTCATATTCATTTTCGCGCCAAAGTTGTCGTATCCGAAGTTATATCCACTTGCTGTCACGTTAAAACTTAAATATCGCCAAATCCAGACGCTTGTTACAGATACATGTTCGTTTTTCTATTAACGCAAACCATACTGGATTGATTTAAACCGCATTGAACGTTCAGACACCTTTACACTCGATAATATGCGTATTTTCATACAAACGTCCCAACGTGGAAGTAAGCAAGTACCTGTTCAGGCTGTTGTTTGTGTCCTGTAAGAATATTGATTTATGAGATTTACACGGAGTCCGTACCTTATCCGTACAACTAAGGTGAGTACACAGTGTTAAATCGTTTACTACTGTTAAATATAAATAAAACAACATTCATCTACAGATTCTACCCGTTGTTATAACTTTATCAGTAATACATGTGACACCCTAGTTTTCGGCGTGGGTAGAACATCTGCCCGGATAGCTCAGTTGGTAGAGCTGTCCCACTAGGGACTCGCGCCGAAGTTGTCATATCCGAAGTTATGTCCACTTGCTGTCACGTTAAAACATAAATATCGCCAAATCGAGACGGTTGTTACAGATACATGTTCGTTTTCCTATTAACGCAAACCATATTGGATTGATTTAAACCGCATTGAACGTTCAGACACCTTTACACTCGATAATATGCATGTTTCGTAAGTCCCCAAACGCGGAAGTAAACAAGTAGGTTTACAAGTACCTGTTTGTGTCCTGTAAGAATATATGTTTATGAGATTCATACAGATTCCGTACCATATCCGTACAACATTCATCTACAGGACCCGTTATTATAACTGTTATCAGTACTACATGTGAACACCTAGTTGTGTGTGTACAATAATAGATAGAATGTGGACCTAATAGAACGGTCTGCGCGATTCAATTAATTAGGAAATAACTTTCGTCAAAAGGAAAGCTACCATCTATCCGTGACAATAATGATGTTGATAGTGGATGAGGTCAATTCGGATATTGTCGGTTTGCTCCAAAAGTGAATATGACATCGAGAAAAATGTCTTGTTATATGTCGATATAGCTGTATCGTTTTACGACTGGAATTTTGTATGTTACGCTAAAAATTCAATTGGAAAAAATATGGTAAGGCGTCTGTTATAATCACACGATGATGATTGCTCGACCCCGTAGTGAAATACTAGTAGTGGGCTCTACTACGTAAGCTATAGATACAGATAGAGGATGTGAAAGTGAAGAAGATGTGTCCGTTGTGGTACTATAATTACGTAGATGACTATTATTAATTTAATAAAACAACCACTACTAGGACCATCTGTATACACCCACCTCCTCTCAGCAACACGGTACGGTACGGATGTTGGTAGCTTTCACGAACATGTTATTCTTACGTGTGCCATAACTAGTATAATGGTAGAATGTGGACCTAATAAAAAAATATCTAATACCCAAAACTATCGTTCTTGTATTTCAGTAATGAGAGTTATGTGTAGGTGGTGCGGGGCATTTATTCAAGATACAAACCACTTGACTGAGCATGAAGATGTGCATAGACAGCTAGACAATTTAGGAGAGAATTTGAATTATAACTTGAACATAGAAAAGTAATTGAAGTGGTAGACAGTCCGCTCAGTACAGCTAGATTTATAACGTGTACAAACTGTAATTCAAAAACTGTATTGCCTAGAACATGGCAAGCATAATAAACAATTAATTTGAGTGATATTCTTATTGTTTAATATTGTTAAAGTTCGTT
Source organism: Archivesica marissinica (assembly GCA_014843695.1). Lineage (NCBI taxonomy): Eukaryota > Metazoa > Mollusca > Bivalvia > Venerida > Vesicomyidae > Archivesica > Archivesica marissinica. Next base: position 29,880,001 of record CM026387.1, read on the forward strand.
TTTCAGTATTACTACTCGATTAGTAGTGTATCATCATGTACAGTCAATCCTGTTTTAGTGGTCAACTCCATTAAGCAGCCAACCTGTGCTAAGCAGCCAGTTTCCAAATTCACAATGCGTTGTTTTATTATACATTTTATCTCTATTAAGCAACCACCTGTACTAAGCAGTCGCTTTCTGTTATTCCCTTGGCTGGCTGCTTGCGACATATTTGACTGTATGTATTTCCTCTAATAGTCAACATGTCTTACATGCAGTAAGTACTCGAGTGTTTGTAATACTAGTGAGATTTGAACGCTCAATTTGTATAAACTTTATATTCAGATACTGACATTACAAACCAGATTGTTAGCCCTACGACAGGAGAATAATCAACTTCAAGCCAGGTTGAAATGGATTCAACAAGTTCAGGTGGACATGATTGGCAATCTGTCGTACATGAAAACACAGGTAATCATTTATTTACAAGAAGTCTGCTTGTAAATATTTCATGTATTATATGTCCACTAAATAGTTTTGTATTTCAGAGTAATGCGTTCAGTATGTGTCAGAGATTCAAATTCACTATCTTATATGCATTCCAAGATTTGCAAGTCTATATTTCTGAATCGCAACAATACATTTATTAATACAATTTTTCTCTTGTTAATATCCTTGATCGATTAGTGCAGTGGTTAGCACGTTGAATTCTCACCAATACAACCTAGGTTCGATTCTTCAACAGGGACGTATGTGAGGTGATATGACGGTTGTTAGATCGGAGCAGCTGGATTTTCTCTTGGTACTCCCGTTTCCTTCCCGCATGAATGAGTGCATATATGCTGTCATCCACAACAACGAGAGAGTGATTAATAAAGTTGTTAAAGCTTCTCTCCCAATTGCTTGTAGAATAAAATCTAAATTAATACTATTGTAAAATAGTAGTGCAGCAAGAAGACAGCTTGAATAAGATGGAACAATTAGTAGATGATGTAGCAAAGTAATTGTCATTTTTGGAATATTTGTTGAGACTATGAAAATATGATAACGAAACACACAAGAAACTGTAAATTAAACTTTTAATATGCAAAAAATATGTATACACGCACATTCCGTGTTCCCGGAGCACTTTATATATTTTCAACAATATGTATGCACACACATGCTGTGTTCTCTAAGCAATTTATATATTTTTCAGCAATATGTATACATAACACAACCATCTCATATACCTAAACCATATAGAATATGATATGTATTTTAGACAAGGCAGCACTGTAAACATAAGAAGAGCTTTAGTAAGTAATATGTGAGAGACTTTTGATATAAGAAACAATTTACAACATGTAATAAAGGTTTTAAAAACACATACTTTGAATGAAATTTACTTTACAGAACTAGAAAAGTAAGAAATGGAGAATACACCAAATTTTATATTATTTTCTTTCATTTTGTTTAGTAAATATAATTTAAATATGTGTGTATGTTTCAGACGGATGAGTCATATGTTGCTTTGAATAAACACAAAGTTAAAATAGTAAGGTATACCTTTATAACAATGTAATGTAAAATTACATAGCAAAATTATTTTTTAAAAAAACATCATGAGTATAGACAGTATTTGCTGCAAAATTGAGCTAACCTGTCCAGACAAAATACAAATGTAAACAAATCTTATATACAAAGTAAACGTTAAGTACATCTAGACAAACTTATCGCAAAGTTAGTAAGTTAAGTCTTTATAATGTGTTAACACAAAATGTATGTACCAGTAAGTTAAGTCTTTATAATGTGCTAACACAAAATGTATGTTCCATGGACATTATTTCCCTACTCATTTCACAATTCTGTCTTAATGAAGCAATGTTTGTTCGCGAGAATGTTGTTTTTTAAAAAGACGATTGATATACACGTAAATGAAGGGCGTTGGTTGATTACGTTGGTTCATGATTTAAAGCCTTATAAATCATTAGTACGCAAACTGTATAAAGATATGGAAACAGCCAAAATTTTAATTGGAAACATGAAGGACTGGTACAACGATAACCATATATCATATTTTGAAACATTTCAAAGTTTGGAAATTGAAGTAAACATTTTAAATGACACGGTAATGTCAATTCACACCAGTTTTGAAGATTTCAACAGTTTGACTGGCATCACACGAAATAAAGGGTCATTATTGCCCATAATAGGTCAAGCAATATTATATCTTTATTTCTGTCTCATCTATGTACAGTACATATATTGCAATTAATATAAACACATACATTGCACATAGCCATTCTACAAATGAGAATTATAAGAGACAATAACATTTTACAATACATGGAACATGTCTTACTTTCTAAAAACTATGTGAAAGTCGCTAATCATGACATTAAAAAATATTTAAAATACTGATTTTTAAGATTCTGACAGGGAAAAGGTGCACTATCGCGCAAATTAGAATATGTTTTAAGAAATCAGAACCACCTCTGATCAGATCAGGGATGGATGGATTAGCAGCCTTTACATAGTTCACATAAAAAATTGTTCACTAGTAAAATAATGTACACATTATTTACACAGATAAAAACTACGACGCTGTAAAATATTAAAACAGGTTTTGGCACATATACGTATTAATGCCGGATTAGTGAATAACGTAACAGCAATGAGTGTATTATTTGACACTGTTCTGTGCCATTTTCATACAGCTAACGTGACAGCAAGTGGATATAACTTCGGATACGACAACTTTGGCGCGAAAATGAATATGACATCGAGAAAAATGCCTTGTTATATTCGATTTCATTTTTTCTAGACTGAGATCTTGTAAAACGCACTAAGATTTCAGTTAGAAAATGTATGATACGGCATCTAAAATCTACCTGGACAAACACGAATATGACAACAGCAGTAACAGAAGTCTCGTTCTAAGGTCTTGCGGTAATAACATATTAACAGGGTATTAGCTTAAGATATTAATCACCCTCGTTGTTGTGGATGAAAGCATATATGGAATCATTCATTTTGGAAAGAGAAACGAGAGTATCCCAGAGAAAATCCACCTGTTTCGATCTGACAACCACAATATCACCTCACATACACCCCTGCTCAATGAATTTGAATCTCTGACCCATACTGAAGTCATTACAAAAGTAGTTAGTGGGAAATTATAATATATTACAGATTTACAAACAGACTTCTTATAAATAAATGATTACCTTGTTCACCACCATTGGTATTTGGCAACAGCAGTGGTCGACGACCCTCCCCTGCAACCACTTGATCGAGTCCTTAAGTGAGTGATTTTTACTTCTTATGTGGGATAGTGTATTCTGTAATGTCACTATCTGAATATAAAGTTTATACAAATTAAGCGTTCATATCTCTCTAGAACTATAAGCACTCAATTTTGATTACACATATTAGAGATGGTGTTGTTTATTAGAGGAAATATATATATACACTACTAACTAAATACTGAGACGGAAAAATGAGATTTAGCATTACCAATCAATAAGAATACACAATAATTAATTGTGTATTATGTTTACCACGCTCTAAGCAGGTCAGTTTTGAACTGCAATTTAGTTCGCCTCCGTGGTGGAGTGGTTAAGATCATTATAACCTATCATCACTAAGGATCATGGTTGCTGGTGAAGAGGTATCACCCAAACAAATACAAATTACAGTTTGTGTATGTCATAAATATAACTCTGCTGAGCAGACTGTCTAATACAGACGGATAGGTAGCCCAGTGGTAACACGCTGGTAATCCAGGGATCGCAGGTTCGATCCCCCGTCTAACCCTAATAAAATTAACAGTCTTTCAGATGGGACGTTAAACCGAGGTCTCGTGTCAGTGCTTTACACTGCACGTAAAAGAACCAGGGGAGACTCTGGAATGGGTCTCTCTCTGTATCATTGCACTAGCCTCCAAAATCTAGAATGACTAATATCTTCAGGAGGCGTCGCTCATATGGGCAACCGGTAGCGACGATAAATAAATGTAAAACACACAGACTGTCTAACACTAAACATAGTAAAACAATAAAATAGCACATACTTGCACCTCCATTGCTTTCACTTTGTCTGCCATTTGCATGGCAGACAACTTATTGCCCGCGGCAGCTTCCACGAGAGCATTCACAGCATCCATGATGATAGGTCTATGAGAGTTCTATGAGGAGTGTTTTTATAGGAGAGTAAAATACATAACTCGAATAACCTATGACCTAGTTGTAACCAGAATATACTTGTACGGAAAAGTTGCATATACATTCTGCTGACAGGTACAATCTATAATAACCTATAACCTAGTTGTAACCAGAAATACTTAACTCGACTGAACAAAACATTATAAGCTTGATTCAGGTTCTCAATCAATACACTACTTCCTTCGCGTATACCACGCAGAGAACCAATTTAAAGGAAGGCGCACTTGATTTAAACATAGCGGTAACAGCGCATTTTACAATGAAGACCGATTAAATGTTTTGTTAATGTTTTATACGAAGATTCATACTCTTGCAATTGATAATGTTCGCATTCCATCTGCTCAAGCGTGTTACTATTGTTTGCATAGTAAATAATTATTTAGAATTAAACGTCTGTGACCATTATAAATGTCCATTAATTCACACTCGAAGTTCGAGCCCCCGCTGGAGCCGTTACGATTGTGTCCTTAGACAAGGCATTTAAATTCCACGTTGCCTCTTTTCTCCCTCGTGGCGATGGATTCCATCAGGAATGAGGTCTCGAGAGTGATTTATATAAGTTGAAAGAACTTGTTTCGCAATCGAGCTAAACTAAATTTGTATAAACTAAGAGGAGAGTTAACTCCGTTCAAAACTAAACGCATCTTTTATAAGAGTTACATCCCTTATAATACTTTTAGAAACAAGGCTTCGGGTCCGGAGTGAAATCTTCGGGTCGGAGTGATATCTTCGGGGGGGTGCACCCTATTCTTCTCTACTCATAGCTGCCATGGCATACATTAGTGGGCGCAGTGTGCAGGCGCGTAGCTGCCATGGCATACATTAGATCAGTGGGCACATAGTAGTCGGTAAACTGCCGTAGTTTGCGTGTTCAAAACAACAAAAGTAAACATAGTTTGGTTTTTACTAACACTATGATACACTATAGGCTTGACACTATATTTAATTTATTTACGCCACTCCAAGCAAGTTTAATGAAAGAAATTGGGGTCTTATCTACCTAGCATTAGCTCCACATTGACCCGTTATGCATTGGACACTCCAAAAGTGTCATTTTATAACGAAATATATAATATTTGTTCTCGATTGCAGCAAATTCTTATAATATAATCTCTGACTTATTGTATATAGGCAGCTTGAATGTATTGTATGAATTTGATGCCATTGAGAAAAAATATGATTTATTCATGAAAAATGACCAATTTGTGGTTCCGAAGCATAACACGGCAATGTCGAGCTATAGCTAGGTTGATAAGGCACTATGATGCTCTATTTCTGTAGTTGTTCCAAGAATAGTTAACTGTGGAGGTCGAGGGTTCTAGCCCGGGCACAGTTTTGGTGAATGTCTATATTCTTCCACCACTGGTTCAAGCGGAAATATTTGGTTTGTTTTTTAGGAACTGGTGCAGGATCTTGGGAGTCTATATGTACTGTGTTTATTAAAATACAATAATAGTTTATGTACTACACACTTGTACGAGGACTATATCCAAGTGGTGTTTGGTATACAGGGTGAATAGAAATAATTAAATACATATGCATACACTTACTTTATTATTATGACATTCAACTTGAATTCCTGTTACTTTGTCAAGTCTATAATATAGTAACACAATAAATAATGTGCATAGTCGTAATTATATTGTTCAACATGCGTGTATTGCTAACCATCGTAAAACATTAATACACATTAAATCAGTTCACACTCGAATGATACACAACAACAACAATCAATTTTAAGAAAAATATGTTTTGCTTGCCAGTATATTTTTGAGCCTAATTATTAAAGCAGCATTACATCGTATGAAATAAAATATATTTGACTTGAGACGCAAATAATCAACACTGACTGGGCTAAAAGCATTCTAAATGTAAAGTGTGCTATATTTTCTTTGTGTAATTCGGCCTCCACACACTTTAAAGCAGCATTACATCGTATGAAATAAAATATATTTGACTTGAGTCGCAAATAATCAACACTGACTCTGGGCTAAAAGCATTCTAAATGTAAAGTGTGCTATATTTTCTTTGTGTAATTCGGCCTCCACACACTTTAAAGCAGCATTACATCGTATGAAATAAAATATATTTGAAAACTTCAATGTTTACGTATGGGTAGCAATGCTGCTACACATTCTAACATTATACTTTGTATGCTTATGTTCATTTGGTAAACAGTGTTTTTTTGCGATAAAACAAACTCGAAACTGAAAGTAGGACTTTCCGAGTCGATCGGTCACGCACTTGTTTACAACCGGAACGCATCGTCCGCACTTGTTTACATTCAGAATGCATCGACCCCATTTGTCCCACGTTGTCTTTTTTAATTAAATTACTTAATATGTTGATTCATACCTCTGTTAGCGGCTTTTAGAGACATTTCTACATCCCCACGAGGGGTTCGAAATTAGAGGAAGTTAGACAGATAGTATTTCATGTTCAAACTATATACGTTGTTTTCTACATCCTCTGTTGTTTCACGCACGCGCGCTGTGCGTATTTACACTTCGTGTGTTGATAAACAAATTCGCGTATACGACGGTTTAAATTTATTGGAATTTTATCGTTTCTGAGCGACTATTTCGATTTTTGTAAACACACACACATTAGTATTTATATTTTACCCAACACATCCTTTATTACGATGTAATGCTGCTTTAAGCTGCATCAGTACGCCGTAGTAAACAGGCCTGCTAAGCTATCAACTTCACACGCAAATAATCAACACTGACTCGCTAGTTCATATGTAGCATTTAATTGATTAAGCATTTGATTTTCAACAAATAAAGCATGAACACAAACAACATGCAATGCCGCGACCAATCTGAATCCTTACAGGTGTTATTAAACGTGTTGTCACATAAGAATGTATGAGATGACTGTATTATACTGAATACAAGCAAAGTTAAGTATGTGATCATAATTATTTATCATGTTGCTGGGTTGTGTATGCTACATGTATGTGTATACATTTATCATGTTGCTGGGTTGTGTATGCTACATGTATGTGTGTACATTTATTTGTAGCACAATGAGCATTACTGTAGCTCGCATACCATTACATCATTACTAATAACTTGCGTTACATATAGTGTAAATTTATCATGTTGCTGGGTTGTGTATGCTTCATGTATGTGTATACATTTATTTGTAGCACAATGAGCATTACTGTAGCTCGTATACCATTATATCATTACTAATAACTTGCGTTACATATAGTGTACAATGCTGCGGATCAAAGTACAGTAATAGTGGGTACCTCACACCATCGGATGATTTTGCTACAACACCGATTTTCTTTCCATCTTCTTCTATCTGTAAAACATTGTTCGATTTATATCCACATACAAACACATTCCCTCTACGATCTATGCACTCTCCTGTTGCATATTTTAATTCTGAATATCTAAATGTGTTCATATGTTTCCCCTGTCCATCAAACGATATCAGCCCATTGTCGAAATCACTGACAAACATCTTATCACCACTATGACTGAAGGCAATATGTCGGCTTCTCGAGAATGGAGCATTCCCGAAACAGTCTGGTGATAGTTTCTGCAATATGGTACCTGTCATGTTGTGTATATACAAACATTTGCTGTTGTCCGTTATATATAATCTGTCGTCCTTGTAAGCCATTCCATAACAGTTATGCCCAACATTCATTTTACGTAGTGGTGTCATTTTCTTACCCAGGGAGACAAACTGGATGCTCCCTGTGCGAAAACACACTGCCCCTTCCTGCTTACTCGTGCAACATACCCCATAAGGGCTATCTGTGAGGTCACAGTAATCGACTACGGACATCTTAGCAATATCGATAAACTTTAGTTTGTTATTGTTGCCATCAGCTAAAAGCAAAGTACCGTCTTCTGTTGAACAAGAGCTAAGCACACCACACCGTGTTGTGTCGTTCCCTACTTTAATGTTAATTGTTCTGGTATTCTTTATTGAGTAGATACTTGTCCTTGGTTTGGAATTGAGTGGACGAAAACTGAACACTCCAAATGTGTCCAATCGTTGTAGGAATTCCCGAATACTTCCGTCTTCAGTATATGTTATCTGTACCTCGGGCAAATTTTCGAACAAGACTGACAATTCTTCAGCTAGGGCGAGTTTCTTCTGTGCCATTTTCATACAGACAAATTGCTATGTGAGATGGTACGATGGTCGCTAGATCGGACAGGTGGGTTTTCTCCGGTTTCCTACCACATGAATGACCACACATACGCTTTCATCTGAGCCAACGAGAGTGATTAATATAAGTTGTTAAAACTTGCTTCGCAATCGTTGTAAAGTATATAAATGTATTAGTTGATTATTGATTTGAACATATTTATTCGACATATAGCATAATTTACAACACATAATTATGCACACAATACATACACATGGATTTAAATGAAAGCTAAAAGCTTATTTGATTTCTCTCTACCATTAGATATTGATTATTCTAACACGACCCAGCTAATAACATACATACTTCTAGAGTAAAATATACCTCGGGTTATTCTGCGATATACCTACCTTGAACTATGATGCGCGCGCATCGTGTTTTGGCTATTCCATTTATACAATGCGTGTACAGTTATATGAATGAAAGTCACGTGATGTTTGTAAAAGATACCGTGGGAATTCACGGAAGTGAGCCATTTTTATATCAGATAATCTCTTGACCGTCTTGTTTTTCTGTTAGGTAACGTTTCAGTTACTATTCTGTACAGTTTTATTTGACAAAATAAATAAAATTATTGATCAGTTACAACTTGTGTTCATCTATGCACTATATTGATATTTTCCATAAAAAATAACGTCATCACCCCTTACGCGGGAGGAAATTTCGAAAGCCAAATGCAGCGGCGTTTGAAGAAAATACTCCTTTAAGATTATTAGAAGTAAGTCGTGTTAGAATCGAAATAATAAGTATCAACCGTGGTATATCGCAGAATAACCCTCTTGTGTCGTTCTTATGCGTAGAAATATATTATAAAATATATATTTCTACGCATAATAACTTCAAACTCGGGTTATTCTGCGATATACCAAGGTTGATACTTATTATTTCTTAATTATTGTTGGAGTGTATATTTGGTCAATGGATGCGCACGTGTGATGTGCTTACAAGTGGCTGGCTTTTGATGAAAAAGAAAGCGTGTTCGTAAGTCTTCTCTATCAAGACCAATACATGTATTGTACGGAGGTTGGTGCACCCAAGTACTGGTTAACCGCTGGAGCCTGCCCAGGAAAGGTGTTAAGTAAACTGCCCGCCGGCGAAATAGCCCGAAATGGTGCTGATGCAGGCGCAAAACCCGAAATATAACATATTAATGATATACATGTATTGTGGATGGAAATTGGAATCTGTGTGTATACATGTATTGTGGATGCAAAGTGTACTATGTGTGTATACATATATTGTGGATGCAAAGTTGAATATGTGTATACATGTATTGTGGATGCAAAGTGTACTATGTGTGTATATATATATTGTGGATGCAAAGTTGAATATGTGTATACATGTATTGTGGATGCAACATGGAATATGTGTGTATACATGTATTGTGGATGCAAAGTGTACTATGTGTGCATACATGTATTGTGGATGCAAAGTGGAATATGTGTATACATGTATTGTGGATATAAAGTGGAATTTATGTATACATGTATTGTGTATATAAAGTGGAATATGTGTATACATGTATTGTGGATATAAAGTAGAATATGTGTATACATGTATTGTGGATATAAAGTAGAATATGTGTATACATGTATTGTGGATATAAAGTGGAATATGTATGTACATGTACTGTGGATATAAAGTGGAATATATGTATACATGTATTGTGGATATAAAGTGGAATATGTGTATACATGTATTGTGGATATAAAGTGGAATTTATGTATACATGTATTGTGGATATAAAGTGGAATATGTGTATACATGTATTGTGGATATAAAGTAGAATATGTGTATACATGTATTGTGGATATAAAGTAGAATATGTGTATACATGTATTGTGGATATGAAGTGGAATATATGTAATTAGGTTATATTTGGTCCATGATATGTGACTTGGTATAGCCTCTATTATAACGTTAATCTACTTATTATATTCCATTGGACAAAATGGAAGGACCAATCCATTACATTAAAATTAGCCCTATGATTGTGGAAGTCGTGCTAGTGCGATCGCTTCTGGTGCGAAAGGCCCGGAGTTAGAGCCCAGCTGTAGCCGCCGCCCAGCTGTAGCCGTTATGATTGTGCACTGAGGAAAGGCAATTGAAATTCCAAATTGCCTCTTCTCTCACCCTCGTGGTGATGGAATCCATCAGTAATAATAATAACAACATTTAAGGGAATTGAAACAGCTAGTCAACAGTAGAAGTGCGGTTAACAATAATTAACAGTTAAATTAACAGATCGGACAGGTGGGTTTTCTCCGGGTACTCCGGTTTCCTCCCACACGAATGACCACATTTACACCTTTCATTAGCGCTAACGAGAATGGTTAATATAACTTGTAAGAACTTGTTTCGCAATCGTGCTAAAATAAATTTGCATAATCTAAGACCTTTGATACACACTCACTGAGTGTAACTGTTCCAGAAAGAAATACATTTGACCAACTAGATAGATACATCACAAAAGGCAAAAACATGCATTTTTTTTACGTGTAAATTCATTGCTACTACAAATTCTTCCGAGTACATTCGAACACTAACATTGAATCAATAAACAATGTTTTTGTGGTCTACAAACTTAAAAGTGAAAGTAGGAGTTCATATAATGCTTATCCACGCTCCTGAATTGACATATATTTATCCTAGGTTCACAGTAATTCGGGTAATGGTGTGTAATCAAGTGTTGTGTTTGTATGCACGATTATTTCGTGCATTTTCGGATAGTATAAATAGTGGAATGTAGATAGTTATCTCCATTCGAAGTCGTTTTGCATTACGATACGTCATTTTATTGGCCCCCGCCCACCCACCCTGAAATGAATACGTCAGTCTCGAAAGATTAAGATCTGATTTTTGATGAAAATATTCTCTGTTTGCAAGGGCAGCAATTGGAGGGTAATTGATCGTTGCAGATCTTGGGGTACCTGGTAATTCTATTAAAATCAAAATTTATATATCGACAGGTTCGACGCCCTATACCAGGATTGTCCAAACGTTTATATCCAGTGGTTGTTTACAAAGAGAAGAATCGTCAGAGGAATGGCATCTTTATTAAAGGCGGCTTAAGAAATGAATTTCGGATTTTAGCTTTATGTTTTTTTACTTTGTCACGCAGCCACTCTCTATTTCAATGTATGTGATTTAAGTTTCTAAGATTGTTAGCTCAGACGTGGCGGTACCGGTTTGAGCCAATATCGATATAATAGATGTTAAACAATTTTTAGCCTATACAATTATGATAACATTTATCGTTATACTGCTCGTTGGGAAAGTCACGGGGCAGCAAAGAAGGCCTTTTCACACTGGATAGTTGCATGGTTTCTTTCTACCTCCCCCTCCTCCTTCACAAAAAAGAAATAATAGAAAAAGATGAGGAGATTATATTATATTTAATATAATTAGGGGAGTGGGTTGGGGCAGCCGGCACTACAGTTTCGTATTTACATGGCTGTCTTATATCGAGATGTATAATTTAACACAGAGTAGGGTGTACTTAACATCTCAGACTGATTGTATTTTATGTTATGAGGCTTCTAAACATTAAATATTCGTACAGAGTTAATATTATGGTCGCAGGTTTAAACTTGAAGAAACTGCTTATACATTTATATAATAAATTATTAACATGGTAATGCAAATGACTCATCCTAAATCTTGTTTGTCATTCTTTCCCCCATAGAATTACTTGATTATGGGATAAATGATTTACTTACGTTTGAGCGGAGCGAATTAGGGAATAAGTTTGTTTGTCATTGTCATGGAGTTTACTAAACGTGTGATACTGTTGTTTAGAGAAAATTTAGCTAACATTAGTCTACAAATAAATATGGTGTTATTCGGGATACACGCGTTGTATTACGCGTGGATGTCGACCATATTTACATTATTTTGTTATGTCAACAACGTTTTCACTGATGTAGTGTCGCTTTAACTGTTTTAAAATGAGAACTTATCAAGTGTCGTCCTGTTACATAGATAACGTGTAATAATCACACATAGCGTGGTATTATGACTTAGCTTACCTGTGCTCTAGTGTCATACAAGTAGTACAACCCACTACGTCATGGTTCCCACAGAACATATCTACAATCTTCACATGATGATTGTTGCATCTCTCCGTCGGCACCGCCGGCACGCCGGACGTGGAACGCGGCATGCTGGAACTGGATTGATAGAAGAGTGTGATTCACCAAAGCAGGAAATGCCAGATGCATGTCGGTACATGATTGACAACAATATCCCTGGCATTCCACGCAATATTTCACAGCTTCCCGAATCTTGTTGATGTTAGCACACGCGGAACATTTAAAACCAGGTATTTCATCAGAAGTTAGTTCACACCCACCAGTCGCCATTTTCCTTCCGAGAATGCTATTAAACTTCTTGTTTCGTTTTCAAAATGCGTATTTCAACACCGATATAACCTTCAATTCGACAATGTAGGTTAAACACATACGAACTAACTATCAGTATTCTTGTCAGTTACAAACTAAACATTGAACATATCAATTACTCCTATTTCTTTCATAATACGTTTGTTTTGTAAATATTTCTGATTTTATCGACCACAATATGATCACGTGATGCAGGTCATCAGGGGCGTACCTAGCCATTTGGAATGTGTCGCCCCGTGAAGTGAGCATTGTAGGTACGATGGTGCTGGGGGGCATGCTCCCACGGTAAGCTGGTATCCCACAGGAACATTTTGATTCATAGAACGTTGATAATGCACTCTGGTTGGCACATTTTAAATTCAAATTTCGATATTTTCAGAGGTGTATTTTATATATATTATATCAAATTGAGTCTAAAATTACTATACAGAGATGAAATACAAATGCTATATACTGAGTCAAAAAAGAAACGATACCAAACTAAAAATGACGTAAAACGGATAAAACCATAGAAAGGTTTAATATATTATTACGTATCAGTACCGGGTATCTTATTGCAACGTCAGCCAACCATAAACACAGTTAAATAAACACCCGATAATCCTGGAACGCCGAATTTCCGATTTGCACGTGCTCCTCAACAAAGACAACTTCCTACACATGTACACATCGGAAACCGGTTTATTGTACTGATATTGCATTATCATCGAGGAAAAACACCTTACATACCCATTGTTACCTCTAACAAAATGCCTAGGCTAAACCGCAATCAGAGAATGCGTGCCATTGGCATGATTGACGGCGGTTTACGTCAGCGTGACGTCGCAAATCGACTCGGGGGTTACGCGGATCACGATAACACGTCTACTTCGACGTTATCGAACACATGGATCGGTGGACGACCGTCCAAGATCTGGTCGACCACGTGTGACGACGCGTGAACAGGACCGTCACATTCGGACGTCACATTTACGTGACCGGTTCCTACCTGCTACGCACACAGCTGCCGTTACTCCTGGGATGACCAACAATCGCATCAGTGCACAAACAGTCAGGAACCGGCTCGGTGAACGTGGCATTCGTGCCTATCGGCCATACGTTGGACCCATCCTGACACGACGTCACCGTGACGTACGGCGCGAATGGACGACGGAACGTGCTCGCTGGACTCGGTTACAGTGGAATTCGGTGATGTTTAGCGATGAATCGCGGTTCTGTTTGCGTCGAGCGGATGGCAGAGAGCGGGTATATCGCAGACGCGGTGAACGTTACGCCGACGCATGTGTGCATCAGGTCGATCTGTTCGGGGGCGGGAGCGTTATGGCGTGGGGCGGTATCACCTTCGGCAGTCGCACTGAACTGTTAGTGGTGGACGGGAACCTAAACGCCCAGCGGTACTGTGATGAGATCCTTGCGCCATTTGTTGTGCCGTTCTTTAACGCCAACAGAAACGTCACACTGTTCCAACAGGACAACGCCAGGTGTCATACTGCTCGGATTTCCACCACATTATTGGAGCAGAACAATATTGAAACCCTGCCGTGGCCTGCTTTGTCACCAGACGTGTCACCCATAGAACATGTGTGGGATACGTTAGACCGCCGCGTCAGACGACGTCAGCCGGTAACGTTAAACCAACTGAGGGATGTTTTGCGTCAGGAGTGGACAAATATTGATCAGCAAGAGATTCAGACACTCTTCCGTTCGATGCGACGGCGGTGCATTGCAGTGAGAGATGCAAATGGTGCCCATACTCGGTATTGACGTATGTGTGAAAACTCCATTGGACCCCTGTCCGACGAATTACGTCATCACACAGCAGACAGTTTCGGAGGCTCATTATGCTTTATGTGCTCCTCTTTCAAACATGTTGGATTATCATCTTATGAATTTTCAAAGAATTTTCTTAATAAATAATGAAATTATAGACACATAAACACCAGGTATCGTTTCTTTTTTGACTCAGTATATATAGATCATTTTTATGTTTCTACTAAACACGCTCGTATAAAACCCGAATCACTCCGCCGCATACAGAGCATTATAATGCGTTAACAGTAATATGTACGATGACCTGCATGGCGTGATCGTATTGCTATGTACCATAAGAGTTGTCTAATCTGTATGTATACATGTACATGTAAATATTACGCCGATAGAAGTGAAGCAATATGATTTTAAAAATGTGTTTACGGTGACTAAATAGTTGTATAGCCTTATTGCAGGAAATGTATTGCAAACTATGAATACAGTTCAGAACACACTCACTGTGTTACTACTTAAAGCATTATTGTTGTTTAATATGAATTCCGGGACATAAACTAGTGGGCGCATAGGGCAGGCGCGTAGCTGCCATGGTATAGATTAGTGGGCGCAGAGGGCAGGCGCGTAGCTACCATGGCATATATTAGTGGGCGCATAGGGCAGGCGCGTAGCTGCCATGGCATATATTAGTGGGCGCATAAGGCAGGCGCGTAGCTGCCATGGCATAGATTAGTGGGCGCATAGAGCAGGCGCGTAGCTGCCATGGTATATATTAGTGGACGCATAGGGCAAGCGCGTAGCTGCCATGGCATACATTAGTGTACACATAGGACATGCGCGTAGCTGCCATGGCATACATTAGTGGGCGCAGAGGACAGGCGCATAGCTGCCATGGCATACATTAGTGTGCACAGAGGGTAGACGCGTAGCTGCCATGGCATACATTAGTGTGCGCAGAGGGCAGGCGCGTAGCTGCCATGGCATACATTAGTGCGCACAGAGGACAGGCGTGTAGCTGCCATCGCATACATTAGTGTGCGCAGAGGGCAGGCGCGTAGCTGCCATGGCATACATTAGTGTGCACAGAGGGCAGGCGCATAGCTGCCATGGCATACATTAGTGTGCGCAGAGGGCAGGCGCGTAGCTGCCATGATATACATTAATGTGCGCAGAGGACATGCGCGTAGCTGCCATGGCATACATTAGTGTGCGCAGAGGGTAGGCGCGTAGCTGCCATCGCATACATTAGTGTGCGCAGAGGGCAGGCGCGTAGCTGCCATGGCATATATTAGTGGGCGCATAAGGCAGGCGCGTAGCTGCCATGGCATAGATTAGTGGGCGCATAGAGCAGGCGCGTAGCTGCCATGGTATATATTAGTGGACGCATAGGGCAAGCGCGTAGCTGCCATGGCATACATTAGTGTACACATAGGACATGCGCGTAGCTGCCATGGCATACATTAGTGGGCGCAGAGGACAGGCGCATAGCTGCCATGGCATACATTAGTGTGCACAGAGGGTAGACGCGTAGCTGCCATGGCATACATTAGTGTGCGCAGAGGGCAGGCGCGTAGCTGCCATGGCATACATTAGTGCGCACAGAGGACAGGCGTGTAGCTGCCATCGCATACATTAGTGTGCGCAGAGGGCAGGCGCGTAGCTGCCATGGCATACATTAGTGTGCACAGAGGGCAGGCGCATAGCTGCCATGGCATACATTAGTGTGCGCAGAGGGCAGGCGCGTAGCTGCCATGATATACATTAATGTGCGCAGAGGACATGCGCGTAGCTGCCATGGCATACATTAGTGTGCGCAGAGGGTAGGCGCGTAGCTGCCATCGCATACATTAGTGTGCGCAGAGGGCAGGCGCGTAGCTGCCATGGCATACATTAGTGTGCGCAGAGGACAGACGCGTAACTGCCATGGCATACATTAGTGGGCGCAGAGTGCAGGCGCGTAGCTGCCATGGCATACATTAGTGTGCGCAGAGGGCAGGCGCGTAGCTGCCATGGCATACATTAGTGGGCGCAGAGTGCAGGCGCGTAGCTGCCATGGCATACATTAGTGGGCGCAGAGTGCAGGCGCGTAGCTGCCATGGCATACATTAGTGTGCACAGAGGGCAGGCGTGCAGCTGTCATGGCATACATTAGTGAGCGCAGAGGGCAGGCACGTAGCTGCCATGGCATACATTAGTGTGCACAGAGGGCAGGCGCGTAGCTGCCATGGCATACATTAGTGTGCACAGAGGACATGCGCGTAGCTGTCATGGCATACATTAGTGTACACAGATGACAGGCGCGTAGCTGCCATGGCATACATTAATGGGCGCAGAGGACAGGCGCGTAGCTGTATACCAAAATGAAAGTGACCATTTTAACTAATGTGTAGTTGGTGCCTCTTTATCAATGGATTTCAGAGCATTTTGCCGTACCATTGAAATATTTATTCAGTGATTTTTATCATAAATTGGGACGAATGTATCTATACGAGATAAAGGACAGTGGTGTATTATTATATATCACGTATAAGGGAAATTCCCGTTTATTTGATATAAATCAGACTAGTATTAGCAGATTTGGGTTTATTCTTTTCAAATCACTGTTCCCTTTATCAGTGAAATTAACTTCCAGGGCCTGATAAGAACGCGCAGTCAATATGGTATGTTTCATATCGGCTGATAAAATTCATGAGAAAAGCGTGCGTATACTCAGGTGAAGGCTCTATATATTCGGCCCGTACAGTGCACTGAGATTGCTTTCGGAACATCACACTTGACTGTTGTGGAATTGTACATGCGACATATTTGGTCGCTTCATGCCTGAACCAGGAGCCGTGAGAGGTTTAGCTCAGGGGCGTAGATCCTGTTCGGAACGATCAAGATAACAAGCTGGGGCACAAGCCGACTGGGATAGTTTGCCGGCGTGAGCTGGTGACATCCATATACTGGAGAGTGTCAGCGGTTAGCGGTAGCTGTACAGCATCGAGTCCGCCGTCAGTGGACAGGGTCCTTAGGACGCAGGGAGTTAATGATCTTGTGTATTATAAATCTTTAAAGTGTGCATTATAGCACTGTGACGGCAATACTTGCCAAGCTTTTAATGTGTGCATTATAGCACTGTGATGGCCATACGTGCCAAGCTTTTAATGTGTGCATTATAGCACTGTGATGGCCATACGTGCCAAGCTTTTAATGTGTGCATTATAGCACTGTGATGGCCATACGTGCCAATGTTTAAATAGGTGTATTATAGCCTAAAGTTAAAGCCGAGTGTGGAACGGCAGAGATTTAGATCTCGGAACTGTGACATAAATTAACGGCATTACCAGCCGAAGACCGGGCTCTATACCGGAAGTGAAGCCATCATCTGTGAAGAGCCAAACTACGGACCAACATACGTCTCTTTCCATCCATTGTCTGTGTTGCAAGTGTTGTTTGATGTATATTAAAAATTGTAAATCTACTTAGTCTTTATGCATACACTTGATCCTGGTATCCGTGACCCTGAGATAAGCTGGCCCTCGTGTCATTCTGTGACAAGCTGCCATGGCATACATTAGTGTATACAGAGGGCAGGCGCGTAGCTGCCATGGCATATATATGTCAATTGTCTGACTGAACGCTCACATGAGTTTAGTGTGCTTTTCTAAGCACCATTTTATGAGGTTGAAGATTCAGTTTTACTTAGTGAAAAAAAGTGGGTGGTGCGATATTTATGACGAGGTGTATATATAATAATAGCCCATGCGATGTTTTCCCAAGGTTGCGTGCGATCTGTCTAAAGTAGGGTCCTGATTTTGCCAGATGTGTCTAAATTAGGGTGATAATCTTGCCAGATCTGTCTAATATTAGATTCCGGTTTTAATAAACCAGGTCACACCTTTAAATAAATATGCATATGTATGACATTATTATGTGAGGTTTAACATGCTCAGTCACTTTTGTTTTCTTCAGATTACCAGGAGTAGTCACCACTGACGAGAACATTATGACGTCAACAGTAGGCCCTAACTGATGAAATGCAAAGAGTAGAAATCTCAGCTGGGAACCAGATTACTGGATTACTGGTTTTCTCATGTTGCAATTATTAAACATTGTGGTCCAAACCAAATGCTCATCATGCTATGTTATTTTGTACTTTTGTATCATGATGAATGCATTAAGATATGATTAAACTACATTATCAGACAACTTGGTGACGTCAGCGTGGTGCGTTGTCCTGATTGGTCCGCTGAATTTCCAGTGATTGTATCATGCAAAGATAATATACACATATAAAGTTAAAAACATATATTGCGTAAATACGTACTAGCTTTATAGCCGTATGTAAATCAACAAATCTGAATGCAAATTTCAACATCATTTCATGATTTAATATATTTTCCACCTAGTGTATAGATAGTACTTGTTTGTTTTACGTTTATTTATCGTCGTTCCCGGTTGCCCATTTGAGCGACGCCTCCTGACGAGATTAGTTATTTTAGATTTTTGGAGGATAGTGCAATGATACAGAGAGAGACCCATTCCAGAGTCTGCTCTGGTACTTGTACGTGTACGGTGTAACTGTAAAGCACCGATACGAGACCTCGGTTTAACGTCCAATCTAAAAGACTGTTAATTTTACTAGGGACAGACGGGGGATCGAACCTGCGATCCCTGGATTACCAGTCCAACGTGTTAACCACTGGACTACAGATCCGTCTGTTAGATAGTACTGTATATTCCATACTTCTTCTATTCATGTAATGTGACATTTGATTGGTTGATACGATTGTAATGTGACATTTGATTGGTTGATACGATTGTAATGTGACATGTGATTGGTTGATACGATTGTAATGTGATTGTAATGTGATATTTGATTGGGTGATACGATTGTAATGTGACATTTGATTGGTTGATACGATTGTAATGTGAAATTTGATTGGTTGATACGATTGTGCCCTTAGGCAATGCACGTAAATTCCACCCTCCCTAGAGCGATTTACCTAATATAATAGAGCTAAAATTAATGTGTATCAACACAACACAGTGTATTAATATATAGTGTATTTCTGTACAATATATATATTGAGTTTGATACAACCTGGGTGGATTCTGATTGGTCGCTGTATGACATCATGTTTTACGCATTCGACATATATAGTTTGTATTCATGCTATATATATATATGTTGAAACTCAACTGTTTAATTGAATAAAATGCTAAATATGCACTAGTTGTTGATATAGTGATTAAAAGTGTTCCGTCAATTATGTTCCTGGAGTTGTTTGATTACCAGGGACTATTTACTATGTACCGTACTGTTTTCCTTGATATGCTCGGATATACACTGGCAAACAGAAATGCTGGTTTCCTTGATATGCTCGAAAGTATACTGGCAAACAGAAATGCTGTTTTCCTTGATATGCTCGAAAGTATACTGGCAAACAGAAATGCTGGTTTCCTTGATATGCTCGAAAGTATACTGGCAAACAGAAATGCTTTTTTCCTTGATATGCTCGAAAGTATACTGGCAAACATAAATGCTGTTTTCCTTGATATGCTCGAAAGTATACTGGCAAACAGAAATGCTTTTTTTCAAATTATGGTTGCACCATTGCAGTACCACATACATTCAAAGCAATGTGCAAATAACATAGATCCAGATCAGCCTCGGCGTAGCGCCTCGTCTGAACATGATCTATGTTGTTTGCTATTCGGATATGTAGGTGGTTCAGCTCCACTGTCTGAAGAGCAATATTCATATAGCCTGATCAGGCGACGCGTTCTTATTTGTCTGATCGGGTTCTCGGCTTTATACAATATCAGTTTTATGCGATATTGACGGTGAATGTGGTAATGTGTTAATCAGGAGGTTACACTCGTGATATCATACCATATTTTATGAATCTCGTTTCGCCAAAAGGCTCGCTTAAAGTGACATTACAGTTAAACCTGTCTTAAGCAGCCAGCCAAGGGAATCACAGAAAGTGGCTGCTAAGCACAGGTGGCTGCTTAATAGAGGTAAAATGTATAATAAAACAACACATTGGGAATATGTTAACTGGATGCTTAATACAGGTTGGTTGCTTAACGGAGGTGACCACTAACACAGGTTTAACTGTACATCACAACGAGCAAAATAATGCATTTTATCACACATGCATGTGTATATATGCATTGCTACCAGTGGTCAAATTCTTACGGAAAAATTCTACACTAACATTGAATCAATAACAGTGTTTTTGCGGTGTACACACTTTCAAAAGTGAAACTAGGATTTCATACAACGGCCATCCACGCTCCTGAATCGATGCTTGTTTGTCATTGTATGTTCCATTAATGTCAAACCCCTTGCGCCTACCTATACATGTTTTCCTGGGCAGGCTTAGCCGACCTAAGTGGCTAACCAGTACTAAGCAATGTGTGTGAGGTGCCTTGCAAAATGACACTACATACGTGGCCTGACTGAGTATCGAACCCGGGACCGTTCGATTCCAAATCCGACGCTCTACCACTGGACCACGGACGTCATTGCAGTCAATAATAAACACACGATACTGTCGCTTAGAGATGATTTAACTACGATTAGTCTAAGCACTAATATGCATATAGGCACACAATCTCTGTTCGTACAATATGGTATGAAATCCTAATTCATGTAAGATTCACTATGTATACAAGGGCTCCATTCTGCCTCACAGATACGGAATAACAGCATACAACAAATACGTAAGGGTCAACGAGTCTCATGTCACAGTGTCCGGCTAATAAAATTAATACACGAATGAGGATTTAATCTATGTCATTAAGTGGTTAGATTAGAATCATAATATCTGTTATATCTAATATCATGCATGCAGTGAAAACTATTAATATAATATCTAAATAAGAAATTCAATAATATGACAGAGAATGAAGAGCACCTGTTATTTAAATAGAATAGCACACACGTAGGTACCACTATAACGACGATGATTACACGAAAAACGTACGCACTGTTAGTTCAAGAACTATTTTATTTCAATATAATTATGTACATTTGTACATACATTGACATTTATAATACATTGTGCCAGCAGGATTGAGAAGAACTTATAACATTCTTCTGTATATCCCATCCTGTGTTGGCAAACGACCTTGCCATTTGGGTGTTAAATAAGCCCTCTGGACAGAATGACGGCATTGGTTAATGTCTAGGTGTGTGAGCTTTACGTTTATTTATCGTCGCTACCGGTTGCCCATATGAGCGACGCCTCCTGAAGAGATTAGTCAATTTATATTTTAGGAGGATAGTGCAATGATACAGACAGAGACCCATTCCAGAGTCTTCTCTGGTTCTTTTACGTGTACGGTGTAAAGCACCGACACGAGACCTCGGTTTAAAGTCCCATCTGGAAGACTGTTAATTTTATTAGGGTCAGACTTCAGACGGGGGATCGAACCTGCGATCCCTGGATTACCAGTCCAGCGTGTTACCACTGGACTACAGATCCGTCTGTGCAATGTCTAGAACCTGGACGATATGCTTACATAGTGTGTGACAGGATACTTTTCGATACACTTATTTAAGTTATTTTATACGAAATTTGTCTTCTTGGCACTGCCAGGGTATTGTACCATGACATATATATTCTGGACACTGCCAGGCTATTGTACCATGCTATATATATATATATTCTGGACACTGCCAGGCTATTGTACAATGTCATATATAGTCTGGGCACTGCCAGGCTATTGTACCATGACATATATAGTCTGGACACTGCCAGGCTATTGTACCATGACATATATAGTCTGGGCACTGCCAGGCTATTGTACCATGATAAATATATTCTGGACACTGCCAGGCTATTGTACCATGCTATATATATATATATTCTGGACACTGCCAGGCTATTGTACCATGACATATATATTCTGGGCACCGCCAGGCTATTGTTCCATGACATATATATTCTGGGCACTGCCAGGCTATTGTACCATGACATATATATTCTGGGCACTGCCAGGCTATTGTACCATGACATATATATTCTTGACACTGCCAGGCTATTGTACCATGACATATATATTCTGGGCACTGCCAGGCTATTGTACCATAACATATATATTCTGGGCACTGCCAGGCTATTGTACCATGACATATATATTCTTGACACTGCCAGGCTATTGTACCATGACATATATATTCTGGGCACTGCCAGGCTATTGTACCATGACATATATATTATTGGCACTGCCAGGCTATTGTACCATGACATATATATTCTGGGCACTGCCAGGCTATTGTACCATGACATATATATTCTGGACACTGCCAGGCTATTGTACCATGACATATATATTATTGGCACTGCCAGGCTATTGTACCATGACATATATATTATTGGCACTGCCAGACTATTGTACCATGACATATATATTCTGGGCACTGCCAGGTTATTGTACCATGACATATATATTCTGGGCACTGCCAGGCTATTGTACCATGACATATATATTCTGGGCACTGCCAGGCTATTGTACCATGACATATATATTCTGGGCACTGCCAGGCTATTGTACCATGATATATATTCTGGGCACTGCCATGTTATTGTACCATGACATATATATTATGGGCACTGCCAGACTATTTTACCATGACATATATATTCTGGGCACTGCCAGGCTATTGCACCATGACATATATATTCTGGGCACTGCCAGGCTATTGTACCATGATATATATTCTGGGCACTGCCAGGCTATTGTACCATGACATATATATTATGGGCACTGCCAGGCTATTGTACCATGACATATATATTCTGGGCACTGCCAGGCTATTGTACCATGACATATATATTCTGGACACTGCCAGGCTATTGTACCATGACATATATATTCTGGGCACTGCCAGTCTATTGTACCATGACATATATATTCTGTACACTGCCAGGCTATTGTACCATGCCATATATATTCTTGACACTGCCAGGCTATTGTACCATGACATATATATTCTGTACACTGCCAGGCTATTGAACCATGACACATATATTCTGTACACTGCCAGGCTATTGTACTATGACATATATATTCTGTACACTGCCAGGCTATGGTACTATGACATATATATTCATGACACTGCCAGGCTATTGTACCATGACATGTATATTCTGGGCGCTGCCATGCTATTGTACCATGACATTTATATTCTGTACACTTCCAGGCTATTGTACCATGACATATATATTCTTGGCACTGCCAGGTTATTGTACTATTACATATATATTCTGGGCTCTGCCAGGCTATTGTACCATGACATATATATTCTTGACACTTCCAGGCTATTGTACCATGACATATATATTCTGGGCACTGCCAGGCTATTGTACCATGACATATATATTCTGTACACTGCCAGGCTATTGTACCATGACAAATATATTCTGGACACTGCCAGGCTATTGTACCATGACATATATATTCTGTACACTGCCAGGCTATTGTACCATGACATATATATTCTGGGCACTGCCAGGCTATTGTACCATGACATATATATTCTGGGCACTGCCAGGCTATTGCACCATGACATATATCTTCTTGAAACTGCCAGGCTATTGTTCCATAACATATATTTTCTTAGCACTGCCAGGCTATTGTACCATGACATATATATTCTGGGCACTGCCAGGCTATTGTACTATGACATATATATTCTTGGCACTGCCAGGCTATTGTACCATATTGCTGTGGGGCTTGTGGCATGATACATGTACGGTTGTCGTTGTTGTATGCTGTGTTATGTACTATGAACATATTGCTATGGGGTTTGTGGCATGTTAAATGTACTGTTGTCGTTGTTGTATGCTGTGTTATGTACTATGAACATATTGCTATGGGGTTTGTGGCATGTTAAATGTAATGTTGTCGTTGTTGTATGCTGTGTTATGTACTATGAACATATTGTTGTGGGGTTTGTGGCATGTTAAATGTACTGTTGTGGTTGTTGTATGCTGTGTTATGTACTATGAACATATTGCTGTGGGGTTTGTGGCATGTTAAATGTACTGTTGTCGTTGTTGTATGCTGTGTTATGTACTATGAACATATTGCTATGGGGTTTGTGGCATGTTAAATGTACTGTTGTCGTTGTTGTATGCTGTGTTATGTACTATGAACATATTGCTGTGGTGTTTGTGGCATGTTAAATGTACTGTTGTCGTTGTTGTATGCTGTGTTATGTACTATGAACATATTGCTGTTGGGTTTGTGGCATGTTAAATGTACTGTTGTCGTTGTTGTATGCATTGTTATGCACATATCGACATATTGCTGTGGGGTTTGTGGCATGTTAATGTAATGTTGTCGTTGTTGTATGCTGTGTTATGTACATATCGACATATTGCTGTGGGGTTTGTGGCATGTTAAATGTACTGTTGTCGTTGTTGTATGCTGTGTTATGTACTATGAACATATTGCTGTGGGGTTTGTGGCATGGTAAATGTACTTTCTGTCGTTGTTGTATGCTGTGTTATGTACTATGAACATATTGCCGTGAGGTTTGTGGCATGTTAAATGTACTGTTGTCGTTGTTGTATGCTGTGTTATGTACATATCGATATATTGCTGTGGGGTTTGTGGCATGTTAAATATACTGTTGTCTTTGTTGTATGCTGTGTTATGTACATATCGACATATTGCTGTGGGGTTTGTGGCATGTTGAATGTACTGTTGAAGTTGTTGTATGCTATGTTATGTACATATATACATATTGTTGTGGTGTTGGGGCATGTTGATTTCACTGCTGACATCCGTGGTCCAGTGGTAGAGCGTGGGAATTGAAATATATCGTCCCGTGTTCGATACCCGGTCAGGCCACGTATGTAGTGTCATTGAGCAAGGCACCTCACATACATTGCTAAGTATTGGTTAACCACTTAGGTCGGCTAAGCGTGCCCCGGAAAACCCCGCAAGGGTTTTGACATTAATGGAACATACATACTGCTGAAGATGCTGTTTGTTCGGTAAATAAAACTCAATATTATTATTAGTTATGCTATTTTATAATGTTATTATTATTATTATTATTACAGAGTTCGTTTCAGTTGCACTTATACTCACTTATAATGACAATGAAACATACATTTTGACCCTTCGTCGTATTATTTACAGGCATATAATTATGCTTCCGGGATAGGTCAGATATCCGTATTTACATGTGTTGATACTAATTAAAATCTCCAACCTCCTCGGATACACCAATTGCACATGTTGATAAAATCTATGCTGCCTGTGGCTGTCATGAGCAGGTCATATATAAAACGATTTTCAGCAGCTTGTCTGGACAGAACTTGGTGTGGTCCTACAACGACTTGAAAATCTAAGGTATGGTTATTATTCATTTATATTCATAATGTATATATATATTTCGGGTTTTATGCCTGCATCAGCACCATTTTGGGCTATATCGCCGGCGTGCAGTTTACCTAACAACACCTTTCATGAGCAGGCTCCAGCGGTTAACCAGTACTTGGGTGCACCAACCTCCGTAAGAAACTGCCAACTTTTTCATATAAATGAGACACGATCTGAGCGGGACTCGAACCCTTGACCATCAGTAATGTAATGCAGTAACAACATTAAATATGCTTTCTTGTTCAAAATCACTGTCACAATTTCTAAGAAGGGTGTTATCATGTAATTCTACTCATTATACAACCATTATTTTCCAAGGCTCGGAAAACAAATGAAATCCAAGACATGTTAAATGTATCTGTTTTGACTAGCCTAGTCTTTTGTTAGAAAAAAATAGATCTCGTATTTGGCCAGCTTTCTCCGTAGTCGCTCGTATTTTATTCATGGGATCGTAATTTAAGCTCATTTATAGTATATACAAATTTATTTTAGCTCGATTGCGAAACAAGTTCTTATAACTTATATTAATCACTCTCGAGACCTCATTCCTGATGGAATCCATCGCCACGAGGGAGAGAGAAGAGGCAACGTGGAATTCAAATGCCTTACCTAAGGGTACAATCGTAACGGCTCCAGCGGGGTTCGAACTCCGGACCCTTCGCACCTGAAGCGAATGCGCATTCACTGTACTAGCACGACTTATAAGCTCACCTATCGATTCCGAGTGGCTTGTCAATGATGGGGGGGGGGAGTCAAACGTTGACAATTTCGTATCCAGGTCCATCCTAACTTTTTGCATGTTTTATTGAATTTGCAAGTACAGTCAAACTTGTATTAACTGAAATCAAAGGGAAGGGCAAAAAGCTGTCTCTAAGCAGGAATGGTCTCTTAATTCAAATTAATTTGTTCTTTAACAACACAAACGGGAACTGAAAACGTGGTATCTTTATCCAAGTGGTCTCTTAATATAGACGTGGTCTTTCGAGCAAGTTTGACTGCATAAAAAATGTAACTCTCAGACACAGTGCAATTTCCTCTTTCTGAACAGAATAGTTATGGTTTCATGCTATTGGAAAACACATAAAAACATGTGTACGGGGTTCTATTAAAAAGTTACAAAGTGTGAAATAAATGGATGAAGAAAATTAGAAAACATTTCAATAAAGCAAATGTAGTTGCCTCCATATTATTATTTATATTATTTGTTTATATTAGAAACACATCTAAAGAGCATCATGTGATTATGTGTGAATGACTTGTGTGTGCGTTTTACGTTTATTTATCGTCGCTACCGGTTGCCCATATGAGCGACGCCTCCTGAAGAGATTAGTCATTTTAGATTTTTGGAGAATAGTGCAATGATACAGATAGAGACCCATTCCAGATTCTCCTCTAGTTCTTTTATGTGCACGGTGTAAAGCACCGACACGAGACCTCGGTTTAATGTCCCATCGGAAAGACTGTTAATTTTATTAGGGTCAGACGGGGATCCTGCGATCCCTGGATTACCAGTCCAGCGTGTTACCACTGGACTACAGATCCGTCTGTAAGTGAATGACTGTCATATTCTGAATGCTATCTCTTGTAATTTATATAAATGAATGGGTGTGTACTATTGTATGTTGCTCCTTATTTCGTTTATTAGTTGTTTAGGTACATAGTTAAGATAATAATAAAGATTAAAACTAAAATTACGCAGTTTCCAATCGTTAAGCTAAATGCTTAATCAATACGTATACAAACATTAACATGATTTTTACAAATAAAATTATTTCTGCCAAAATCGATACGTTTCCAATAATTAGAATAGAATTAAACAATAAACAGTTTTTTCCCCAACTTGCTCTACAGATTAAGGTTTATTACATTTACATTATAATAATTCATTTTTTTCAAATGGAGATTGCTAGTTTCACTTCATAGATGTTTGACCATTCGAATGTTCGTGGTAGTTATGTATTTGTAAGTTCTAATATTTCGTATCGTATACTCTGTTGCATAGATGTGGATCGTCCGCGTGTTGTTACCGATACTGTACGTGACGTATGTGATGACGTCACCACTAGTTACTGATCCAGTGCCGACAGGACCACCAACACCGCCACCACCACCTGGCCGCCGACCTCCAGAAATTCCAACACTGGAAGATCTACAAGTAACCATTATAATTATGTATTACCCATAATATTCATAATATTTATGAGAGGCACAGAAAACGTCTTGCTATATCCGGTTCCGTACCGCAATGCATGTTTGTCATACAGTTTGCCTTCCTCTGGTACCTCAGTGTATTATATCTTTTACCGAAGCGTAGATTTTTAAATTTCCATCAAAGTCGAACGCTTTGCTGGGATCTAGACATTTATTCATTGCCAAGCTTAGCAGGCACATCTAAGCTGCTAACCTTTTAAGACATGTGTGTCGAGTGTATTGCTCAATGACAATACACCCACACTAAGACAAAGCTAAATGCGACATGTCTCAGACTCATATTCGTCACTCTACCACTAGACCATGGCCTCCACAACGTACCGGAAACAATTACAGACTGGATGACTGAATGCTTCATATTTGCGAAGTTGACCTGTTGTCATCTGGTTCATGAACTATGATATACCTTTGGCTACTTCAAATAGGCTGCCGTTTAATGGCAATTTCACTGTCGGCTTATGAATATTTATAGCAATATCTATGAATATCATGTCCGTATTACAAATATGTTCCGGTTTTGATTACAGTCAAACCTTTTACGCAGTCAGCCAAGGGATCACATTAAGTGGCTTTTTAGCATAGGTGGCTGCTTAATAAGGGGCAACTATAGTAACATATTGGGAATCTGAAAATGTGCTGCTTAATGTAGGTTGACCACAGACACATATTTGACTGTTTATTTGAAGTTTGTCATACCGTCTGCATATCTCTGGTTCCCAGCACGGGGTTGTGAAGTCGAAATAGAGCGAAATTAAATATTACACCTGAAGAAGACATGCACACGTAATTACGTTCGCTGTTGGTCCCATATTAGTTTAACTTCAGATTTCATTTCGTTCAGTTTTCCATTTTACTGGATGTCGACTTAATTTCGGCTCCATTTATACATCGAATATAGAACGAATGAGCATCCGGATATACGCACGGTTGCTATAGTAACACCCAGAATATGATCATGTCACGCGATAATGTTGTGTCAAGTCAAATGTTGTATTGGCACTAACATGTCCATCGCCAAAAAACATATTTGGTGGTTATAACCAAATTGCAAATGTATACAGAAAAGCATGACACGAAGACAGGTATGAGCATAACTGACAATAGCTGACAATAACTGACAATAACTGGCAATAACTGACAATAACTGGCAACAAATGACAATAACTGGCAATAACTGACAATAACTGGCAATAACTGACAATAACTGGCAACAAATGACAATAACTGGCAATAACTGACAATAACTGGCAATAACTGACAACAACTGGCAACAACTGACAATAACTGACAATAACTGACAATAACATGTAAGATTTAAACTGACATATCTATTAATCTATATTGCAATATCATGTTATACAATAAAGCAAATTAGTATAATATGATCAGATATGCATCAAATTTACTAATATTATCGTTTCTTTTATTTATTCGTAAATATGCTTAGCTACAATATAAATTTAGAAGCTTGCGTTGTTTCATAAGCGTTTGAAAGCTGTCGATATTTGGCAAGGAAGAGTAATATCTAGGTAAATGTTGACCTCTGAGCTTAATTTAATACAGACAAAATAATACGAAATGATACTCTGTCTCAACTTGGTACATATTACATGTTGTACATAATCATACAGCAATTATCGATCGTGTTACTCGTTTCAGCGCGGTGTTGGTACAGGTGATCCGTCAGACCATTTTCATCCGATGCTTCTAATGGAGAATGGCAAAGTATCAGAGAAGTCCACTGAGCAACTGGAACAATATATAGTAAGTAATAAAACTGAACACGTTTCACCAACATTGTATGAAACCGCTGGGGAAAAAAGTTTGTAATACACACATAAATAGCCTATTAAATATATTATTTAAATATTAACCATTTTTCTTTTTACATCTAAAAATTATTGACTCACTAATACAATAAGTTCTGAAATTCTTTAGCACATACCTAGAATAGATTTCACGTATTTTCATTGTTATATATATTATTTTCCTGCCTATTGTATATCAATCAATTGATAGGGAGAAGAACTATATCAGTTTTCTTTCGTTCTATCCCTTTCAGTCTACTGCTGTTAAATTATATGTAAACTGTTCATTTCTTGATTACATGTACAAATACTGAAATAAATAATGTTTAAATTAAATACATAACGAAAACTTGAAAAATGAAAAAAAATTGTAAACTTTTTTAATTTTTACAACTATTGCGAAGCATGTTTTGAGTGGATGAAAGCGTAAATGTGATCTGTCCGATCTGACGACCACCGTACCATCTCACATACTTCCTGGTCCGATGATAGAACCCTGGTTGCATTGGTGAGAATGGAGCGCGCTAACCACTGTGCGCGAATCGAACAACCTAGCCTGGAAACAGGCGTCGATATATTTTGCCTGGTCAGTCAAATAAATATATATTAGCACCGAGACTATTAATTGGGCCGTATTGAGTTTCTGAACATATCATTTGGCTAGAAGTTAAAAATTGAAAAATCGACAGACTGGAACCATACTTAAAACACGACCGTGACGTCATATCTTTATACTTGCAGTCCATTATTATTAATATTGGACTGGTGTGAAAAGGCCGGACGACGGATATGTAGTCCATTGGTAACAAGCTGGACTGGTAATCCATGGATCGCAGGTTCGATCCCCCGTCTGACCCTAATATAATTAACAGTCTTTCAGATGGGACGTTAAACCGAGGTCTCGTGTCGGTGCTTTTCACCGTGCACGTAAAAGTTTATACAAATTTATTTTAGCTCGATTGCGAAACAAGTTCTTTCAACTTATATTAATCGCTCTCGAGACCTCGTTCCTGATGGAATCCATCGCCACGAGGGAGAGAGAAGAGGCAATGTGGAATTTAAATACCTTGCCTAAGGGCACAATCGTAACGGCTCCAGCAGGGCTCGAACTCCGGACCTTTCGCACCTGAAGCGACCGCGCATCCACTGCGCTATCACGACTTCCACAAATATATACACCGTGCACGTAAAAGAACCAGAGGAGACTGGATCTATGTTTGTATCATTGCACTATCCTCCAAACTCTAAAATTACTAATCTCTTCAGGAAGCGTCGCTCATATTGGCAACCGGTAGCGACGATAAATAAACGTAAAACACACACAAAGGCCAGAGTATTAGATTAAATTCTACGTACACACGTACGAAATTAACTATTTTAATTAGTAGGATCTTGTGATATAAGTGTGTGTGTGTTCTAAGTACGATATAAGCCTCACACAGTTCAATATTTTACACGTGGAAGTCTTGATAGCGCAGTTTATGTGCGTTCGCTTCATGTGCGAACGGTCCGGAGTTCGAGCCCCGCTGGAGCCATTACGAGTGTGCTCTTAGGCAAGGCATTTAAATTCCACATGCCTCTTCTCTCTCCTTCATGGCGATTGATTCCATCAGGCATGATGTATCGAGAGTGATTAATATAAGTTGAAAGAACTTGTTTTGTAATCGAGCTAAAATAAATTTCTATACATTAATATTTTACATATTTGGTCGTTTTTGGCTTATATCCTATACTTTAAGCACTGTCATGACGTCATACCTTTCTATTTGCAGTCCATTATTATTAATATTGGACTGCTTTCAAAAAGCTAGATTATTTGATCAAAGCCTATGCGTAAATGTACGAAATTAACAACTTTAATTAGTAGGATCTTGTTATATAATGTGTGTTTTAAGTAAGATATAAGCCTCAAATGGATCCACTATCTAAAATATTGGCACTATTTTGGGCGCAACGCGCCTCACATAGTCCAATATTAAACATAGTGGATCGCTTACGGCTTATATCCTATACGTATGCATTATATGATAACATTGTTTGGAGCATCCGTGGCTGAGTGGTTAAAGACACACCGGACTACTTTCAACTCAAACAAAAAGTACGCAAAGCCACACTACACCATGCTGTTACTTCGTTGTACATTACATTAACTATAATCTTGACAGAATATGAAATGCTTGAATTTCCCCACTTTTCTTGTGAACGATATTGCATAACAGCCTATGTCGGTCATGTCTTTAAGGTAGATAACTTCAAATCACGTTCCCCTAGGTTCGAATCTACAAGTAGTTGTTTTTATGACATTTTATATTCATTTATCGTCGCTACCGGTTGCCCATATGAGCGATGCCTCTTGATGAGATTGGTCATTTTAGATTTTTGGAGGATAGTGCAATGATACAGAGAGAGACCCATTCCATAGTCTTCTCTTGTTCGTTTACGTGCACGGTGTAAAGCACCGCCACGAGACCTCAGTTTAAAAGGCTCTGAACGACTAAATGATATGTATTGAGTCATTTCTAGTATGGCCTATCGAACCTGCGACCCTTGGATTACAAGACCAGCGTGTTTACCACTGGACCACTGGACCACTGATCCGCTATGACATTGTTCCAATATGTTACCCTATTTATTAAAGCTTCATCACACCACGGAGCACGACGGCTTCGGTGAAGGACATGAACGTGAGATATACGAAAGTCAAGCGGCATACAAACGCTTAATTCAAGCCATCATAGCCGACGACATGGCAGCCGTAAACAACGCCTTGATACTGGCTGAACAATATATGGTAAGATATTGGCTGAACAATATATGGTAAGATATTGGCTGAACAATATATGGTAAGATATTGGCTGAACAATATATGGTAAGATACTGGTTGAACAATATATGGTAAGATATTGGCTGAACAATATATGGTAAGATATTGGCTGAACAATATATGGTAAGATATTGGCTGAACAATATATGGTAAGATATTGGCTGAACAATATATGGTAAGATATTGGCTGAACAATAATTATATGGTAAGACAAATAGAAGCTTTATATGATAGCAATCTAGTAAATGTTGAATCTCCTGTAAAGAAACGCAAGTCGTTGTGTAAGTCGTGATAGCGCAGTGGATGCGCATTCGCTTCAGATGCGAAAGGTCCGAAGTTCGAGTCGCGCTGGGACCGTTTTGATTATCCACCAGGAATGAGGTCTCGAGAGTGATTTATATAAATTAATTTTGTATAAACTAAAGAAACGCAAAATATTAAATTAGAAATTGTCGTTAGATGGATTGACGGACGGAAATATACGTGTAGATTGTATATTACTACTATTGTAGACATCGTTGTATATATTGTAAATGTTTTATTCCTCCTGTTAATATACTATGTATGTATTTATAAGCAGTGGTGGATTAAGGGAAGGACTGACTGGGCTGAAGACAGGGGCCTCCAATAGTTAGGGGGCCCCAAATTAGTACTTTAAATCTGTAATTAACTCAATAAATTTTAACGATATTTTAAAAAATGACTGCATAAATAGATAGAACTTAGAAGATATCCTGAACTTTCCAACGATGTATGACTTTAATAATATGTTGTGTTTAGTCGATTGCAGCAATAACGTATAGTGTACTGTTCCCCGAGTCTAATAGTACCGCAAAACGCGTCGACAGGTGAAATCCCTTCTTACCAACCAATGCGATAGCGGAGAGCCGTAATTTCGGTGAATTTCGGCCAAGCGGGGGTAATGTGAGAAAGGTGTATTCATTAGAATGTTCTTGTTTGCTTACACTAGTATTTATCTTGATGAAAGGGCCCCTGTTTGAGCTATAACCAGGGGCCCCGTGCAACCTTAATCTGCCCCTGTTTACAAGGAGAGTGTAAATAAGGAAATCTGATACAAAATAGTAATCAATCAAACATAATAATATTAAAAACGCTTCATCAGTCAATCAATTTAAGTCATTGTACTTAATTTGGAGCAGGTCGCAATTACAATGTGTTATAGTACTATACATACTATATTTTACTTGCAGCTCTTTTACTCTTTCATGACTAAAATGAATTCTAACACGACCCAGCTAATAACATACATACTTATAGAGTAAAATCTACTTCGGGTTATTCTGCGATATACCTACCTTGAACTATGCTGCGCGCGAACCGTGTGTTGGCCTTTCGGCCTTCATGATATATTTCTACGCATAAGAACTTCAAACTCGGGTTATTCTGCGATATACCACGGTTGATACTTATTACTTCTTAAATAATATGTAGTGTAGGCCATCGTTTTGAGAGCGTTGACGTTGTAGATGAATGATTGCCCATGTCAAATACGTTTCATCGTTAAATAACGTTTGTTGGCATTATTATTATTAAATGATATGTAAAACTGTATGCATACATTAACAAACTGATCGCATAAAACAACTTATGCTGGTACTTTTATTTCCTCCAATTAATGAAGAGTACATATAAACAGTAGATATTACATATGCACACAATGTTGTCATAACTTTTAGCCAACAAGTGTAAACAAAGATAGGCGACCCCCATAACAGTTTAAAGTGAATTAATACATCTATGTAATCAGGATGAAATCTTAGACACGCGTGTGTTCTTGAATCTGATGTGCTCTATATGTACAAGATTTGGAACTGTATTACACATCGATTTGCCTCATACAACACTTGTGTTAGCATAACATATCATTGTATTGTACATGAAATTTAAATATTTACCGAGATGGATACTAAGAACATAAGAGTGGGGAGGATTGTACATAATGTTGTGATATATTTTAGCCTAACCCCATTTGCTTTTCCCCCAGATTAAATCGTAGTCAGCAATAATAATTAATAAGATCATAAGAGTGGGGAGGATTGTATATAATGTTGTCATAACTTTTAGCCCAATCCTATTTGCTTTTCCCCCCAGATTAAATCGTATTCAGCAATAATACTTAATTATAATTTAATTTCTAGTTGTTTTCCACTTATTTCATTGTATATCAAGTCAAGTCGAGTCAATACACATATATTTCCATTCAATAAAGATAAGAAGTGCAGATCGGACAGGTGGGTTTTTTCCGGATACTCCGGTGTCCTCCCACAAGAATGACCACATATACGCTTTCATCCACGCCAACGAGAGTGATTAATATAAGTTGTTAAAACTTGCTTCGCAATCGTTGTAAAATAAATCAAGTTTAAACTTTAAGAAATATTTGCAAGAACTAGTGGCAGGCGCGCATGTTTCTTTCAGTCACCTAATCCTTCCTTATAGTGGGGTTAGTGTCGCTACCATCGAAACATTGTGTGGCATTGAACACTACTTGGTAAATGAAACGTTAAGATCCCTGGCACTTAGATCCAACCGATCCATAATCTTGAATTTGCTTATATGTGTAGGATATAAGCCGAAAACGATCCAATATGTAAAATATTGGACTGTGTGAGTCCAATAGTGCCGAAGACAGTACCATTATTTTACATATTGGATCCGTTTGAGGCTTATATCTTACTTAAACACACACTTATACAACAAGATCCTACTAATTAAAATTGTTAAGTTTGTACATTAGCGCGTAGTATTTAATATAATACTCAGGCTGGCCTTTTGACAGCAGTCCAATATTAATAATAATGGCCTGCAAGTACAAAGGTATGACGTCACGTTTTAATGTATCATAGGCGGAAGGTGGATTAACGCTAGAAGATGCCAGAAAAGATGCTGAAGAAGAACAGAGCAGCAGACGGAAACGATATCTTCTGAAACAAAACAATGCACTCTGGGATAAATGCATCATTCCATATGAGTACGGAGATGGTTTTAGTAAGTATTTATTTATGTCTTTGCTTAAATTACTTGAATAACTTTCTTCTGCATTTTTATACTTTATAGTGTTGTATATTAATATACTTGTAAAGTCTCACGAAATACAATATCAACGCATTTCCCTCCAAAACTTGGCACAGTGTTAATGATAGGTAACTGTGGCTATGTGTGTGTTTACGTTTATTAATCGTCGCTACCGGTTGCCCATATGAGCGACGCCTCCTGAAGATATTAGTCATTTTAGATTTTTGGAGGATAGTGCAATGATACATAGTGCAATGATACAGACAGAGACCCATTCCAAAGTCTCCTCTGGTTCTTTTAAGTGCACGGTGTAAAGCACTGACACGAGACCTCGGTTTAACTCCCACATATAATGACCA
Organism: Archivesica marissinica; assembly: GCA_014843695.1. Classification (NCBI taxonomy): domain Eukaryota; kingdom Metazoa; phylum Mollusca; class Bivalvia; order Venerida; family Vesicomyidae; genus Archivesica; species Archivesica marissinica. The sequence continues at coordinate 29,916,155 of CM026387.1, forward strand.
GTATAAAATGTTAATTGCACTTGCCGTATATTATTATTTTCTTAAGTCGTGAAAACAACTTTTAAAAAAGTTTATATGGGGGCACTCAAGACTTCAGGACACCTATGCACGGCGTACTTGTTATTTGTTTTATTTATCCACCAGAACTTGTTGAATATCGTATTTTGATATCGTACATCATTGAATAAAAACACTTATTGGTCTTAACAAGGAATGGTATAGAATTATTTCGGGTTACATGTAGATTTTTTAAATTCGGATAGCTACCTGAATTGCTCATACACCGTATCGGTTTCGGTGGAACTATCCTCCCAATGATTTCTTTGTTTATATTCGTCTGCTGGACCAGTCACGTGACAGTTGCATCAGGCTACCGATACACGTAACGGAATGCTATTGAACCATTCTTCAACTCTGTAAGAGAAATTAGCCTAGAACTATATAAATATTTTAAATACGGATGTAAATGTACACATACGTAGAGCATAGGAATACGCCGAGCATAGGTTCCACCACTCTTAATATTTTTGCAGAAACTGTTTCTGTTACAACCTTTTTAAAGCGACAATACATCGCACCCAGAAAATAGAACATTTTACTTCGAAATATTATTGGATAATTATACGTCTAAACTCATTAAATCAGAAAACGCAAGAAATCACTTCTATATCCCAACAATTTTAAGGGGGGAACATGGCCCACCCCACCTAGATAGCCTCGGTTGAGATTTGCCTCTGGCTACGGTACTGATATTACGTTGATTTCTATTTAACCTAATACGATAAAATATATAATACAACCTCCCTCAGAACGAGTCTCTTTATATGAAACAAGTTGGCAGTTTCTCTAGGGGGTTGGTGCACCAAGTACTGGTTAACCGCTGCAGCCTGCCCAGGAAAGGTATTGTTAGGTAAACTGTTGTCGCTCACATGGTCAACCGGTAGCAACGATAATTAAACCTTAAACTATTTATACATATATACATATATATATATATATATTGCAGCGGAGGAGAGTAGTGTTCAACCGGCAATGCAAACGTACGAATATTATACCGGCTTCCGCTTTGTGCTATGGAACGAATCTATCCAGGCTCTGTATGGGCTCTCGCACAACAACCGATTGACTTACGTATCTAGTAGTGGGTAAGAGTTACAACAGCAGACTATCAAATGCTTTTGATTAACGTTGCATCAACATATTAATGGCGACTCTCCAGCTATTAGTGGTTAAGGAAGACCACGGGTGCCCCTTTGGGCAGTATTTCCGGCACGGGCAGGTACTCGGGTAGAACCACAGTAATATGTACATTGCATAAGTATACTTGCAGTTTTCCTTCTTGTGCTTAAGAATTCTTCATGAACAGACTACTTAATTAGTTATTCTAAGTTATTATTAGATCTCACGTGACTACTCAATGCAAAACTCCTATAGGCCAACAGTCAATATTATTTACTATTCCCCTCCGAGATAATATTGACCGGTCAATAGTTTTGGTAATATTGACTGCATTTCACTTCTTGTCTGACACAGTAAACTGCTTTTTGGGATATTGCTAAAAGCAAAGCGCCCCTCTTAATAAGTTGACGCTTATAAATTCGTCTAGATACTTACATATGGTATCAATATAGTTACTGAGACAAGTCAACTCGAATCTTGATTGTTTGCTGTAACCAGATTTATTTTTAACTCCGTGTACCCTGTTCGGTATTCCTGTGGGCAATATGAAAATGATCACCCCGATATCAGGAATATTAACCGAGGCGTCAGCATGATGGAGACAACATTGGTCAGTTACTGCCACCTAAATACTCTTTAATGCGGTCTGGTCAATTTGATTGGTTTCCTGTGTTATCGTGGTTTCGCTTTCCCGACATGCTATCAAGTATCATCCGTTTTCTCATCTTATAATTATTAAATTATTAAATCTAGACATACGTCATACAATATATCCAATTGGTACTTTGCTCTAACAATTGTTATTACTTAATTAACATGATGTTAATAAAAATAACATATATCATACTTTAACATGTGGTTATGGAACAACAGTAAAAACAAAGGATTCCAACTAAACGGACGAACATTTCGGGATAAATCGGTTTTATCTGCCAAGGGAGGTAATAGAAAAACCAGCAATGTCTCCCATTGTCTCATTATATCAAAGACAAGCATTCATTAGTATGACTTTAAAAAGTCTTCCATTATGAACTCCGCTTATGAACTCCGCTTATGAACTCGCTTATGAACTCCGCTTATGACCTCCGCTTATTAACTCCGCTTATTAACTCCGCTTATGAACTCTGCTTATTAACTCCGCTTATGAATCCGCTTATGAACTCCGCTTAAGAACTCCGCTTATGAACTCCGCTTATGAACTCCGCTTATGAACTCCGCTTATTAACTCCACTTATGAACTCCGCTTATGAACTCCGCTTATTAACTCCGTTTATGTACTCCGCTTATGAACTTCGTTTCCGAACTCCATTTCAGGCGATAAATTGCTAATGATTTGTAACACATATTGCATAGAATCATCCTGATCATATTAGTGGTGTGTTGCCCGCCCGGAGTAACTGTAAACAACGGATCCAAGGCCGCTCATCTGTTGAGGCTTGAACCCGACGTATATCCTTCATGTCTTAAAAGGATTTTGCCTTTCCGAATGGAGTAAATTTTTATGAAAAGTACCCTGGTAGAACTACCGACCATCTGTAAGTCAGCTGGATAGCTTCTTCACATGAAATAATTCGATCCCTAGTTGGATGATTCGAACCTAAAGCTGTGAGGGAAATTGAGGGGCAAGAGATGTGAACTACCGTAGCCACTCGGCAACCTTCCTGTATATATGTAGCATGTTTCTGTTTTAGGTGTTGGTCATATGTCGGAAACACAAGGTGGTCGGGACAACCAATATCATGCTGTAGTGGGGTATGTATTACATCACTGATTGCTATCTACAACAAAATATTTGTATTTATTTTTGGCGGATCCACAGTGATGTTAAACATAAATTTAAGACATTCTGCAAATTGAAACTGTCAATCGCAATCTTAATTCGTCCGCAATTTGAGACGGTCTGAGAGCATCCTTTGCAATTTGAGACTGTCCATCACAAATTGGTTTAAGCACCTTCATTTTCTATGATTATTTACAACAATTGAAATAAGGACAGACAGCTATACAGATTATGGCTGTCCTCTCCTTCCTAAATAATTTACACAACCTTTCATGACATGACTATTTACGTTCATTAATACGTTTTGTTATGTATATAGAAAATGTAATGCTTACAAAGCTTAATTCATGATATCTAAATTAAGTTTGTGATGCATAAGAGTACAGAGCTTGAAAAGTTATAAACAAAACATTTAACCGAAAGAAAACCAACAATGTGGAAGTCTTGATAGCGCAGTGGATGCGCGTTCGCTTCAGGTGCGATGGGGCCGCAATTCGAGCCGTTACAATTATGCCCTTATGCAAGGCATTTAAATTCCACGTTGCCTCTTCTCTCTCCCTCGTGGCGATGGGTTCCATCAGGAATGAGGTCTCGAGAGTGATTAATATTAAATTGTAACTCAGATACCATCAGCAATTTAATACAGTCTTCCACATCCTCCGTAATTTTAGACCATCCCCGGTAGTATATTCAGCCGTCTATCCGGACATTGACCGAAATATGTTACGATCCCTCTCTGTCTGAAATATTCCGTATGCTATAGTACGCAATCCAAGATCATCATCCCTAGTATTTGTATACAAATTTAATTTAAGCTCGATTGCGAAACACGTTCTTACGACTTATCACTCTCGAGACCTCATTCCTGATGGAATCCATCACAACGAGGGAGAGAGAAGAGGCAATGTGGAATTTAAATGCCTTGCCTAAGGGCACAATCGTAACGGCTACAGCTGGGCGAGAACTCCGGGCATTTCGCACCTGAAGCGAACGCGCATCCACTGCGCTATCAAGACTTCCACATTGTTGGTTTTCTTTCATTCTATGGAATTTAAATGCCTTGCATAAGGGCACAATCATAACGGCTACAGCTGGGTGAGAACTCCGGGCATTTCGAACATGAAGCGAACGTGCATCCACTGCGCAATCACGGCTTCCACAATACTACAATCCGAAGTATGACATCGACACCCACAGTTTCAGACATTCTATGAAGTCTTGTATCGTCATCAGCAGTTTGACGCGGATAGGAATCTGAATCAAGTATATCACCTTTACCCGCGCACGCACGCATGCACGCACGCACGCACACACACACACGCGCACACACACATACATGTATTATGTGTATTTATTATGTTTTCGCGACAATTCGCTTACAGAGCACGTGTGTGCACGAGATTGGTCATGCCATTGGATTCATGCACGAGCAGGAGAGTCCACTACGTGATGACCATCTGCGAATAGAGTGGAGCGGAATTGACACCGGTAACATTATTATTGTCGTAACTTATTGGAATGTTAACGGTAATATTTACTGAATTAAATATGACAACATATTAATAAAAAAAACGTAAACACTATATTAACTGACAGGAGGGGTACCACGTGTCCATCCTCCACAAATAATAGCTGGAGAGTCGCCGTATATGTCAGACGGATCTGTAGTCCAGTGGTAACACACTGTACTGGTAATCCAGGGATCGCAGGTTCGATCCCCCGTCTGACCGTAATAAAATTAGCAGTCTTTCAGATGGGACGTTAAACCGAGGTCTCGTGTTGGTGCTTTACACCGTGCACGTAACAGAACCAGAGGAGACTCTGGAATGGGTCTCTGTCTGTATCATTGCACTATCCTCCAAATATCTAAAATCAGGGGGCGTCGCTCATATGGGCAACCGGTAGCGACGATAAATAAACGTAAAACACACACACAACTGAGCTGTCATGCTGCACTGTTAGCTCATATTCACTCACACACTCTATAGTACTACATAGCAGCATTAGTGAGCGATAACTGGTTTGAGGTAATGACAGTAACCACTCAGTTACATTTACACAGCAACAATGTATAATGCAGTAAAGCCACACTGAAATTAGTTATTTATTAAAAACCATTCTGTTGTACATGAATCGGCATCTTCGAAGAAACGGATATGTTCTTACTTACCCAGACTGCTATGTCCCACAGGCAAGGCCATTTTAGAGTATGTGTGATGAAATGAAATAGAACTTCTAACTGAGAACGAGCCAAGTGTGTGAACCTTTTAATGTAATGGAACTAATAAAACGAACACATTCCATGAATGATACAATGTAACATACGTAACTGTAACACAGACCTTATGTTTCTCATAGACTAATATTGAGTCTACACGACACACACAGGCGCGTGCACACTTGGACCCGCGGCCGGTTGTTCAGTCTTCTTTTCTAACAGTACAGTGAAACTTGTGTTAGTTGTCACCTCCATTAAGCAGTCAGTTTCCAGATACAATGTGTTGTTTTATTATACATTTTGTCTCTGTTACGCAGCTACCAGTACTAAAAAGCCAATATATGTGTGATTCACTTGACTGGCTTGCTAAGACAGGTTTGCCTGTGTATATATACACCAGTCTAGTTACGACGTGTAATGTCAATGGTAATGCTATAAGAGGAATACTATGTATTATTTAATAGTATATTTTACAATATTTACAGTATTACAGAACACCTATAAATACAATAGTTCAGGTTACTGGTTCCCAGTATTACAGAACACCTATAAATACAATATTTCAGGTTACTGGTTCCCAGTATTACAGAACACCTATAAATACAATATTTCAGGTTACTGGTTCCTAGTATTACAGAACACCTATAAATACAATATTTCAGGTTACTGGGACCAGTATTACAGAACACCTATACATACAATATTTCAGGTTACTGGTTCCCAGTATTACAGAACACCTATAAATACAATATTTCAGGTTACTGGGACCAGTATTACATAACACCTATAAATACAATATTTCAGGTTACTGGGACCAGTATTACAGAACACCTCTAAAGGACAGCATTCTATACGGTTATTATGACCCAACGTCTGTTATGCATTACTGGAACGGGGTAAGAAATATGTATTCATGTTAAAATATATATATGATTAATTGCTAAGTTGTAAATGAACACACACACAGTATTTCCGGAAAGAACATTTCAATGATGATTTCATTGTCAAGTACTTATTATTGCCAGCTCAAGCCGACATACGATGTTGCCCACCCAAGCGGCATACGATGCTGCACACCCAAGCGGCATACGATGTTGCCCACCCAAGCCGGCATACGATGTTGCCCACCCAAGCAGCATACGATGCTGCCCACCCAAGCCGGCATACGATGTTGCCCACCCAAGCCGGTATACGGTGTTGCCTACCCAACCCGGCATACGATGTTGCCCACCAAGCCGGCATACGGTGTTGCCCACCAAGCCGGCATACGATGTTGCCCACCAAGCCGGCATACGATGTTGCCCACCAAGCCGGCATACGATGTTGCCCACCAAGCCGGCATACGATGTTGCCCACCCAACCCGGTATACGATGTTGCCCATCCAACCCGGCATACGATGTTGCCCATCCACCCGGCATACGATGTTGCCCATCCAACCCGGCATACGATGTTGCCCATCCAACCCGGCATACGATGTTGCCTACCCAACCCAGCGTACGATGTTGCCTATCCAACCCGGCATACGATGTTGCCTACCCAACCCGGCATACGATGTTGCCTACCCAACCCGGCATACGATGTTGCCTACCCATCCCGTATACGATGTTGCCCACCCAACCCGGTATACGATGTTGCCCACCCAACCCGGTATAGGATGTTGCCCATCCAACCCGGCATACGGTGTTGCCCACCCAACCCGGTATACGATGTTGCCCACCCAACCCGGTATACGATGTTGCCCATCCAACCCGGCATACGATGTTGCCCACCCAACCCGGCATACGATGTTGCCCATCCAACCCGGCATACGATGTTGCCCATCCAACCCGGCATACGATGTTGCCTACCCAACCCGGCATACGATGTTGCCTACCCAACCCGGCATACGATGTTGCCTACCCAACCCGGCATACGATGTTGCCTACCCAATCCGGCATACGATGTTGCCTACCCAACCCGGCATAGAATGTTGCCTACCCAACTCGGCATACGATGTTGCCTACCCAACCCGGCATACGATGTTGGCATATGTTCGGATACGTTGCTTGCTTTATCAAACGTTCACATGTAGGCTACACAAACATACTCCTTACTACCACATGTCAAGACTCGCTTGCGTTTACCCCTACAAGAGCACACACGGTTTATATGTCAAGACTCGCTTGCGTTTACCCCTACAAGAGCACACACGGTTTATATGTCAAGACTCGCTTGCGTTTACCCCTACAAGAGCACACACGGTTTATATGTCAAGACTCGCTTGCGTTTACCCCTACAAGAGCACACACGGTTTATATGTCAAGACTCGCTTGCGTTTACCCCTACAAGAGCACACACGGTTTATATGTCAAGACTCGCTTGCGTTTACCCCTACAAGAGCACACACGGTTTATATGTCAAGACTCGCTTGCGTTTACCCCTACAAGAGCACACACGGTTTATATGTCAAGACTCGCTTGCGTTTACCCCTACAAGAGCACACACGGTTTATATGTCAAGACTCGCTTGCGTTTACCCCTACAAGAGCACACACGGTTTATATGTCGAAACTGGCTTGAGTTTACCCCTACAAGAGCACACACGGTTTATATGTCGAAACTCGCTTGCGTTTACCCCTACAAGAGCACACACGGTTTATATGTCGAAACTCGCTTGCGTTTACCCCTACAAGAGCACACACGGTTTATATGTCGAAACTGGCTTGAGTTTACCCCTACAAGAGCACACACGGTTTATATGTCGAAACTGGCTTACCTTTACCCCTACAAGAGCACACACGGTTTATATGTCGAAACTGGCTTACCTTTACCCCTACAAGAGCACACACGGTTTATATGTCGAGACTGGCTTACCTTACCCCTACAAGAGCACACACGGTTTATATGTCGAAACTCGCTTGCGTTTACCCCTACAAGAGCACACACGGTTTATATGTCGAAACTGGCTTGAGTTTACCCCTACAAGAGCACACACGGTTTATATGTCGAAACTCACTTGCGTTTACCCCTACAAGAGCACACACGGTTTATATGTCGAAACTGGCTTGAGTTTACCCCTACAAGAGCACACACGGTTTATATGTCGAAACTCGCTTACCTTTACCCCTACAAGAGCACACACGGTTTATATGTCGAAACTGGCTTACCTTTACCCCTACAAGAGCACACACGGTTTATATGTCGAAACTGGCTTACCTTTACCCCTACAAGAGCACACACGGTTTATATGTCGAAACTGGCTTACCTTTACCCCTACAAGAGCACACACGGTTTATATGTCGAAACTGGCTTACCTTTACCCCTACAAGAGCACACACGGTTTATATGTCGAAACGCGCTTACGTTTACCCCTACAAGAGCACACACGGTTTATATGTCGAAACTGGCTTACCTTTACCCCTACAAGAGCACACACGGTTTATATGTCGAAACGCGCTTACGTTTACCCCTACAAGAGCACACACGGTTTATATGTCGAAACTGGCTTACCTTTACCCCTACAAGAGCACACACGGTTTATATGTCGAAACGCGCTTACGTTTACCCCTACAAGAGCACACACGGTTTATATGTCGAAACTGGCTTACCTTTACCCCTACAAGAGCACACACGGTTTATATGTCGAAACGCGCTTACGTTTACCCCTACAAGAGCACACACGGTTTATATGTCGAAACTGGCTTACCTTTACCCCTACAAGAGCACACACGGTTTATATGTCGAAACGCGCTTACGTTTACCCCTACAAGAGCACACACGGTTTATATATCGAAACTCGCTTGCTTTTAACCCACAAACACAACACGGTTTTATAATGTGTGCATGTGCACATCATGAATGGGAGGTATAATACTGTACACAGGTGAGAGACGTGTCTTTATAATGTATAGGCTCTCTCCGTAGGTCTGTTTCCCCTCAGCAAATCGTAATACTGAAGAAATGAATGTACGCTCACCACTATTATTATGTTTTAATAAAATTGCTGATATGAAATTGCTGATATAAAATTGCTGATATAAAATTGCTGATATAAAATTGCTTCCATACAGCTGATATAAAATTGCTGATATAAAATTGCTGATATAAAATTGCTGATATAAAATTGCTTCCATACAGCTGTAACTCTATTCTGCTGGATGAATTCGGTCTGGACAAATTGGACAAATGGTTTCGGGTTAAGGACATTAAGGATACACCATGGGCTTGCTACTATACATACAAATTGTTTAGGCCATATCCATGCATGTTCAAATATGACAACCCGCCACAATTGATGCTCTGATGGTGATGAGTTGTCACTTTTAAAACATGTTTGAATATGGCCTAAGCAATATGTATGTATAGTGTCAAACCTACCATTACGTGTATCATAATGTTATTGTTATTATATATAATACATAAAAAATAGTTCGTTTTGAACTCGTATCCATTTGTCCAGACCCCAAGCGTTTGTGAATATGCCTGTCCGATTAGCGCAGTGGTTAGCGCGCTCGCTTCTCACCAATGCAACCCGGGTTCGATGTATGTGAGATGGTACGGTTGTCGCCAGATCGGACATATGTGTTTTATCCGGGTACTCAGGTTTCCTCCCACACGAATGACCACATATACGCTTTCATTCGCGCCAACGAGTGTGATTAATATAAGTTGTTAGAACTTGCTTCGCAATCGTTGTAAAATAAATAAAGTTTAAACTTTTTAAGCGTCTGTGGATGAAATATTCACTTATATATCACAAAGCGTCATTGGAGTTAGAGCGTGTATATACATGTATATGACGTTCAGTTCTACATTTACACAGATTAGATTTGATATGTTAACGTGCGTCAACAATAAGCCACTGGTCGAATTGCATACCACCAGAACATAGAATAAAAGAATGATGTACCCTATTCAGTTGGTCTCTGTGGTGATTACTGCATTTATATGAGATGGACATTTGTATAATAAAGCGATTTATTAAAACAACGGCATTGGGGTTTGTTTGATTTTGAAATACTAGTAAGTTGCCCCACACTGATGTAGCGATGAATCCCAATGGAATTAAAAAAGTGTTCGACATGTGAGAAAGATATCAGCTGGTTTGTGGGATGTCTGCGGTACCTGGGTATCCTGAAATACTAGTAAGAGGGGTACCCGGGGTTTTCCTCCACCATTAATAACTCGAGACTCGCCATATGATCTAAGCTATCGGCGTGACTTTGCAACCCCCAAATGAAACAAACAAAACATTGTTATACAGGGGTTCGGTGTGAACTACAAAGACACGTTCACTACGATGGAACCGGACAGAGATTTCCTTGTTGCTCGAGATACAAGATACTTCTACTTCTTCAAAGAAGCTATGGAGTCCCATAACTGTTGGGGTGAGTGAACACGAACATAACTCATTATTTCATTCTTTTGTAATTCATGTATGATGCAATGGTTCCCGAGAATGGAGGTTGAAACGTTTACCATGCACGGGTTAATTCATGTATGATGCAATGGTTCCCGAGTATGGATGTTGAAATGTTTACCATGCACGGATTAATTCCTGTATGACGCAATGGTTGACGAGTATGGAGGTTGAAACGTTTACCATGCACGGATTAATTCATGTATGATGCAATGGTTCCCGAGTATGGAGGTTGAAACGTTTACCATGCACGAATTAATTCATGTATGGTGCAATGGTTCCCGAGTATGGAGGTTGAAACGTTTACATTGCACGGGTTAATTCATGTATGATGCAATGTTTCCCGAGTATTGACTACCATGCACGTGTTAATTAATCTTCATATTCATCATACACAAAGCATTCACCTGCCTATATATCGCATTTACCTATATGCCACGTATTGTCTTAAAGTGTGACATGTTTTTCCAAAAATGAAAACATTCGAAAATGAGACTATACTTTTTCAATAATTTTATTAACCCATTCAATCCCAAGTAACTGATATGGACTGTAATAATTATTACTGGCAAAACGTGCAGATCCTGATGAGACGGCTCGTTACTAGCCGGCTCATCTAGATCTACACTTTTTGTAAGTCTATTTAGAGGTATGTAGTGTTGAAATGGTTAATATTAATAAATGGCTTTTGTTGCTATGACATCGAATCTATATATTTGTATTTCTATGTATGGTTGTATATACACACGACAATGGAGCGGATGATATTAGAATCTGCATAGTTTATGTACGTAGACACCGCAATAGAAAAGATGAAATTCGATTCTGTATATATGTCTATATAAAAAGATGAAACTTAAAGCTGTATTGTTTTACTTTTACAAATATACATAGATTTAAACAAGACAGATCCAGTGAACCCATGTCACACATCGCAACTATTCATCAATTGTAAATAAATAGTTATAAAATATTGTCTTTTCAGATTTGTTTTGCACCGAAACTCGTTCTTGTGAGAACGGAGGTTATCCATCCGTTATTGGCGGTGAATGCTCGTGTGTATGTCCGTACAGTCTGGATTCGGAAACAAATTGCACTACAATGGTTACATCAGGTGGGTGGGATGAAGTGTTTATATATGTAATACGGCACAGCGAATATACCACGATACACATATGACGCAGCACCTTGTACATCCATTTTTGCATCTTAATAATGTGACAGAATCGGGACACCTCTAAGCTTAATAGCGAGTACTATTCACTTCATTCCGCCTCCGTGGTCGAGTGGTTACTGTCACTGACTTGTTTACTACTGTAACCTAGCTATTACCACTGATGGTCATGGGTTGTAATTGAAAACGTTGCAGTTTATTACGGAGGTTGGTGTATCAAGAACTGGTTAACCACTGAAGCCTGTCCAGGAAAGGTGTTGTTAGGTAAATTGCCCGCCGGCGATATAGCCCAACATGGTGCTGATGCAGACGTAAAAACCCAAACAAACAAATAATCTAACAAACTAGTCACGTCAGAAAAGAAACAAAGCTAGTTTAATCCTATTTCAGAAAGTTGTTGATGGACTTTGATTAAACTGTATGGATTACATAGAGTGTCGGTCCAGGTAGACAGGAATCGAGTTTGGGATACGTCGTTCGTGACTGGCGGTTAGGATGGTCAACGAAGGGCCCCCCTCCCTTTAACTATATTCCACTGTAAACTCAAGCATTTGTTCTTGTGTCAAATACCAGTTTGCACATATTGAATGCTATCCTCTAGACACCTATGTTTATCTACATCTCTAACTAAGGTAGACTTGCTAATATTTCAGTAGAGAACTCCAACGTAGTATTGACCCATTCAGCTAAATGTTCCCGGAAAATAGGTTTCATCAAAATTGTCTGGAAATCTACATTTTAGATCCTCCTCTTGTTCACACATGTATCGTTCCCAAGAGAACCTTCGAATTATTGTTATGCTTATTCTTATATGAAATATACAGACAGTCCTTGTTTACTATGGCCCCACCATCCTATATGAAATATACAGACAGTCCTTGTTTACTATGGCCCCACCATCCTATATGAAATATACAGACAGTCCTTGTTTACTATGGCCCCACCATCCTATATGAAATATACAGACCGTCCTTGTTTACTATGGCCCCACCATCTTATATGAAATATACAGACCGTCCTTGCTTACTATGGCCCCACCATCTTATATGAAATATACAGACCGTCCTTGCTTACTATGGCCCCACCATCTTATATGAAATATACAGACCGTCCTTGTTTACCGCGACGTAGTAATTGATAGTACCAGGTAAATCAAAAAACTCGTGCGAGCATTTTTCTACTTCATTGAAGTATAAGGCGATCTAAAGATAACGACCTATATACTACTGGTAGTATTTAACTGATAGTACTACTTTCCTCTAAAATCTCGTGCAAAAAATAATTTATTCATTGAGGCTCATGAATGAAATTACACAACGACCTACAGACGACATTTTTCATAAAGTTTGATTGTTCATACATATGAATGAGCTAGCATGAGAAATACTCATATATCATTCATTTATTTGCTTTCAAATTATCCTTTTCAAAGTTCATACGTACACGCTTCTCCGAAACTACTCCATTATAAACCATGTTTTCATGTTTTCACTTTTTCACAATACATGTATATGTATTTTATCTGTATGCTATAAGCATCAGCTGATGTCTTAATGCAATAAATGTTGTTGTTGTTGTTGTTGTTGTTGTTGTTGTTTACTATGACCCCACCATCTGGAATGTTATTACAGATCGTGTTAGAAATGCCAAATTAGAACTGAATTATATTTAAATGTGGGCAGGTCACAACTAATCTTGTAATATATTCAAACTCTACCATGACTAAAGTCTAATAGCAAATGTACATTTGTTAACAAATGCCCTCTGTTTTTATCGTTGTTTCCTTTGCAACACATGCTATCGATTTTCATCCGTGTTCTCATATTATAATTAAATTGTCAAATCTCGACAGATATCCCACAACCTATCCAATAGATACTTTAATTACTGTAAAAAAAATAGTTATCAATTATTTAACCTGATTTTGAAAAGAATACATTATCCTGCCGCAATATCTGGTTAGAAAACAACAATAAAAACAATGGACGATCAATATACATTTTGGGATAAATCGAAAGTTATCTGACAAGGGAGGTAATGGAAAAAAGTAATGTCTCTCATACAAAGCTTTCTAGAATAGGCATCCTCTTATTTGACCCTATTGTCTAACACAGATGAATCACTCGCTGACCTTGATTGGCCGGCTGGTTCCTTCACCATATTGAACTCAGTCAATGGGTGCCCGGATGACTTTGCCTTGGGTTGGCAATACCACAAGCCTTCAGACTATATTTGGGGATCGACCCCATACAATGCCAAACCCGACTGGGACTATTGGAAGGCGGAGCACGAGTTCTGTAGCCGGATAGATGATGGAGGAAGTGGCAGTGGTGGAGATTGGCCAGCGGGAAGTTACTGTATCTACAGGAAAGACGGAACTTGTCCAACAGGTATGTCATGTTTGTATTTTACGGTTATTTATCGTCACTACGTGTAGCCCATATGAGCATATGAGCGACGTATCCTGACGATATTAGTCACTTTAGAATGTGGAGGAAAATGTAATGATAAAGACTGATACCCGTTCCAGCGTCTCCTGTTGTTTTATACGTGCACGACACGACCTGGATACGCAGTCCAAAGTGTTAACCACTGGACTACTGACCCGTATGCCATATTACCAGAACATCTTGTATTTCACGTGAATGCAGGTATGTCATGTAACCAGCGAATGCAGGTATGTCATGTGATCAGTGAAAGCAGGTATGTCATGTGAACAGAGAAAGCAGGTAAGTCATGTAACAAGTGAATGCAGGTATGTCATGTGATCAGTGAAAGCAGGTATGTCATGTGATCAGTGAAAGCAGGTATGTCATGTGAACAGAGAAAGCAGGTATGTCAAGTGACTAGTGAATGCAGGTATGTCATGTGACCAGTGAAAGCAGGTGTGTCATGTGACCAGAGAATGTAGGTATGTCATGTGACCAGAGAATACAGGTATGTCATGTGACAAGAGGTTACAGGTATGTCATGTGACCAGAGAATCCAGGTATGTCATGTGACCAGATAATACAGGTATGTCATGTGACCAAAGAAAGCAGGAATGTCATGTGACCAGTGAATGCAGGTATGGCATGTGACAAGAGGTTACAGGTATGTCATGTGACCAGAGAAAGCAGGTATGTCATGTGACCAGAGAAAGCAGGTATGTCATGTGACCAGTGAATGCAGGTATGTCATGTGACAAGAGGTTACAGGTATTTCATGTGACCAGAGAATGCAGGTATGTCATGTGACCAGAGAATACAGGTATGTCATGTGACCAGAGAATGTAGGTATGTCATGTGACCAGAGAAAGCAGGTATGTCATGTGACCAGAGGTTACAGGTATGTCATGTGACCAGAGAATGCAGGTATGTCATGTGACCAGAGAATGTAGGTATGTCATGTGACAAGAGGTTACAGGTATGTCATGTGACCAGAGAATGTAGGTATGTCATGTGACCAGAGAATGCATGTATGTCATGTGACCAGAGAATGCAGGTATGTCATGTGACCAGAGAATGTAGGTATGTCATGTGACCAGAGGTTACAGGTATGTCATGTGACCAGAGAATGCATGTATGTCATGTGACCAGAGAATGTAGGTATGTCATGTGACAAGAGGTTACAGGTATGTCATGTGACCAGAGAATGTCGGTATGTCATGTGACAAGAGGATACAGGTATGTCATGTGACCAGAGAATGTAGGTATGTCATGTGACCAGAGAATGCAGGTATGTCATGTGACCAGAGAATGCAGGTATGTCATGTGACAATATGTTACAGGTATGTCATGTGACCAGAGAATGTAGGTATGTCATGTGGCCATTGAATGCAGGTATGTTATGTGACCAGAGAATGCAGGTATGTCATGTGACAAGAGAATACAGGTATGTCATGTGACCAGAGAATACAGGTATGTCATGTGACCAGAGAATGTAGGTATGTCATGTGACCAGAGAAAGCAGGTATGTCATGTGACCAGAGGTTACAGGTATGTCATGTGACCAGAGAATGCAGGTATGTCATGTGACCAGAGAATGTAGGTATGTCATTTGACAAGAGGTTACAGGTATGTCATGTGACCAGAGAATGTAGGTATGTCATGTGACCAGAGAATGCATGTATGTCATGTGACCAGAGAATGCAGGTATGTCATGTGACCAGAGTATACAGATATGTCATGTGACCAGAGAATGTAGGTATGTCATGTGACCAGAGAAAAAAGGTATGTCATGTGACCAGTGAATGCAGGTATGTCATGTGGCAAGAGGTTACAGGTATTTAATGTGGCCAGAGAATGCAGGTATGTCATGTGACCAGAGAATGTAGGTATGTCATGTGACCAGAGAATACAGGTATGTCATGTGACCAGAGAATGCAGGTATGTCATGTGACAAGAGAATACAGGTATGTAATGTGACCAGAGAATACAGGTATGTCATGTGACCAGAGAATGTAGGTATGTCATGTGACCAGAGAAAGCAGGTATGTCATGTGACCAGAGGTTACAGGTATGTCATGTGACCAGAGAATGCAGGTATGTCATGTGACCAGAGAATGCATGTATGTCATGTGACCAGAGAATGCAGGTATGTCATGTGACCAGAGAATGTAGGTATGTCATGTGACCAGAGGTTACAGGTATGTCATGTGACCAGAGAATGCATGTATGTCATGTGACCAGAGAATGTAGGTATGTCATGTGACAAGAGGTTACAGGTATGTCATGTGACCAGAGAATGTCGGTATGTCATGTGACAAGAGGATAAGGTATGTCATGTGACCAGAGAATGTAGGTATGTCATGTGACCAGAGAATGCAGGTATGTCATGTGACCAGAGAATGCAGGTATGTCATGTGACAATATGTTACAGGTATGTCATGTGACCAGAGAATGTAGGTATGTCATGTGGCCATTGAATGCAGGTATGTTATGTGACCAGAGAATGCAGGTATGTCATGTGACAAGAGAATACAGGTATGTCATGTGACCAGAGAATACAGGTATGTCATGTGACCAGAGAATGTAGGTATGTCATGTGACCAGAGAAAGCAGGTATGTCATGTGACCAGAGGTTACAGGTATGTCATGTGACCAGAGAATGCAGGTATGTCATGTGACCAGAGAATGTAGGTATGTCATTTGACAAGAGGTTACAGGTATGTCATGTGACCAGAGAATGTAGGTATGTCATGTGACCAGAGAATGCATGTATGTCATGTGACCAGAGAATGCAGGTATGTCATGTGACCAGAGTATACAGATATGTCATGTGACCAGAGAATGTAGGTATGTCATGTGACCAGAGAAAAAAGGTATGTCATGTGACCAGTGAATGCAGGTATGTCATGTGGCAAGAGGTTACAGGTATTTAATGTGGCCAGAGAATGCAGGTATGTCATGTGACCAGAGAATGTAGGTATGTCATGTGACCAGAGAATACAGGTATGTCATGTGACCAGAGAATGCAGGTATGTCATGTGACAAGAGAATACAGGTATGTAATGTGACCAGAGAATACAGGTATGTCATGTGACCAGAGAATGTAGGTATGTCATGTGACCAGAGAAAGCAGGTATGTCATGTGACCAGAGGTTACAGGTATGTCATGTGACCAGAGAATGCAGGTATGTCATGTGACCAGAGAATGTAGGTATGTCATGTGACAAGAGGTTACAGGTATGTCATGTGACCAGAGAATGTAGGTATGTCATGTGACCAGAGAATGCAGGTATGTCATGTGACCAGAGAATACAGATATGTCATGTGACCAGAGAATGTAGGTATGTCATGTGACCAGAGAATACAGGTATGTCATGTGACCAGTGAATGCAGGTATGTCATGTGACAAGAGGTTACAGGTATTTCATGTGACCAAAGAAAGCAGGAATGTCATGTGACCAGTGAATGCAGGTATGGCATGTGACAAGAGGTTACAGGTATGTCATGTGACCAGAGAAAGCAGGTATGTCATGTGACCAGAGAAAGCAGGTATGTCATGTGACCAGTGAATGCAGGTATGTCATGTGACAAGAGGTTACAGGTATTTCATGTGACCAGAGAATGCAGGTATGTCATGTGACCAGAGAATACAGGTATGTCATGTGACCAGAGAATGTAGGTATGTCATGTGACCAGAGAAAGCAGGTATGTCATGTGACCAGAGGTTACAGGTATGTCATGTGACCAGAGAATGCAGGTATGTCATGTGACCAGAGAATGTAGGTATGTCATGTGATAAGAGGTTACAGGTATGACATGTGACCAGAGAATGTAGGTATGTCATGTGACCAGAGAATGCATGTATGTCATGTGACCAGAGAATGCAGGTATGTCATGTGACCAGAGAATGTAAGTATGTCATGTGACCAGAGAATACATGTATGTCATGTGACCAGAGAATGTAGGTATGTCATGTGACCACATAATGCAAGTATGTCATGTGACCAGTGAAAGCAGGTATGTCATGTGACCAGAGAATGTAGGTATGTCATGTGACCAGTGAAAGCAGGTATGTCATGTGACCAGAGATTGCAGGTATGTCATGTGACCAGAGAATGCAGGTATATCATGTGACCAGAGAATGTAAGTATGTCATGTGACCAGAGAATTTAAGTATGTCATGTGACCAGAGAATGCAGGTATGTCATGTGACCAGAGAAAACAGGTATGTCATGTGACCAGAGAATGCAGGTATGGCATGTGACCAGTGAAAGTAGGTATGTCATGTGACCAGAGAATGTAGGTATGTCATGTGACCAGAGAAAGCAGCTATGTCATGTGACCAGAGAATGCAGGTATGTCATGTGACCAGAGAAAGCAGGTATGTCATGTGACCAGTGAATGCAGGTATGTCATGTGACAAGAGGTTACAGGTATTTTATGTGACCAGAGAATGCAGGTATGTCATGTGACCAGAGAATACAGGTATGTCATGTGACCAGAGAATGTAGGTATGTCATGTGACCAGAGAAAGCAGGTATGTCATGTGACCAGAGGTTACAGGTATGTCATGTGACCAGAGAATGCAGGTATGTCATGTGACCAGAGAATGTAGGTATGTCATGTGACAAGAGGTTACAGGTATGTCATGTGACCAGAGAATGTAGGTATGTCATGTGACCAGAGAATGCATATATGTCATGTGACCAGAGAATGCAGGTATGTCATGTGACCAGAGAATGTAAGTATGTCATGTGACCAGAGAATACATGTATGTCATGTGACCAGATAATGTAGGTATGTCATGTGACCACATAATGCAAGTATGTCATGTGACCAGTGAAAGCAGGTATGTCATGTGACCAGAGAATGTAGGTATGTCATGTGACCAGTGAAAGCAGGTATGTCATGTGACCAGAGATTGCAGGTATGTCATGTGACCAGAGAATGCAGTTATGTCATGTGACCAGAGAATGTAAGTATGTCATGTGACCAGAGAATGTAAGTATGTCATGTGACCAGAGAATGCAGGTATGTCATGTGACCAGAGAATACAGGTATGTCATGTGACCAGAGAATGCAGGTATGTCATGTGACCAGTGAAAGCAGGTATGTCATGTGACCAGAGAATGTAGGTATGTCATGTGACCAGAGAAAGCAGGTATGTCATGTGACCAGAGAATGCAGGTATGTCATGTGACCAGAGAAAGCAGGTATGTCATGTGAACAGAGAATACAGGTATGTCATTTGACCAGAGAATGTAGGTATGTCATGTGACAAGAGAATACAGGTATGTCATGTGACCAGAGAAAGCAGGTATGTCATGTGACCAGTGAATGTAGGTATGTCATGTGACCAGAGAATACAGGTATGTCATGTGACCAGTGAATGCAGGTATGTCATGTGACCAGAGAATACAGGTATGTCATGTGACCAGAGAATGTAGGTATGTCATGTGACAAGAGAATACATGTATGTCATGTGACCAGAGAAAGCAGGTATGTCATGTGACCAGAGAATACAGGTATGTCATGTGACCAGAGAATGTAGGTATGTCATGTGACCAGAGAATACAGGTATGTCATGTGACCAGTGAATGCAGGTATGTCATGTGACAAGAGGTTACAGGTATTTCATGTGACCAGAGAAAGCAGGAATGTCATGTGACCAGTGAATGCAGGTATGGCATGTGACAAGAGGTTACAGGTATGTCATGTGACCAGAGAAAGCAAGTATGTCATGTGACCAGAGAATGTAGGTATGTCATGTGACCAGTGAAAGCAGGTATGTCATGTGACCAGAGATTGCAGGTATGTCATGTGACCAGAGAATGCAGTTATGTCATGTGACCAGAGAATGTAAGTATGTCATGTGACCAGAGAATGTAAGTATGTCATGTGACCAGAGAATGCAGGTATGTCATGTGACCAGAGAATACAGGTATGTCATGTGACCAGAGAATGCAGGTATGTCATGTGACCAGTGAAAGCAGGTATGTCATGTGACCAGAGAATGTAGGTATGTCATGTGACCAGAGAAAGCAGGTATGTCATGTGACCAGAGAATGCAGGTATGTCATGTGACCAGAGAAAGCAGGTATGTCATGTGAACAGAGAATACAGGTATGTCATTTGACCAGAGAATGTAGGTATGTCATGTGACAAGAGAATACAGGTATGTCATGTGACCAGAGAAAGCAGGTATGTCATGTGACCAGTGAATGTAGGTATGTCATGTGACCAGAGAATACAGGTATGTCATGTGACCAGTGAATGCAGGTATGTCATGTGACCAGAGAATACAGGTATGTCATGTGACCAGAGAATGTAGGTATGTCATGTGACAAGAGAATACATGTATGTCATGTGACCAGAGAAAGCAGGTATGTCATGTGACCAGAGAATACAGGTATGTCATGTGACCAGAGAATGTAGGTATGTCATGTGACCAGAGAATACAGGTATGTCATGTGACCAGTGAATGCAGGTATGTCATGTGACAAGAGGTTACAGGTATTTCATGTGACCAGAGAAAGCAGGAATGTCATGTGACCAGTGAATGCAGGTATGGCATGTGACAAGAGGTTACAGGTATGTCATGTGACCAGAGAAAGCAAGTATGTCATGTGACCAGAGAAAGCAGGTATGTCATGTGACCAGTGAATGCAGGTATGTCATGTGACAAGAGGTTACAGGTATTTCATGTGACCAGAGAATGCAGGTATGTCATGTGACCAGAGAATACAGGTATGTCCTGTGACCAGAGAATGTAGGTATGTCATGTGACCAGAGAAAGCAGGTATGTCATGTGACCAGAGGTTACAGGTATGGCATGTGACCAGAGAATGCAGGTATGTCATGTGACCAGAGAATGCAGGTATGTCATGTGACCAGTGAATGCAGGTATGTCATGTGACAAGAGGTTACAGGTATGTCATGTGACCAGTGAATGCAGGTATGGCATGTGACCAGTGAATGCAGGTATGTCGTATGACAA
This sequence comes from Archivesica marissinica, assembly GCA_014843695.1. NCBI lineage: Eukaryota > Metazoa > Mollusca > Bivalvia > Venerida > Vesicomyidae > Archivesica > Archivesica marissinica. The sequence continues at coordinate 29,937,330 of CM026387.1, forward strand.
GAGAAAGCAGTTATGTCATATGACCAGAGGTTACAGGTATGTCATGTGACCAGTGAATGCAGGTATGTCATGTGACAAGAGGTTACAGGTATGTCATGTGACCAGTGAATGCAGGTATGTCATGTGACAAGAGGTTACAGGTATGTCATGTGACCAGAGAAAGCAGGTATGTCATGTGACCAGAGAAAGCAGGTATGTCATGTGACCAGAGAAAGCAGGTATGTCATGTGACCAGAGAAAGCAAGTATGTCATGTGACAAAAGGTTACAAGTATGTCATGTGACCAGAGAATGTAGGTATGTCATGATTATTCTTGTAAATGGGAAAAGCTGTGACATAGAGAGACATGTGAATTATTGTGGAGAGTGGAACACAATACTGTCTCACTGCTGTGGCAAGCCCATGCCTCTAACAGCCTGATATGCATTTGCCAGTGCACTTGGTGAATAGAGACGCCAGGGTGAAGTTGAAAAAAAGAAAGAAACTAAATTAACATAGTGGTAAAATATTTAATATCTAAAACAATAGTATTCTAAAAAGAAATAAATGTTGAAAAGCTATAATAGGGACAACACATATGAATTAACCTGTATAATGGATATATAGCATGGTCGCATAACTGTCACGTGACCTGAGCAGACTATGACCGTTTTCATCTACAAAAACAAACACATATTTCTTTATGATACCTTTGTACAGAGAATGTAGGTATGTCTTATTCTTGTTTGGTTATGGTTGTTTAGTGTACACATACATGGGATTAATGTGCATACATTCGAAATAAAATGTGAATATTTACCTGCAAACATCAACATGTGCATACATTCGAAATCAAATGTGCATACATCAACATGTGCATACATTCGAAATCAAATGTGCATACATCAACATGTGCATACATTCGAAATCAAATGTGAATATTTACCTGCTTTTTTGCGCATTTTGCTCCTTGAAACGGAATATGGTGAACACCTAAGCAACTCATAAGATTTTGAGAGGAATGACACCATTCGCGTTCAGGAAAATAAGCAGAATCACGTGAATAACAAAGGCCGGAAACATGCGGTTGACGAAATCAGTGCGATCGAGCTACATTAGAAAGTGGAGTGTCCCAGCAATGGTCATTGTCCATTTTCATGCTTGCATTGTGTGTGTATATGATTGCAGGTTTTCAATCTGGCTCCATCCGCATGGACGACGTCGTAACAGATAAAACCAACATAACAAAAGGGGAACTCCCGGACGGTGCTTACGGAGAGAACACGCAATGGGAGTTCTGTTGCAGGAACGACGGCTCTGTTGGACGAGCGATACAACTCCCGACAAGACATCCCTTCATTCTATTCAGCACCAGCACTTGTCAAGAAGTTGAAGGTTTGACGCTATGTTGTATATTACTATTATAACATTCTATTCAGCACCAGCACTTGTCAAGAAGTTCAAGGTTTGACGCTATGTTGTATATTACTATTATAACATTCTATTCAGCACCAGCACTTGTCAAGAAGTTCAAGGTTTGACGCTATGTTGTATATTACTATTATAACATTCTATTCAGCACCAGCACTTGTCAAGAAGTTCAAGGTTTGACGCTATGTTGTATATTACTATTATAACATTCTATTCAGCACCAGCACTTGTCAAGAAGTTCAAGGTTTGACGCTATGTTGTATATTACTATTATAACATTCTATTCAGCACCAGCACTTGTCAAGAAGTTCAAGGTTTGACGCTATGTTGTATATTACTATTATAACATTCTATTTAGCACCAGCACTTGTCAAGAAGTTCAAGGTTTGACGCTATGCTGTATATTACTATTATAACATGACTCGGCATTGTTTTTGTATACGCAAAGAAGGTATTTACAGTGTTTAAATCTGCAATAAACCATGGTTTAGCGCGTGATGTCATACATGACGTCAGTTTAACTAGCATTTTGTATTTTTGTGACGTCATTTACGCTTAAAAAGTAACACCAACCATTTTGGAGCTGTTTAGATATTTTGATAATGTTAGAATCGAAATAATATTTGTATTTGCAATATTTGTATTTGCGTTATCTATGAATAAAACATCGTGTGTCGTTGGGAGCGTCGGAATTAAGAACTTAGGCCTATGGCCTGCATGGTTATTAATTCCTACGCGTTAGCACTCCAAACCATGTTTGATAAGGATACAACAATAAATAAACGTGTTTCCTTCACATTGAAAATGTTGCTTCCTATAATATATCATGCACATATATGTGAGTTGTGAAATAACGAAGTCGGCATATAATGCATGCATATCATATGTGTGAGTTGTGAAATAACGAAGTCGGCATATAATGCATGCCTATCATATGTGTGTGTTGTGAAATAATGAAGTCGGCATATATAATGCATGCACACCGATATGATTAATAATGTGCAGAATTGATTTGTGGAAGTCGTGATAGCGCAGTGGATGCGTGTTCGCTTCTGATGCGAAAGGTCCGGAGTTCGAGCCCCCCTGGAGCCGTTACGCGTGTGCCCTGTGCCGCAAGTCATTTACTTTCCACGTTGCCTCTTCTCTCTCCCTCGTGGCGATGGATTCCATGAGGAATGAGGTCTCGAGAGTGATTAATATAAGTTGTAAGAACTTGTTTCACAATCGAGCTAAAATAAATGTGTATAAGCTATATTATATGATTCTGTATTATTATATGATTATGTACTATGTACACGTCTGATAACAAATGTTGTTCTGTTCCTCTCGCCGCAAAGGTTCCACTTGTAGTGACGAATTTATACTTACTATCTTATGCAATAGAAATGTGTTTTAGTTGTACTGTACATATACACTGCTTCATTTAATGTTCATCTCTCACGTTTTATTGTAGAAATGACTGTTAGCGAAGAATATTTTAACTGGCGGAACGGGTCGGGCTTTGGTGATTCATTGCCATACATGTATTTCTATTCCGAGGGTCAATTTAATCTCTATTTCTGCTACTATTCACATATTATTAAAGGTAAGCAGTTTTTTATGACATATTTTTTTGATGAAATTGTCAATTATTTGACACTCGGCAAACAGCGAAAACGACTAAAAGCATGTGTACAGCAGTGTAAGATAATCCTGAATAAACAAGTGTCGGAGGGCATAAAACCTTTTCAAACTGAAATCTCAAGCTGAAGTGAGTTTGATTGGTTGAGTCGGAGATATACTCTTGACTCAAACAATCCGAAACTTGAGATTGAATTTGATATTGGAGAACAGATTTATAACACCAGGCCAACTTGCTTAGAACAATGTGTTGCAGGATGTGTCTTAAATAGCTGGTGTTTAACCCTTTGCCCCATAGAAACCACACTCGGTATGTGCGTGTATGTGCTACATTGTCAACTGCTGTTATAACTTGATTTTGCTTGTATTCAGTTTCATACAATCATCACATATTTTCTTATATGTACACACGTGTAATAACACCTGGACGGATTCTGATTGGTTGAGAGAATAATCCTTATAATTTGTAAATTAATCTTTAAAGTATGCATAATATTTATAGTCTGTTAGAATTGGTAAGTAACGTTAATAACGCTGTTTAAAACATAAATATAACGCTGCTTTGCGTAGTGACATCATGACAATTTAGTGACGTCATGACAATTTGCGCTAACACTTGGCGTCAAAATGAAAGTAGTAACATTGTTTATCAAAACGAGTTTGTTATTCTAATGTGATGAATAGGATCTTACACGCGTGATGGTTTCATACCATATTTTATGAAACGAGTTTTGGAATATTGCTATTCAGAAATCACCACTTATGTAAGATCCTATGTATCTAAGGCAACCGTGTAGGCCTACTCTTAGCTATCCGATTAGCGCAGTGGTTAGCGCTTTCGCTTCTCACCAATGCACCCCAGGGTTCGATCCTCGGACCGGGAAGTATGTGAGATGGTGGTACGGTGATCGCCAGATCGGACAGATGGGTTTTCTCCGGGTACTGCGGTTTCCTCCCACACGAATGACCACATTTACGCTTTAATTCGCGCCAAGGAGAGTGATTAATATAAGTTGTTAAAACTTGCTTCGATTGTAAAATAAATAAAGCTTAAATAAAAAATAAAATAACAAATACTGTTAATATTCTGGTACGTATAGTTCCCACTTATTGTTGTTGCTTCAGTTATTTATCAGACATCGTGTCGATATAATCCAGTTTGGAAGTCGTGATAGCGCAGTGGATGCGCGTTAGCTTCAGGTGCGAAAGGTCCGGAGTTCGAGCCGCGCTGGAGCCGTTACGAGTGTGCCCTTAGGCAAGGAATTTAAATGCCACATTGCCTCTTCTCTCTCCTTCATGGCGATGGATTCCATCAGGAATGAGGTCTCGAGAGTGATTAATATAAGTTGAAAGAACTTGTTTCGCAATCGAGCGAAAATAAATTTATATAAACTATTATCCAGTGTGTTTCTCATATATCACAATATATACTATTTCATTTAGGTATAATAATATCGTCGGCTACGTTACACAACATTCTAACAGCTCTTTCTTAAATTTGACGTTTTGGAAGCTTGGAATGTTCCTATTAGTACCATGTGATAATTATTTCAGCTAAGCAAACTAAATAAACCGTTTGTAATTTATTTTCTTACTACACAGATTGTGGAGATATATACACACTGGATAGCTCTCACACCGACACACCATTGACAGTCCAGTCACCAACTTATCCGAGTCATTACGGGAACAACAGGGAGTGTACATATACATTCTTGGTAAATATCATCACCAATGTCGCTTCAACAAAATCAGGAGCATAGATATAGATATAGGCAGATGTCAATTAAATAGATCCTGACCAAATCTAACCATAGATTGTATATTCGCCACAATTAGCCTCGTAGGCCAAGGTCGAGAATTGGTTCGTTCTAACATTTTCGCTGTGAATCAAATATACCGATATGAAACTTGCTAAAATACATATTTTGCAAGTAAACAGAAAATAGGTCGAAACTTTCGGTGTACTGTCAGCCTACTAAAATAGTTGCGACTGTTATTCATTGAATGCAATATACAATCGATAGTTGGTAGCCTTATGCTACAAGCATACGTCGTGTATTTGGAGCTTCAGTCTCCGTAATGCTTGTCTGGTTACTTTTCTGATTAATCAAAGATCCAGCATCTCTTCTATATCATGTTCTTTCTATCCGAGTTATCATTTGACTATATGTTTCGACAGTAATTATGTAGCTGTCAACTCGGTCAATTTGATCACATGATCAAACTAATTAATTCTATTACTTATTAAGTGCCCACATTATTAAGTATTTTTATTCAATGAATGTCTTCATTCCTTAAAATATATGCAAACGAACTTGCTGATAACCTAACAATAAAGTTGTAACTACACTTCTTTCGATTTGTCAGGCTCCTGAAGGCACATCGGTTCAACTAGATATCCTAGACTTTGATGTGAATTGTCCGGACTCGTTGGAAATAGGGTTGTCTCTACCTGGCCACCCTGGCAAGAGGTACTGTGGTGAAGGGTTCGAGAAAACGATCATATCAAGTGAAAACTACTTGAGGCTAACACTGCATTCCGGGGCTACATCGTCGACTAATAGAGGATTTTCTGCGGAGATAAAGCTTATAAGCGGTAATTGACATTACATTACACTTTAGTACTGTTGTGATAGTCATGAGGTACTTTGTACGATGGGACACTTTACTGGAGTAGCTATAATCAATTGCATTTCGTAATCCCTTTTTTGTTTGTATTGTTAGTTGGGTTTGTTTTGTTCTAAGTTCTTGTTTTCTCTATTTAAGATACTTTTCTTCTTTATCTTCCTTTTATATTAATAATCATCAATGTTAGTATTTGCACAACTCATATATTCAGTCACTTTGTTTGTTACAATCTAGTATTTTGGGGAGGGCCGTAACTAATGTTGTTAAAACTTGTTACCCAACCCATTTGCTTCAACATTTATTGACAATTCTTGTGCCCGACAATGACATAAATCGTATATACTATGTATAATTATACAAGGATGTTCATTTGTTTTGTACATTGTATATATGGAATGAATGTAATAAGATATGATTAAACTAAACAATAGTCATGCAAGATGTAACATCATATTCTATCGTAACCCTTGATTAATGTATACATTGTGTAAATTGTGACTTACCACAGGGGTGTATTCTATCGTAACCCTTGATTAATGTATACATTGTGTAAATTGTGATTTACCACAGGGGTGTATTCTATCGTAACCCTTGATTAATGTATACATTGTGTAAATTGTGACTTACCACAGGGGTGTATTCTATCGCAACCCTTGATTAATGTATACATTGTGTAAATTGTGACTTACCACAGGGGTGTATTCTATCGCAACTCTTGATTAATGTATACATTGTGTAAATTGTGACTTACCACAGGGGTGTATTCTATCGTAACCCTTGATTAATGTATACATTGTGCAAATTGTGACTTACCACATGGGTGTATTCTATCGCAACCCTTGATTAACCCTTGATTAATGTATACATTGTGTAAATTGTGTCTTACCACAGGGGTGTATTCTATCGCAACCCTTGATTAATGTATACATTGTGTAAATTGTGACTTACCACAGGGGTGTATTCTATCGCAACCCTTGATTAATGTATACATTGTGTAAATTATGACTTACCACAGGGGTGTATTCTATCGCGACCATTGATTAATGTATACATTGTGTAAATTGTGACTTACCACAGGGGTGTATTCTATCGCAACACTTGTTTCATTGGTACATTAATAATTCAACGCTTTTGGAAATCATTACACTATTATATATTTAATTGTTATGATTATAACTTTACGTTGGTGTATCTGCCATTATTGATATATTAGAAGGCAATTTATCAACCAAATATGGCGGGTGCTATTTTGTTTGTAATGTATGTATTTGTTATTTATCTTGTATATGCATATGACACTAGTATCAATCATTGCTTACGGACGTTCTTTCTCACGGATTAGTAATTATAATAATAATATAAATAATATTCACACGTGACTTAGAAACAGTAATGTGAACACTATCGTCCATTGTTTCGAACGCTACCATAAAACGGCAATTGTGTATTAATTACGACATCCTTCTTTCAGATGAAAGTCTATGCTATGCAAATGCTGACAAAGACAGAAGCTACGCCGGTAATGTGGACCATACACAGAACTTCGAACCGTGCTTACCCTGGAATGAAGCCCAAAACTGTAGATTCCATCGATTCTCACCAGAGTTAGTTCCACTCTCCTCACACATTGAGTGACAAACACATTTCGGGGTTATAGGTCATATTTGCCAATATATAAGCGGTTAGCATGTGTCGTGAACAAGTACCGAAACCTGGAACCAAATAATTCCAATCCGACACTCACACGATTTAAGTTTGATTAAGCGTATGTCTATGCGTTTTACATGTACATGTTTGTAAGGTGTATGTTGTTATAATTGCAACATTTTCGTTAGGTGCATATGTTAAACACAAGGTACAGTTCACTATCGTGTGCATTATCGAACTCCCAACATAGCATGAACGTTAGATGCATCATTTAACCATTTGCTTGTTGAGTAAATAAAATCACATTTGCAAACAACATAGATCCAGATCAGCGGCGTAGCGATACGTGGGTAGCTTCAATTATAGTCTAGATGGAGAATTTAGAACAATGAGATATTAACTTTTCGTTATTGAGATTGACGGCCTCATCGTCTCATTTATGAGGTATATGTAATTCATCTTCTACGTAGATTATCCCATCTATGATACAATTGTTATTGTCAACTGTCATCTACTCGAAGGTCCACCCGGGGTCTTCCTCCACCAATAACAGGTGAAGAGTGGTCATATGCCATATGACCTAATTAAACCCAAGAACAAGCACACTTAATGTCATATTGATAAGTTCTGGGCAGGATTTTATCATGTACTTGTTACGAAACCATTATTTCAAAAAAGACGTATACGCCATAACACATTGAAACGTAATTAAAATATAATTATATGATATGATATTTTCTCTCGTTGAGTTTTCTCGGTTGATCGTTTCTCCGTAACCAATCGCAATTCTAGCAAGCAATTAATGTACGTACGTCACTTCTAGCAAACAATTAATGTACGTACGTCACCTCTAGCAAACAATTTATGTACGTACGTCACTTCTAGCAAACAATTAATGTACGTACGTCACTTCTAGCAAACAATTAATGTACGCACGTCACTTCTAGCAAGCAATGAATATACGCACGTCACTTCTAGCAAACAATTAATGTACGCACGTCACTTCTAGCAAACAATTAATGTACGCACGTCACTTCTAGCAAACAATTAATGTACGCACGTCACTTCTAGCAAACAATTAATGTACGTACGTCACTTCTAGCAAACAATTAATGTACGTACGTCACTTCTAGCAAACAATTAATGTACGTACGTCACTTCTAGCAAACAATTAATGTACGTACGTCACTTCTAGCAAACAATTAATGTACGTACGTCACTTCTAGCAAACAATTAATTAATGTACGTACGTCACTTCTAGCAAACAATTAATGTACGTACGTCACTTCTAGCAAACAATTAATGTACGTACGTCACTTCTAGCAAGCAATGAATGTACGCACGTCACTTCTAGCAAACAATTAATGTACGCACGTCACTTCTAGCAAACAATTAATGTACGCACGTCACTTCTAGCAAACAATTAATGTACGCGCGTCACTTCTAGCAAACAATTAATGTACGTACGTCACTTCTAGCAAACAATTAATGTACGTACGTCACTTCTAGCAAACAATTAATGTACGCACGTCACTTCTAGCAAACAATTAATGTACGTACGTCACTTCTAGCAAGCAATGAATGTACGTACGTCACTTCTAGCAAACAATTAATGTACGTACGTCACACTTACCACGTTTTATTATAATTCAATGTTCCGGTATAGAGAAACGGAACAATTATATACGATGTATGTTTTTTTCTCTCTAGCAGGAGAACAGGACTTTAGTTTAGTATTGTTTTATTTCCAGAACATTTGACTACGATTTGTCGGAGAATTACTGTAGAAATACTGGACTGGGTACAGGGCCCTGGTGTTACACAAACAAAGATACATGCGCACGAGATAACTGCGATGCATGCGGTATCCGTAAGTATGTTCCTATATTTAGCAGCACAGAATTGATACTGCATAGTATAATTATTATTAACTCTAATTGTAACTCTGTGTAGAATAATAGCACATTTTCCAAGAAGATTGTATTTATATGTTCTTAGATATTTTGCAAAACCTACGTTTTCATGATGAGAATGTGATATTACCAATAGAGAATTATATTGTCAGTTTCAGTTTACATACTAGCATAAGCCATATTTTCATTGTGACTTTATTGGTTGGCTACAAATTGAAGGGTCATTTTCTTCGTCATGTGCTTCTTATTCTTCGTTAGTTTCTTCTTCTTCTTCATTTTCTTCTCTGACTTCCATATCTTCTACTTTTCGTCCCCTTGTTCGTCTTATTATCTTCGTCTTCTTCGTCCTCTTCATCTACAGCTTCTCTGTCTTCTTCAAATTCGTATACCTGTTCTTCAGTAATTGCAATTCGTCTTAGCAACGTCAGTCTTCAGTCTCTTCGCCCTATCAACTATGGTCAACTCATGCATTCTTAGATAGTAATGCCGACATTTAGTTCATGTAAACTCATTCCAAATGTCCAAAATATCTCAGTTACACAATATTTCTTTTAGAGCGTTGCTACGATTTGTTCGATGACTGCGACGATCTAATCGCAGAAGATTCGTCGTTCTGCAGTACTAACCTGGACGGACAGGCTCTGAGAGGATGCAGGAGTGCATGCGACATGTGCACGGATGCCAGTAAACTATTAAAATATTATTTCATTGCTGTTTCATGAAATCAATGGGTATTTTAGCAATATTTAAGCTGAACTGGACTGCAAGTGAATGTTTCCAACTTAGAAATGGGAAGTTTTGAAGAGTGAATGTAAACCATTCATGTTTAAATCATTATATTATTATCATTATCATCATTAATAATGTTTAATGTACAATTATTTGAAATTAGTTTAATCTAGAAAAAGGGGCCTCCTTGGCCGAGTGATGAAGGTCGTTGATATCGAATCACTTGCCCTTCACCACACCGCTGGTGGTTCGAGTCTCAAATGGGAGTCTCGAATTATTTCACGTGAGCATGCAGATGGTCGGTGGTTCTATCCGGATGTCAACCCGAGTCGTTTTACATCTGATCAGTGATGCTATGCCGGCCATACCTTGTAATCTACTATGGTCGTTTTACATCTGATTAGTGATGCTATGCCGGCCGTACCTTGTAATCTACTATGGTCGTTTTACATCTGATCAGTGATGCTATGCCGGCCATACCTTGTAATCTACTATGGTCGTTTTACATCTGATTAGTGATGCTATGCCGGCCGTACCTTGTAATCTACTATGGTCGTTTTACATCTGATCAGTGATGCTATGCCGGCCATACCTTGTAATCTACTATGGTCGTTTTACATCTGATTAGTGATGCTATGCCGGCCGTACCTTGTAATCTACTATGGTCGTTTTACATCTGATCAGTGATGCTATGCCGGCCATACCTTGTAATCTACTATGGTCGTTTTACATCTGATTAGTGATGCTATGCCGGCCGTACCTTGTAATCTACTATGGTCGTTTTACATCTGATCAGTGATGCTATGCCGGCCATACCTTGTAATCTACTATGGTCGTTTTACATCTGATCAGTGATGCTATGCCGGTCGTACCTTGTAATCTACTATGGTCGTTTTGCATCTGATTAGTGATGCTATTCCGGCCGTACCTTGTAATCTACTATGGTCGTTTTACATCTGATCAGTGATGCTATGCCGGCCATACCTTGTAATCTACTATGGTCGTTTTACATCTGATTAGTGATGCTATGCCGGCCGTACCTTGTAATCTACTATGGTCGTTTTACATCTGATCAGTGATGCTATGCCGGTCGTACCTTGTAATCTACTATGGTCGTTTTGCATCTGATTAGTGATGCTATTCCGGCCGTACCTTGTAATCTACTATGGTCGTTTTACATCTGATTATTGATGCTATGCCGGCCGTACCTTGTAATCTACTATGGTCGTTTTACATATGATTATTGATGCTATGCCGGCCATACCTTGTAATCTACTATGGTCGTTTTACATCTGATCAGTAATGCTATGCCGGCCGTACCTTGTAATCTACTATGGTCGTTTTACATCTGATCAGTGATGCTATGCCGGCCATACCTTGTAATCTACTATGGTCGTTTTACATCTGATTATTGATGATATGCCGGCCGTACCTTGTAATCTACTATGGTCGTTTTACATCTGATTATTGATGCTATGCCGGCCGTACCTTGTAATCTACTATGGTCGTTTTACATCTGATTATTGATGCTATGCCGGCCGTACCTTGTAATCTACTATGGTCGTTTTACATCTGATTATTGATGCTATGCCGGCCGTACCTTGTAATCTACTATGGTCGTTTTACATCTGATTATTGATGCTATGCCGGACGTACCTTGTAATCTACAATGGTCGTTTTACATCTGATCAGTGATGCTATGCCGGCCGTACCTTGTAATCTACTAATTCGACCTGTTGATCAACATTATGTTGCAAGCACTGCTGATTCTTCTTGCTTGCTTCAGTTACGACAACCACGTGTTCTCCACCCGGAAATGTCGACAATATTGCACCGACTCCAATGGAATCTGAGTATGAGATAGGCGAACAGGTAACACATTTACAACAGTTCAATTTGTGACAAGCTTGTTCCGTATTCAGGGTCCTCTGTGCCGGGTGGTTACGGTCGTTGAATTTAAATTACTTATCCCTCACCATTGTAGGTTCGCATCCCACTTGGGCTTTCGAACTCTCTCATGTATATTGAAGAAATCAATGTTCGTTGGTAACAAAGAGATGTTACCCTTTCTTACATAGCCATAACATTTGGCATAGTTGTTGACCTCCTTATCGACACAATAGCATCACCAACCCCTAGAATACCACCGGCATGATGAACTATCAGGTCGTAACTCATCAAACCCGACCACAACATCGTCCGATAGTAATACTATATGATTATCAAATGATGGATGTACATTGAATTATGCAACACGTTGTAACTAATTTATTCTTTAAACAAAACCATTTTTATACACATGTAGTACTGCTGTATAGTCTTCGTTAATTAGCAGGTGGAATACTGTATGGAAAGCTTGTTTAGATCACTGGAAATGGCATACTAGTGTATGGAAAGCTTGTTTATATCACTGGAAATGGCATACTAGTGTATGGAAAGCTTGATTAGATCACTGGAAATGGCATACTAGTGTATGGAAAGCTTGTTTATATCACTGGAAATGGCATACTAGTGTATGGAAAGCTTGTTTAGATCACTGGAAATGGCATACTAGTGTATGGACAGCTTGTTTAGATCACTGGAAATGGCATACTAGTGTATGGAAAGCTTGTTTATATCACTGGAAATGGCATACTAGTGTATGGAAAGCTTGTTTAGATCACTGGAAATGGCATACTAGTGTATGGAAAGCTTGTTTAGATCACTGGAAATGGCATACTAGTGTATGGAAAGCTTGTTTATATCACTGGAAATGGCATACTAGTGTATGGAAAGCTTGTATAAGATCAATCGAAACGACATAGTAGTGTATGTAAAGCTTATTTAGATCAATATATACGTCATAGTTCTGTATGTAAAGCTTGTTTAGATCAATATATACGTCATAGTTCTGTATGGAAAGCTTATTTAGATCAATAGATACGGCATAGTGCTGTATGTAAAGCTTGTTTAGATCAATCGACACGGCATAGTGCTGTATGGAAAGCCTGTTTAGATCAATAGATACGGCATAGTACTGTATGGAAAGCTTGTTTAAGATCAATAGATACGGCATAGTACTGTATGGAAAGCTTATTTAGATCAATAGATACGACATATTACTGTATGTAAAGCTTGTTTAGATCAATAGAAACGGCATAGTACTGTATGGAAAGCTTGTTTAGATCAATATATACGGCATAGTACTGTATGTAAAGCTTGTTTAGATAAATAGATACGGCATAGTACTGTATAGAAAGCCAGTTTAGATAAATAGATACGGCATAGTACTGTATGGAAAGCTTGTTTAGATCAATAGATACGGCATAGTACTGTATGGAAAGCTTGTTTAAATCAATAGAAACGGCATAGTGCTGTATGGAAAGCCTGTTTAGATAAATAGATACGGCATAGTACTGTATGGAAAGCTTGTTTAGATCATTAGATACGGCATAGTACTGTATGGAAAGCTTGTTTAAGATCAATAGATACGGCATAGTACTGTATGGAAAGCTTGGTTAGATCAATAGATACGGCATAGTACTGTATGGAAAGCTTGTTTATATCAATAGAACCGACATGGTACTGTATGGAAAGCTTGTTTAGATCAATAGATACGGCATAGTACTGTATGGAAAGCCTGTTTAGATCAATAGATACGGCAGAGTACTGTATGGAAAGCTTGTTGAGATCAATAGATACGGCAGAGTACTGTATGGAAAGCTTGTTTAGATCAATAGATACGGCATAGTACTGTATGTAAAGGTTGTTTAGATCAATAGATACGGCATAGTACTGTATGTAAAGCTTATTTAGATCAATAGATACGGCAGAGTGATGTATGGAAAGCTTATTTAGATCAATAGATACGGCATAGTACTGTATGGAAAGCTTGTTTAGATCAATAGATACGGCATAGTACTGTATGGAAAGCTTGCTTAAGATCAATAGATACGGCATAGTACTGTATGGAAAGCTTGTTGAGATCAATAGATACGGCATAGTACTGTATGGAAAGCTTGTTTAAGATCAATAGATACGGAATAGTTCTGTATGGAAAGCTTGTTTAGATCAATAGATACGGAATAGTACTGTATGTAAAGCTTCTGTAGATCAATAGATACGACATAGTACTGCATGGAAAGCTTGTTTAAGATCAATAGATACGGCATAGTGCTGTATGTAAAGCTTGTTTAGATCAATAGATACGGCAGAGTGTTGTATGGTAAGCTTGTTTAGATCAATAGAAACGACATAGTACTGTATGGAAAGCTTGTTTAGATCAATAGATACGACATAGTACTGTATGGAAAGCTTCTGTAGATCAATAGATACGACATAGTACTGTATGGAAAGCTTGTTGAGATCAATAGATACGGCATAGTATTGTATGGTAAGCTTGTTTAGATCAATAGAAACGACATAGTACTGTATGGAAAGCTTGTTTAGATCAATAGATGCGGCATAGTACTGTATGGAAAGCTTGTTTAGATCAATATAAACTGCATGTTTAAGAACAATAGGAGCGACATAGTTATGTACGGACACATTGATTTAAGATCAATAGGCGCCAGTAGCCATTTATGTAATACTGAGGTATAGTGTTCGTTGATTTGCAGGTGGAATACGTATGTCCATTAGACAATAACAACGACTGGCGAGTTAGAACATGCACGTCTAGCGGAACATGGACAGATTTAAACTTCGTATGCGGAGGTAAAAGCATAGCATACTTATACTTATCTCATAACTCTGCTTGTATTAGGTTTCATACAGCCATTACATAGTTGTTTATATGTACACATGTGTAATACAATCTGAGAGAACACTCCTTAATAATTTGTAAAAAACTTAAAAAATATAACACGGGCGACATTGCTTTGAGACAGTGAACCATGTTGTCCGCTAGGGTATGCGATATTCTGCATGGGGTGGTCACGTGACGTATCACACCTGCATGTTGGCCCTACTGTCTATCGTCAATTGGGTTTATATGGGACACGGCTGCATGCAGGACACATACTGCCCATTAAATCCTACCACATATCAATAGAGGCTATCATACTATATAAATATTTCATTTCGGTCACTGTATCCACTGTCACACTCACCGAGATGAAATATTTATTTTGTTATACCGGCCAACCATCGGCTGTTCTCGTTGTATGTTGCTTGGCAATCCTAACAAAACATTCTTCGAGACTACACGAAAACAAGATGGCGGCATAACAAATAAAATCACATTGAAATTAAATGGTAACGTCCGAGTAGCGTGATTTTGTTCCGAATGAGGCTATTCAGAGGTGAGACATTGCCATGAGACATTGCCATGAGACATTGAAAAATGTCGCCCGCTCGGTATGGCACATTTTGCATGGATATAACAAATTAACATAATTATTCATAGTGCGAGTACCTTGTCTATTTATTCAGCGTGTCCAGTTGGATGGGGCATGGTAACGGGGCGGTGCTACAAATGGTTTGAGGAGTACCTTAATAAATATGACGCACAAGCCGTATGTGAAGCCAACCATGCTATGTTGGCTACTATTCATTCCAAGGAACAGGAGGACTACATTAACAAGATCGTGAAAGTTGATGTGTAAGACATGTTTCCTAACATTTTGCATTGTTTAATGAACCAATACAGACGTACATTTGTTCGGATAGGAGGTGGCCAGCTCATGCCGTGGCTGAGTGGTTACGGTCGTTGACTTCGAATCACTGGTCACTCACCGCTTTAGGTTCCAGTCGTCCCATTGGGGGTGTCGATTTGTTTCGTGTGAGAAAGCTATCCAGCTGGTTTGTGGAAGTTCGGTTGTTCCATTCGGGTGCCTGAAATACTGCTGGGAGGGGCACCCGTGTTCTTCCTCTACAATCAATAATAGAGTAACCATACCAACCATATACAAGCTGTTGATGTGATATTAAACCCCCAAAACAAACACATGTGTGGAAGCTATCCAACTAGTTTGCGGAAGGTCAGTGGTTCTACCCATGTGCCAGTTATTGCTTGAAATACTATTCGAAGGGACATCCAGGGTCTTCCTTCGTCTAATAATAGCTGTAGAGTGGCCATGTGTTCTGTTGGTTCCAATTTAAACCCAAATACACACAACCATTATTTGTACACATGTTCTGTTGGTTCCAATTTAAACCCAAATACACACAACCATTATTTGTACACATGTTCTGTTGGTTCCAATTTAAACCCAAATACACACAACCATTATTTGTACACATGTTTTGTTCTAAATGGTTCACAGGGAAGAAACAGACGCATTTTGGCTTGGAATGACTCGAAATGGCGCCGATACAATGGAATGGATGGATGGCACTGCATTTACTTACACTAATTGGGATGAAGGTAATTAACTATTTTCACGAATTAACAATCCAGAAAATGTATGTATAAATATGTACTCGAGTTAACAATCCGGTAATTAAATATATAAAATGCCAAATACTATAAGCCATATTGATACTAAGACTCAATGTGAGAATATACATGTGCTATCTGTCGGAGAGGCTCTTACAGTAATATTCACAGCATTCACTCTCTGTGCTACCATTCATTTATTTCACTTTCATTAATATCACTTTCAGTTATTTCACTTTCATTAATATCACTTTCAGTTATTTCACTTTCATTAATATCACTTTCAGTTATTTCACTTTCATTAATATCACTTTCAGTTATTTCACTTTCATTAATATCACTTTCAGTTATTTCACTTTCATTAATATCACTTTCAGTTATTTCACTTTCATTAATATCACTTTCAGTTATTTCACTTTCAGTTATTTCACTTTCAGTTATTTCACTTTCATGTTGGTTTCGCTTGTTGGTTTCAGTAGTATCACACTTATACTGGTTTGTATTTCGGTCGTGATTTGAAAAAGACTATGACATCGAATGATACTAGATGTTAGTCTTTATTTTCGTCTCATCAATATACAACAAACAACATTCAATAACATAAAACAGATGCATGTACATTTCACTCAGTAATGAGTTATAAGAGACAGTCAAAATAAAAATGTACAGTAAAACAGAATTCAACATAAAGTGTACCAAGGCTAGGTGTTATAGAGGTTGTTCCAAACAGACACTCTCACAAACTGAAGATAATTGTCGAAATGGTGACGGCACAATTACCGCTATTACACCACAGCCGTAAAACCCAGTGCGAGGCACAATATAAGTAACAGACGGATATGTAGTCCAGTGGTAACACGTTGGACTGGTAATCCAGGGATCGCAGGTTCGATCCCCCGTCTGACCCTAATAAAATTAACAGTCTTTCAGATGGGACGTTAAACCGAGGTCTCGTGTCGGTGCTTTACACCGTGCACGTAAAAGAACCAGAGGAGACTCTGGAATGGGTCTCTCTCTGTATCATTGCACTATCCTCCAAAAATCTAAAATGACTAATCTCTTCAGGAGGCGTCGCTCATGGGCAACCGGTAGCGACGATAAATAATCGTAAAGCACACACACCTGGGCTGTCATGCTGCGTCGTTAGCTCATATTCACTCACACACTATATAGTACTACATAGCAGCACTAGTGAGCGACAACTTGTTTGAGGCAATGACAGTAACCATTTGAGGCAATGCACACATATAAGTGACACTTCCACCACCACATGGAAGTAATAATAATAATAATAATAATAATATATGATATAATATATTTTACGAGGGAGCTTACATAACACATGGCTAATACAAATAATGCCCTCAACATAGAAAACATATCAATTAAAGAACACTACATGTTAAATACAGTATGCAGCAATACATGGACACTCATCTATTATGTATGTATATACATTGTATATACACATATATACATTGTATATACACCACATTTCTATGTTTCTGTTGGCTTATTCCATCGTGAAGTCGTGGCAGCGCAGCGGTAGCACGCTCGCTACATATGTGACAGATCCGGAGTTCTCGCCCAGCTGTAGCCGTTAGGAGTGTGCTCTTAGGCTCTTAAATTCCCCATTGTCTCTTTTCTCCATCCCCTCAGCGCGAGCGATTCCATCAGGAATGAGATATCGAGAGCGAGTATGTTACCGTTGTAAGAACTTCTTCGCATTCTACATAAAATAAATTGATATAAACTAATGCTACTATGATAAGTAAGTAAAGTGTATATGGATGTCGCACTACACAACATGTGTTTCCAAAAGTGTATATGGATGTCGTACTACACAACATGTGTTTCCAAAAGTGTATATGGATGTCGTACTACACAACATGTGTTTCCAAAAGTGTATATGGATGTCGTACTACACAACATGTGTTTCCAAAAGTGTATATGGATGTCGCACTACACAACATGTGTTTCCAAAAGTGTATATGGATGTCGTACTACACAACATGTGTTTCCAAACGTGTATATGGATGTCGTACTACACAACATGTGTTTCCAAAAGTGTATATGGATGTCGTACTACACAACATGTGTTTCCAAAAGTGTATATGGATGTCGTACTACACAACATGTGTTTCCAAAAGTGTATATGGATGTCGCACTACACAACATTGTTTCCAAAAGTATATATGGATGTCGCACTACACAACATTGTTTCCAAAAGTGTATATGGATGTCGCACTACACAACATGTGTTTCCAAACGTGTATATGGATGTCGTACTACACAACATGTGTTTCCAAACGTGTATATGGATGTCGTACTACACAACATGTGTTTCCAAACGTGTATATGGATGTCGTACTACACAACATGTGTTTCCAAAAGTGTATATGGATGTCGTACTACACAACATGTGTTTCCAAAAGTGTATATGGATGTCGTACTACACAACATGTGTTTCCAAAAGTGTATATGGATGTCGCACTACACAACATTGTTTCCAAAAGTATATATGGATGTCGCACTACACAACATTGTTTCCAAAAGTGTATATGGATGTCGCACTACACAACATGTGTTTCCAAACGTGTATATGGATGTCGTACTACACAACATGTGTTTCCAAACGTGTATATGGATGTCGTACTACACAACATGTGTTTCCAAACGTGTATATGGATGTCGTACTACACAACATGTGTTTCCAAAAGTGTATATGGATGTCGTACTACACAACATGTGTTTCCAAAAGTGTATATGGATGTCGCACTACACAACATGTGTTTACAAAAGTGTATATGGATGTCGCACTACACAACATGTGTTTCCAAAAGTGTATATGGATGTCGTACTACACAACATGTGTTTCCAAAAGTGTATATGGATGTCGTACTACACAACATGTGTTTCCAAAAGTGTATATGGATGTCGTACTACACAACATGTGTTTCCAAAAGTGTATATGGATGTCGTACTACACAACATGTGTTTCCAAAAGTGTATATGGATGTCGTACTACACAACATGTGTTTCCAAAAGGTGTATATGGATGTCGTACTACACAACATGTGTTTCCAAAAGTGTATATGGATGTCGTACTACACAACATGTGTTTCCAAAAGTGTATATGGATGTCGCACTACACAACATGTGTTTCCAAAAGGTGTATATGGATGTCGTACTACACAACATGTGTTTCCAAAAGTGTATATGGATGTCGCACTACACAACATGTGTTTCAAAAGGTGTATATGGATGTCGCACTACACAATAATGTGTTTCCAAAAGTGTATATGGATGTCGCACTACACAACATGTGTTTCAAAAGGTGTATATGGATGTCGCACTACACAACATGTGTTTCCAAAAGTGTATATGGATGTCGCACTACACAACATGTGTTTCCAAAAGTGTATCCGGTTCAGTGTGATACTTCTACAGACTCATAACATATTGTGATACTGCCTCCCGTGGCAGACTGGTTACGGTCTTCAAATCACGTTCCCCTCACATTTGTAGGTTTGAAACCTACTGGGAGCTTCGAATGTTTTCATGTGAGGAAGCTATCCAGCTGGCTTGTGGAAAGTTGGTGGTTCTACCCGGGTGCCCGTCAGTGTATGACATATTGCACGGAGGGGCACCCGGGATCTTCCTCCACCAATAATTGCAGGAATGTGGCCATGATAGTATGAACTAAGCTGTTGGTGCGGCACTGCACTCCAACAAGAAACAAGCAAACTAACTGATACTAATTGTACATACTAATGGTAGGGGCATGACCGGTTTTGCATCGGGTATTGGGATCGTCGTGGGGTGGAAGTGTCACTTACATGGTGCATCACGCTTGGTGTTACGGCAGTGGTGTAATAGTGGCCATGTGCCTGTCAGCATTGTGACAACGGTGTTCAGTTTGTGAGAGTGTCTGTCTGGATCAACCCCTATAGCAACAAGCTTTAGAACACGTTTATATTGACTTATGTTATATTGTGAATTAGTTTTATTGTGACTGTCTCTCTCTTATATCTCAGTATTGAGTGGCAATGTACATCGATATACTTTTGATTATATTGAATGTTGTTTGTTTGTTTTTTTTAAATAATATTTTATTGCATTTTTTCATACAATACATTACATATATACATACAATACTAAGAACAAATCAGAGATTAATATGTAATTATATGATTGCAGTACAGTCAAACCTGTCTTAAGCAGCCAGCTAAGGGAATCACAGAAAATGGCTGCTTAGCACAGGTGGCTGCTTAATAGAGGTCAAATGTATAATAAAACAATACATTGGGAATATGTAAACTGGTTGCTTAATACAGGTTGGCTGCTTAATAGAGGTGACCACTAACACAGGTTTGACTGTATACGTTACATTTGTTTTGTCAAGGGAAAAAAGCAAATGGGCTGGGCTACAAGTTATAACAACATTATTTACAGCCCTCCCCGTCAGTGTTGTTTGTTGTACATTTATGAGACCAAAATAAAGATTAAATTCTCCCATAGAGAGTTACTTCATTTTCAGTAATTTGTGCAATATCACGCATTTGATTTGTACTGTAGCTATGTTTTTACTAGCACTTGTCTCGCTCCTGTCGACGTAGTAGTATACTTACCAGTATTATATATATTGCGGGCATAACCCAGTGATTGATTGTGTCTCTCATTTCAGGTGAACCAGATACATGGTCTGATTGTGCACAGTTTCGCAGCGGGTTCTGGTCGTTGAGATACTGTTTTAGTGAACTAACGTTTGCCTGTATGCACATTCCATCACGTATGTGTCTTATTTCTCTTTTAACACATACTTTTGTTTGTATTGCGAGTATTAATACAACCGTAACATATTTTCATGTATGTACACACGTATAATACAACATGGAATGATTCTTATTGGTCTGCTTTACACATTCAACACATAGTTTGTATTCATGCTTTAGTTATATATCTCTATTATTTACAATAATAATAATAATAGTAATAATAATACTATTATAGATCTAAAGACTTATTTACCATATTTAACAAGGCGCGATATAGCCTAGCTGTAATCCAGGGATCGCAGGTTCGATCCCCTGTCTGACCCTAATAAAATTAACAGTCTTTCAGATGGGACATTAAACCGAGGTCTCGTGTCGGTGCTTTACACCATGCACGTAAAAGAACCAGAGGAGACTCTGGAATGGGTCTCTGTCTGTATCATTGCACTATCCTCCAAAAATCTAAAATGACTAAGCTCTTCAGGAGGCGTCGCTCATGGGCAACCGGTAGCGACGATAAATAATCGTAAAGCATACACACCTGGGCTGTCGTGCTGCGTCGTTAGCTCATATTCACTCATACACTATATAGTACTACATAGCAGCACTAGTGAGCGACAACTTGTTTGAGGCAATGACAGTAACCATTTGAGGCAATGACAGTAACCATTTGAGGCAATGACAGTAACCACTTGGTTACATTTACACAGCAACATAACTTGTATAATGTAGTAAAGCCACACTGAAATTAGTTATTTATTAATAAACATGCTGTTGTACATGAATCGACAACTTCGACGAAACCGATATGTTCTTACCCAGACCGCTATGTCCCACAGGCAAGGCCAAGTTAAGAGTCTGAGTGATGAAATGAATGCAATGTGCGCCTCGTAATCGAGAGTACGAACTCCACCAGAACAACTCTGGTTGTGTCCTTAGTCAAGACTCTTAAATCCACATGGTATCTTCTCTCTCCCTCATGGTGATGGATTATATCAAGGATAGGGCATCAAGCGCGATTTAACTAAAAATATAAGAACTAACAACTTGTTTCGCAATCGAGCATGATATTGCTATTATACAATTGTATTCGTTGCAAACTCAGTAGTACTCAAGTTTTTCCCTAAGGAAATCCATCCATCTTAACATTTTAATGTATTGAACATTGTTGAAAAATATGTAACCTTTTCTTCATAGCTCGGTTTCTCAATAACAAAATCACAGCCTGTGAACAAATAAGATATTACTTGGCCTATATATATATAAATAATTCTTTATTTTTTGTGAAATACACTTTTTAAATATTAATTTATTTTTTGACAATAAGTATTTATTATTGTGTAAGGATTGGAAGTTATACGAAGTTAACTTGCACATGTTTTTGAAAGTCTAATGTAATAGTTGAAATAGTAATCTAGTAATATACAAGCAAATGATTTATTAGTCGTTAGTGATACGAAATTTGTTAAACAATACAAAAACAATGTGTTGATTTAGAGCTTTCCAACAACCAGGGTGATGGAATTTAAAATAAATATTTTATGAAGAAAACTATATTACGCTATTGTACAATTTATATAATATCTGGTAAATGTGTCATACAAAATTGCCGCCACCGTGTGAATGGTGATGTCCAATGGCAACTATGTTCCTTGCACAGAAAACGGGACACTCGCATACATTGTAAATTTAACAGGAATATAGCGTCAATGCACGAGCAATCACCGTTATCTTTACATATATTTGCAGAGCGTACCACGTGCGCTGATCAGATCAACAACTGTGAGGATATGCTACAAGATACACCAGACCTATGCGTGCGACACACGGACTATGCTGACGCCAACTGTCCTCTCTCCTGCGGGGTGTGCACAGTTGGTGATTCCGGGAACATGCAATCCGATGAAACAAGTATAGCCATTTCCATTCTAAAATTAATTCTAATTCTATATCGATATGAAGGTAAAAGTAATCAAGGTAACCTACTAGGTGCCCCCCACCGCTGCAGGTTCGATCCAACTGGCTTGTGGACGTTCAGGGATTCTATCCAGGATCTTCCTTCACCAATAATAGCTGGGTGGTCGCCATATGACATAAGCTGTTGTGAAACTGTAATCACAAAGCACAAACACAATGGGTGTCAATTTCTTTACTATTAATGTGAGGAAGCTATCAAGCTGGTTTGCGGAAGTTTGAGGGTTCTCTCTGGACACCCGTCCTTGTATGAAACACTGCTCGGAGGCATCAGGGGACTTCATCAACCACTAACAGCTGGGCTGTCGCCAAATAGCATAGGCTGTGGTGCGACCTTAAACCCGAAACCCGAAAACAAAACAAATAAATCTAGACACAGTCCAATGAAAACAACTATGCATAGCGTAATTCATTTTATAGTGACATGTGCATATATACAATGACAAAGAACAAATAGCTAACACATAATCAAGCACCCGGCCCAATGGGCCTATAAGTCACCAAAATTATATACAAAATGTATGGTTCAAAATTAAACATATTTTTATGAATTAATATAACTTGATAGATATTTGCATTAATATCAATAACTGTACATCTAGATTACGAGGACCACTGGATCAATGTACGAGAGGTACACGCAGAAGCAACACAGGTCCAGAATAGACTAGATGCTATACGACAGGAGATCGTTGACAGGGAAAAGCGAGTCGCCTTTGAAGAGTGTGGACCAATTACAATTCCGGTATGTGAGAACGTTTTCAATGTGTTCAGGTTTTATTTACAGCAAATCGGCAATTTACATAATGGTGTATTGTATTGCCTTGTATTGTACACTAGTAATAAAAGGCCAGGCAGAAGAATTGAGCAAGTCTACAACAGCAGTATTTCAATACTCATATATGTTTTATATGATGACTGAATATGTCATGTGTGTATACGAAATGATTACTTCATATGAGAATAACATATTTCATTCCATACGACAATACAATTCCATGTAGTGTAATAAACTAGTGGACGCTACCATTGGTGTTGTCATTCCATACGACATTACAATTCCATGTAGTGTAATAAACTAGTGGCCGCTACCATTGGTGTTTTCATTTCATACGACATTACAATTCCATGTAGTGTAATAAACTAGTGGCCGCTACCATTTGTGTTGTCATTCCATACGACATTACAATTCCATGTAGTGTAATAAACGAATGGCCGCTACCATTGGTGTTGTCATTCCATACGACATTACAATTCCATGTAGTGTAATAAACGAGTGGTCACTACCATTGGTGTTTTCATATCATACGACATTACAATTCCATGTAGTGTAATAAACTAATGGCCGCTACCATTGGTGTTTCTTTTACGAATATATACATTATGTAAGATATGAATACAACATTGTGAACTGCTTGCAAGTATATGTGTTTCTACTTATTTTCTTCAGAGCACCACTACTTCAACCACTATTGAATCTTCAACCACTACGGGACCTTCAACCACTATTGAATCTTCAACCACTACTGAACCTTCAACCACTATTGAATCTTCAACTGCATCTTCAACATCGTCATCTACTACTGGTCCAACCATCAGTACTTCATCGATATCCGCGTCGACTACGACATCTGGGCCTGTATCTGGTCCGTGTACTGATGGAGGGATTCCAAAAAATAGCAACCGCGTTACCGGATCCGGAAATCTTACGCCTGGTCAGATATACGAATATTCATGCAATGTGGGATACAGCCTCGGAGACGGGGATCTAATACGAGCGTGTTTGCTATCTGGACAGCTGACTGGATCTGCTCCATCGTGTGATAGTAAGTTTATTTGTTTAAAATAATGGTATCAAATCAATTAATATTATTGTTTCCATCTACTGGATGACTATTACACTGGTGATTAAATGCTTCTATTGTGGTAGTCATGTCTTTAAGTTAACTCTTCACATTTAGTTACTGTTTGTACTGTTCATAATCACTGTCACAATTTATACAACCGTTGTTACCATGCAATTGTATTCGCTACCCAAAGTTGTTTGCTTTTAACATGTGTGTGTTTTACGTTTATATATCGTCGCTAGCGGTTGCCCATATGAGCGACGCCTCCTGAAGCGATTAGTCATTGTAGAATTTTGGAGGATAGTGCAATGATACAGATTACAGACATAGACCCATTCCAGAGTCTCCTGTGCAAGATGTAAAGCACCGACCAAAGACCTCGGTTTAAAGTCCCATTTGAAAGACTTATTTATTAGGGTCAGATGGGGGATCGAACATGTGATCCCTGGATTACCAGTTAAACGTGTTAACAACTGGACTACAGATCCGTCTGCTTTTAGTCAATGGTTCTACCTCGGTACCCGGCTGTGCCGGAGTACTGCTCGGAGGGCCACCAGTGGTCCTCTTCCACCAATAATAGCCGGATAGTAGTCAGAGGACCTAAGCTGTTGTTGCGACTTAAAACAAACCTCACAAACAAACAAACAAACAAACAAACAAACAAATGTATGTATATTGCAGTCGATTCCTCCGTAGCAGAGCCAGTAAATGAGCGAAGTATTCACCGCCGTTCATCTCATGGTAGTAGAGGATATGTCTACACCGCGATCAACGACGATTTCTACATCACAAAGAGTGGGAAACTGACAACATGGCGGTTCTACAGTTCCTACGATGGAGATATATCTCTACAAGTTTGGCGATTCGTCAACAATAATACGTAAATTTCATTTTGATTTTGTCTAGTTTTACCATTGCGTAGTTAATCGTAATATTTCTTCCTCCGCAACACATTATACTGCGCATCGTTATACATATTTAGCACTTATTATAATTAACAAGTTAAACATTTGAGTGGAAGTCGTGATAGCGCGGTGGACGCGCGCGTTCGCTTCAGGTGCGAAAGAACCGGAGTTCGAGCCCCACTGGAGCCGTTACGATGTGCCCTTAGGCAAGGCATTTAAATTCCACATTGCCTATTCTCTCTCCTCCATGGCGATGGATTCCATCAGGAATGAGGTCTCGAGAGTGATTAATATATGTTGAAAGAACTTGTTTCGCAATCGAGCTAAAATAAATTTGTATACACTAAGTTAACATTTTATACAGCTCTATGTTATACATTGCATCACACTGTCCCAAGAAAACCATGTTATATATAACACAATTTTATATATTTCTTTAAGTTTAATCTGCGACCACCGTCCGGTCCGAGGATCGAACCAGGGTTGCATTGGTGAGAAGCGAGCGCGCTAACCACTGCGCTAACCGGACTGCCTATATATTATACTCATACACAATGTCCTAGTCTGGGTTCCAGTCTGTCGATTTTTCACTTTTTAATTTCTGGCAAAATGACATGGATCGATTCAGCGTAATTGAACTAAGGACGATCTAAATATTGAGTAAATATGTCAAATCAGACGCACATTGTACTTTTTAAAACTATTTATCGTTTCGTTGACCCGTAAACAATGGCGGCCAATTATAAAGTTTTATCAACATTGCAGTGCCTCGCTTTCGATTCAAGTACGTCATTAATTAAGTCACGTGCTAATAGGCCTATTAATATGATTAATGCAAGTCAATAATTACACGGACAATCCCCAACTTTTCCCCAGGCGTTGATATGATCAGAAACTCAATACGGCCCAATTAATAGTATCGGTGACCAGGTTAAAATATATCGACGCCTGTTCCCAGGCTAACACTGTTCCAGTCTTCTACCATTTCTTCCACTTTTTCTTTTTCAGACTGTCTGGTACATTTATCGGCGAGAATACCATCACATCAACAGGAAATGATAGAATACGAACAGTAGAAATTTTAGCTGGGAACCAGATTGCTGTACAATATGGTGACGTCATTGCGTTGCATTTTCCTAGTTCAAATGCCGCAGGCGTACCATACACTAGGTGCAGTACCAACTACGAACCTGAACAAGGGAACCAGATCAGAAGCCCCAATCAAGATGCTTCATCTTTGGTTAAAGGAGACGAGTATACATTCAGTGCAGACTACTATGACTGCAAAACGTGGTCTCTGAACGCATTCATCAAATAAAACAATTAACATCATAAAAAGCGTAAATGTGGTCATTAGTGAAGGAGGAAACCGGAGTACCCGGAGAAAAACACACCTGTACTATCTGGCGACCATCGTACCATCTCACATACTTACCGGCTTCGCAATCGTTGTTAAAAATAAATAAAGTTTAGACCACAGTTCCATATTGACAGTTGCTCGGAACAGTCCACATGTATATATGCACGTTCCCAATGTGTTGTATATTTAAAGTGTGTGCTAGTACTGATAGTGAGGTACGTGAGTTGTGTAGCGAGATTTATTTGTTAGACGTTCAAGGGCTTGTTTCGTTGCAGGTCAGACGGTGTTATTGATTGGGATTGGTTGAAAAAGTGTAGGGAAGTTATTGATACATGAACTGATTGGCAACAGACGGATATGTAGTCCAGTGGTAACACGCTGGACTGGTAATCCAGGGATCGCAGGTTCGATCCCCCGTCTGACCCTAATAAAATTAAATGTCTTTCAGATGGGACGTTAAACCGAGGTCTCGTGTCGGTGCTTTACACCGTGCACGTAAAAGAACCAGAGGAGATTCTGGAATGGGTCTCTGTCTGTATCATGCACTATCCTCCAAAATCTAAAATAACTAATCTCTTCAGGAGGCGTCGCTCATATGGGCAACCGGTAGCGACGATAAATAAACGTAAAAACACACACACAGATTGGCTGAGTAGGTATTGTCACAAATAGTGAAAATGACTTCTAAATATTAAAATACAAAATATAAGCTGCATTTTGGAATATTTAATAATATGTGCAGACAATATGATGACAAATAAACAGCATATTATAAATGCAGGTGTCAGTGCAACATTCACCACTAAATTACCTTCAGAGTAGAGGGTGGGTGCCTTTTAGTGGGAAATTAAAAAACCCGCAATCGGTCAACCCCATTGAAATTTGACATTTTCCTGTGGCTCAAAGGCCAGTCTGTTGAAAACTACTGTCTTTTGTGCCAAACTATTTTGGGGGAAAATCTAATGCCACTGTGTGTTATAACGGTGGCCTATGGAAATTGCAATAGCGGTGTCTGACCTGCATTAATCGATTAAATGGAGGAGAAACTCCATGTGAGACTGATGATAGTGTGAACTTTCACAACAAAAACTAGATACGGCATGATTTTCGAGTTAGTTCCTGTCTGCTCTCAATATTGACAACGCAAATTCATTAGAACATACTATTTTATAACCAACTGTTAGTGATTGTCAGAAAATAGCCAAGTTATAAACGAAACCGCGGATGAATACGAAACACAAGCAGTTGGAACGTAGCTGCCACCTTCCACTGTTTCAATACTGTGAAATATAGCAGTTTCTTTCACCGAGGTCCGCCTTCGTGGTCGAGTGGTTAAGGTCGCTGACTTGTATACCACTGTAACCTATCATCACTGATGGTCACGGGTTCGAGTCTCGCTCAGGCCGTGTCTCATTTATATAAAAAAGTTGGCAGTTTCTTACGGAGGTTGGTGCACCCAAGTACTGGTTAACAGCTGGAACCTGCCCAGGAAAGGTGTTGTTAGGTAAACTGCCCGCCGGCGATATAGCCCAAAATGATGCTGATGCAGGCGTAAAGCCCGACATATAATAATAACAACCTGAATTTAAAAACATTAACTGAGAAAACTCGATCATTGATTGGAAAGGATAACAGAAATGGACATATATACACATTTAACAAATTAGTTTACGGCGTGCTGTACTGAACTCCTACACACCCTCCTTAGAGTGAGTCTAGGTAGAACGGCACGTACGGTCATGGCCGGCTTGACCAGTCTCTAGCACTATTCACTAGCATATATTTAATTTCCAAGCCGCCATATTGAAAAACTATGTAAGAAAATAAATGTTACAATCATTATATTAACACACTCCTATGTACCTCATCCAGCCAGAGCATAACAATTATTTAGATATATCAGCATAGTTGTTTATTTATGTTATTTTCCCGACGGTTTCCGAGTTTGAGCTTAGTTCATACAAATATAACTCGATTGCGAAACAAGTTATTATAACTTATATTAATCACTCTCGAGACCTCAATCCTGATGGAATCCATCGCCACGAGGGAGACAGAAGAGGCAACGTGGAATTTAAATGTCTTGACTAAGGGTACAATCGTAACGGCTCCAGCGGAGCTCGAACTCCGGTCCTTTCGCACCTGAAGCGAACGCTCTACCACTACCACAACAAATAAACACAGACGGATGTAGTCCAGTGGTAACACGTTGGACTGGTAATCCAGGGATCGCAGGTTCTATATATATAGAATAGAAGCACTGCAAGTTTGCTCAATGTCGAATACATATTGTTGTTGCTGTTGTTGTTGCTGTTGTTGCTGTTGTTGCTGCTGTTGCTGTTGTATTTGGTGAAAGGGTTATGTATTAATAAATGTATGAATACATAGTACAGTGTTACTCTGATCATTTTCTCTCGTTAAATAATTTTTTTATTATTTCTTCAGCCTATTTCAATATGTCAGAAGCCCTACATGTATACTACCAGTACTAGCAGAGATTCGTTTCTAGCAAATCCCAGTTGAAGCTCGCACCCATTACAGACCACATCCATAGTCAACAATGTTATATACATTATTATTATTATTATACCACATTTATATAGCACCATTTTCATATCAGATACGTTCAAAGGTGCTTTACAATAAGAGTCTGCAAATAAAAACAGTAAAACAAATAAAAACAGTAAAACATGTATTAAAACAATAGTACAACTTAAAGTAATGTAAAAATGTATCCTAACTAATTTAGTCAGTGAGGTTTTAAAAATATGTAAGGGTCACATACCAGGCCCACCCTCGCCTGCCAGAGGCCCCTGTCCCCATGGCAGAAGAGGGAAAGCGTGGGTGGACTTCAAAGCAAGAACTAAAAGGCATACGCCATAAGACTAAGATATGCAGTTAAGGAATATGTATACCAGATATATATGTTAACAGATTTAAGGATTGTTTGTTAAAACAATATAAATAAGCACAAGATAAAACTACTTCAAACATTCTTAATGTTGAAATTTTGTCAAAACACTTCTATATGCACACCAGTTTAGTGTCCGTGTATTTGTAAGAAAAGGTGTGTTTTAAGTGATGTCATATAACTAGATACTGATCTAGAATCTCTGATTCCTGCCGGGAGAGCATTCCATAGTATTGGTGCAGCAGTAGCAAAGCTTCTGTCACCGTACATGACTGTGCGGCCTCTTGGCACCACGAGTGTAGTGGCATTGTTCTGCGACCGCAAGTTTCGTGTGGGTACATACACATGAAGTAGATTTTGGATGTATACAGGTGATTCACCATGCAAAGCTTTGTATACTGTGACCAGCATTTTAAACTGAACCCTGTATTGCAAAGGCAGCCAATGCAGTTGCTTCAAGACTGGAGTAATGTGGCAGTTGGAGAATTATTCATTGTCACGACTAGATGCAAGAATACTGATCTTTATAGCTGTCTTGTATATGAATGCGACACCACCGCCACGCCTCTTGCTACATCGAGGTACATGTTGCATTTGGTATCAACTTGGTACCAGCTCGCCGATACACGCTTTATCCACGGCACTACCCAACCATGTTTCAGTTATAGCCACAACGTCAAACTCATTTGAAAGTATGTAGTCACACAACGCAATGGTCTTGTTTTTGACATATCTTGGATTAATACAGCATATTTGTAAGTTTGTCTTCCCTTTAACAACATGGAGGGGTTCACATTTCACCTTTACAATGTTTTTGATGTTACTCTTGGGGTATTTGTGTTTACGTTCAGTGAATACTGAGGTTGGTGCATGTTGATTACATCTAGGTTGTACAATAGTAGCAATGGATTCAGGTAGTGTTCGTAGGTTGTTTACATTAACTCCCTGATTAGTGTCCCATACATACTTCCTTGCAGCCGGTCCTCCTCTTGTACCTCTGTACAGTGTGTACTTCAAAATATCTAACTGTTTTAATCTGGCCAACACAATAGGATCAGGTCTGTCTGAGGCCAGCTTGTCAATGTTGTACAGGTCACACCTGTCGAACTGCCTTATCTGTGATATGTGTTCACTCGGCATTGCTGAAGTCCAAGTGCATTCAACTGGAGCCACTATTGTGTTTCCAATACACTTTTTTAAAAGTTAAATTCCCAGTAAAGCACAAAATTATTCAACACAATTTCAACATTAATCCAATCATATTCACAACATGTATGTCTATGTTATTTTTCAAATTTCTACACACAGTATTTCTGATGAAATTATTCAAATCAAATGGAGCTCAGAAAAATGATGCCTACACTTGGCGCATACATAACTAACAGTGTCAAATACGTATCACGCCACATTAATTCCGAAACAGCCTCAACTATACCATCTTAAAGCGACATTACATCGCAAAAAAGCAAACAAAATGCATTTTTCACGTATAAATGCATTGCTACACATTCTTCTGAATACATCGAACACTAACATTGAATCAACTTAACGGTGTTTTTGTGGTATACAAACTTTCAAACATGAAAGTAGGATTTCATATAACGGTCATACAGGCTCCTGAATTGATGTTTGTTGTCATTGAAATCTTAATTTAACCAATATTAAAGCGCTTCCAAATTTGCCTATGATTATTTCTTTCTAAAAGGATATACATTTGACCTCTAAGGCTAGTGCACAGCCCAGGTTCTAGACGGATCTGTTGGCCAGTGGTAACACGCTGGACTAGTAATCCAGGGATCGCAGGTTCGATTCCCCGTCTGACCCTAATACAATTAACAGTCTTTCAGATGGGACTTTAAACCGAGGTCTCGTGTCGGTGCTTTACACCGTGCACGTAAAAGAACCAGAGGAGACTCTGGAATGGGTTTCTGTCTGTATCATTGCACTATCCTCCAAAATCTAAAATGACTAATTTCAGGAGGCGTCGCTCATATGGGTAACCGGTAGCGACGATAAATAAACGTAAAACACACACAAAGTTAACTGGTTATTGCATAACATGTATACATGTGATTGGCGTGGAGATCCGAAGTTGAATTTGTTAAATCGTGACTCGTTGCTGACGGTCCATTGTCCACGCTATGTGTCAACACCATGCCATGGTATCGTCTGCTCGGATAGATTAGTTCACGCTCTCTCGGTATCGTCTGCTCGGATAGATTAGTTCACGCTCTCTCGGTATCGTCTGCTCGGATAGATTAGTTCACGCTCTCTCGGTATCGTCTGCTCGGATAGATTAGTTCACGCTCTCTCAGTCGATTGCGTATCGTATTACGGCCAGGAATACATCAGTATAAATAATGTATGCAAATTGGTTACACCAGACGGATCTGTAGTCCAGTGGTAACACGCTAGACTTGTAATCGCAGGTTCGATCCCCCGTCTGACCCTAATAAAATTAACAGTCTTTCAGATGGGACGTTAAATCGAGGTCTCATGTCGGTGCTTTACACCGTGCATGTAAAAGAACCAGAGGAGATTCTGGAATGGGTCTCTGTCTGTATCATGCACTATCCTCCAAAATCTAAAATAACCAATCTCTTCAGGAGGCGTCGCTCATATGGGCAACCGGTAGTGACGATAAATAAACGTAAAAACATACACGATTGCACAAGCACATAAGAAAATTAATGAATTAATGCAGGCATAACCTAATATATACATGTACATAAACGTTACAGTTTGAATAACTAAAATATAATGTTGAAAACATAGCTGTAATGTATTGCTGAGCTAATTTCTGGGCTAGCAAACAGATTGACTTGACTAATTATGTGAAGTTCGGAGTTCTATATTGAATAAATACCGGTGGAATTTGAAGCTTTAAAATAATATAAAATGTTGAGAATGTCGGATTGAGTGGTCTAGCTCGCTGTTTCAAAGAGACTGTCCAGCCAGGGGCGAGGATTTAAATATAAATAGACATGTGTAGTGTAAATACAAGTTGAAGATTTTAAAGGCACATACAATTTCACGTTAATAGCGTCTGGCTATGCACATGCACACGTTTTAAACTACACATATCGTCGTTATGTCTGCCTGGCGGATCTTGATGAGTAAAGACATTGAAGTTGAAGTTGAAGTATTCGTCTTCAGCATCGTCATTAGAATCCATCGCCATTCCAGAGTCTCCTCTAGGTTTTTTACGTGCACGATGTAACGCACCGACACGAGACCTCTCTGGCATTGGTGTGTGTTTTACGTTTATTTCTAGTCGCTGCCGGTTGCCCATATGCGCGACGCCTCCTGAAATGAATAGTAATTTTAGATGTTGGTGGATAGTGCAATGATGCAGACAGAGATCCATTCCAGTGTCTCCTCGTGTTATTTTACGTGCACGGTGTAAAGCACATACACGAGGCAACTGTTTAAAGTTCCATCTGAAAGTCTGCTAATATTATTAGGGTCACATGGGGGATCGAACCTAGAGCCGTGAATTCAAACACATCGGTGGCATTGGAAATGAGAATATGTATTATATATGGTTATGGCATAGAATTGATAGTTGATTTACTGGTTTTCCTCATAACCCAGTTATCATCAGTAGCACATCAGATATCATCAGTAATGATAGTAGAGCAATGAACTGTCGCAACGTGGCTATATTTTAATGGTAGGTATCAGTTAATAGTGTACCTGTATGTCTTAACTGACAGTGATACTATACATACATAAGTAATACACTTGTTATCTTGTATCTCTATACAGGTATTCAGTATTGCAGGGAACCAGCACCATTGCACAACTTCCTTTTCCGACAAAATGGTACATGCAGAAATTTCAAATACACTCGTGTCTAAATCGGTTGTCATCCCTCTTAAATATTCGTTTATTAAGATGAGAACTTGAATACATGTACAAATACAAACACTCGACTATTTATTGTGCTAAGAAATTTTGGAAATATAACAGTTTGATAAATTAAAAATATGCTATTGAAAGCCAATATTTAAATTTTTACAGGTGAACGTTCCAAAACAGAGGAGAACCTTTTGCAAGGGTAAAAACTGTAGCATACCCTGCACAAAGTTACACAATATAAGAAGGGCAGAGAATCTAAGTTTGTTCAAGGTAAATTGTTCTTACGAGTTTTTTCTCTTAGTAAATTACATAACCGTAGACATCGTATGAAGACAATGTTAAGAATTAATAGAATTATTTTAACCAAATAAACATATTCCTAATGGGAGGTCATTACAAATCGTAGTTTCACAAAAACAGGTTCGTTTGTGGACAATTTTCCAAACTTTACATTTATTATTGACCATTTTATGGCGTAAACACATAGTGGGGCTTTCGAGTTATATTCATGTTTCTTAAAAGTGAAATTGTAATTTAATGCCAGTATTATTAATTACACATGGTAACAGTGATGTACAGTCCGCCTCCGTGGTCTAGTGGTTAAGGTCGCTGACTTGTACACCACTGTAACCTATCATCACTGATGGTCACGGGTTCGGGCCCCTCTCATCCTTGTCTCATTTATACGAACAAAGTTGGCAGTTTCTTACGGAGGCTGGTGCAACAAGTACTCGTTAACTGCTGGAGCCTGATCAGGAAAAGGTGTTGTTAGATGGACTGCCCGTCGCACACATGGACAACCGAGAGAGAGAGCCTAATGGTAAATTGTCCATGAACGTGAGATGGTACGATGCTCGCCAGATCGAACAGGTGGATTTTCTCCGGGCACTCCGGTTTCCTCCAACACGAATGACCACATTTATGCTTTCATCCGAGGCAACGAGAGTGATTAATATAAGTTGTTAGAATTTGCTTCGCAATCGTTGTAAAAGAAATAAATCTTTAAAAAAATGGTTCATTATAATTATACTAATATTTTCAACAAGGTTCAAGAACAATACAAATGTTAAACATGGTCTATTGTATTGTTGTAAAACTCGGATACTACTGGTTTTGTAACGACTCTGATTGTAAGATTGCAACTCAGTTGTAAAGTGCGACCGTCATTTTGAACAGGTTGTGTTTTACGCTAATTTATCGTCGCTACCGGTTGCCCATATGAGCGAGGCCTCCTGAAGAGATTAGTCATTTTAGATTTATGGAGTATAGTGCAATGATACAGACAGAGACCCATTCCAGAGTCTCCTCTGGTTCTTTTACGTGCACGGTGTACAGCACCGACACGAGACCTCGGTTTAATGTCCCATCTGAAAGACTGTTAATTTTATTAGGGTCAGACATGATATCGAATATGTGATCCCTGGATTACCAGTGTGTTATCACTGGACTACAGAGCAGACTGTGCTTTTGAACAGGAACATGCCTTTATAATGTAAATAAGAAATGTAAGGCGTTAGACTGGGTACCTAAATATACAACCCAATAACTGCATACGCACTGTGTGGGTATGTAATGTTCTAATTCATGCTCGCGAAGTCGGACTATGATGTTAAATGCCTAACCTTAATGCAAATACATGACCGTATGTTACTGAGTAGACTATGATGTTAAATGTCTAACCTTAATGCAAATACATGACCGTATGTTATTGAGTAAACTATGATGCTAAATGTCTAACCTTAATGCAAATACATGACCGTATGTTACTGAGTAGACTATGATGTTAAATGTCTAACCTTACTGCAAATACATGACCGTATGTTACTGAGTAGACTATGATGTTA
Organism: Archivesica marissinica; assembly: GCA_014843695.1. Classification (NCBI taxonomy): domain Eukaryota; kingdom Metazoa; phylum Mollusca; class Bivalvia; order Venerida; family Vesicomyidae; genus Archivesica; species Archivesica marissinica. The sequence continues at coordinate 29,973,115 of CM026387.1, forward strand.
AATGCCTAACCTTAATGCAAATACATGAACGTATGTAATTGAGTAGACTATGATGTTAAATGTCTAACCTTAATGCAAATACATGAACGTATGTTATTGAGTAGACTATGATGTTAAATGTCTAACCTTAATGCAAATACATGACCGTATGTTACTGAGTAGGCATCCTTGATTAAATAAAGATGTTCTACAATTTGCTACAATGTCTGTCCCAAGTTTACTCGATATTAAATTTTGTCAGGTCAGTATGTGCTAAACACGGTTTATATATTTGGCATGTCAAGCATAGTTGTATGTATGCACATGATTAATAATGATAATAATACTAATACTACTACTACTACTACTAGTAATAATAGTAATAAAATAGTATTAATAATAATACTATAATAATAATAATAATAATACATGTAATAAAATAATAATAATACTAATAAAAAAAATTTAAAAATAATAATAATGTGAGGATGTATTTCCTTACTGCAAATCCTGTAATAATAATAATAATAGGATAATAATAATAATAATACTATTAAGTTATTATTATTAATAATAATAATAATAATAATAATAATAATAAAATATAAAAATAATAATAAAAATAAAGAAAAATAATGTGAGGATGTATTTCCTTACTGCAAATCTTAAGTAATAAATACTGGTTGTGTAACGAATATAATTGTATGATAGCCTGTTTTTGTTGTTTTGCTGATACAAGTTTATCTTAGCTCGATTGCGAAACAAGTAATTACACTGTTAGATTAGTCGTTCACCTGGCCTCATTGCTGTTGAGTCCATCGCCATAAGTGTACGCTTGGCAAGAACGCTGGTTAGACAAGTATGCTAAAACGTTAACAGTACAGCGGACAGTAATATGCAGAGTCACATACACATCTGTTGCTATAAAGTTGTCATACGTAGAGACATTATTGCGTGGCACAATTATTTCAGATTATAGAGATTAACGCACTACATGCTGGGTAAAGTACATATAATAAACTCGGTTTAGTTTATACAAATTTATTTCAGCTCGATTGCGAAACAAGTTATTTCAACTTATATTAATCACTCTCGATACCTCATTCCTGATGGAATCCATCGCCATGAGGGAGAGAGAAGAGGCAACGTGGAATTTAAATGCCTTGCCTAAGGGCACAATAGTAACAGCTCCAGCGGGGCTCGAACTCCGGACCTTTCGCACCTGAAGCGAACGCGCATCCACTGGTGTTAATGCAAATGCACCAGAACTCCAAACAATGGTTTATTCGCAGATAAACAACGGCTGTCCGATTAGCGCAGTGGTTAGCGCGCTCGCTTCTCATCAATGCAACCTGGGTTCGATCCTCGAACCGGGAAGTATGTGAGATGGTATGGTGGTCGCCAGATCGGACACGTAGGTTTTCTCCGGGTACTCTGGGTACTCCGGTTTCCTCCCACATGAATGACCTCATTTACGCTTTCATCCACGCCAACGAGAGTGATTAATATAAGTTGTTAGAACTTCTTTCGCAATCGTTGTTAGAGTTTAAAGATAAACAATGGCAAGACACATATTGTTTCCACATTGACACAACTACACAACTATCGGGAAGGGGTCGTAACTAATGTTGCTAGAACTAGACCCGTGTGCTTTTCTTTGAATTGTCATGCTTTGTACTATGTATGTAAAATGAATCGAGCAATACATAATACGTGATAGATTATTAGATCAGAAACCGCAGGGTTGAGAGCAATACAGTTTAGGTACATATTGTACCGCCATATGATGCATTGGACCTATACACACATGTGCCAATTTCTCTCCGTTTCAGGGAAAAGACGATACGACAGAAAGCAGAGTGGATATGGTGGCCAGACCAAAGTTATATTCCGCAAAAAAGTACCAAGCAATTGGAGAAATCGTATAATACAAATATAAATAATTAAATACACTAGCTAGACTAAGTCTGCACTTATTTTGTAATACATTAACCTTTTGCCAGCTAGCGGTAAATAAAATCACGTTTGCAAACAGCATCGAGCCAGATCATTCATTTGGCTGAATAGCAAACAACATAGATCCTGATCTGGATATATGTTGTTTGCAACTGTGGTTTTATTTACGCAGCATGCACATGGCTAATACATGCATTATGAACTATTCAGTGGCGTACAGGGGTTTGCTTCGTGCGATTGTAATGTTACGAGATGTAAATAAATCGGGTTTGTGTATAAATGTTGTCTAATATAATTGCCATGCTGTTTCTGTCAAATCATTCATAACTAAGGTCTGTGTGTGTTTTATGTTCATTTATCGTCGCTACCGGTTGCCCATATGAGCGACGCCTCCTGAAGAGATTAGTCATTTTAGATGTATGACAGAGACCCATTCCAGAGCGCCTCCTCAGGTTCTTTTACGTGCACGATGTACATCACCGACACGATACCTCGGTTTAACGTCCCATGTGAAAGACTGTTAATTGTATTAGTGCCAGACGGGGGATCGAACCTGCGTGTTACCACTGCACTACAGATCCGTCTGTAGCTAAGGTCTGCAATTCAAATTCGGTTATCATGAATAATACATTGGCTCTTCTAACCAGTGAGCCAATCAAAATCGTTCAACATCTCACTGAATCTCATAAACAAAATGGCGGCGTCTTGTATTCAGTGTTATTATTATTATATACCAAACTTATATAGCGCTCTTTTCATCTAAAAATAAAACGTTCAAAAGCGCTTTGCAGTCTAAATATCACAAATATTGATAAAAACTTCCACATACAATGAGATAAAACAAGACAAAAAATAGCAAACGCAATTACAATGGATTCTAAATATGCTATAAAATATTCGGATCTAAACTTATAACAATTAAAATATAGGTAATAATTAAATAAAATGTGTTCATTTGCAGTCTTAATCCTGATTGAGCACAGACACAGTTCGATATTTATGTTCCATATGAACATTTAAAAAGGTATGTCTTCAAAGCCTTTTTGAAAGAACACAATGTTGTTGCACTTCTAAGATTTGATGGAAGATAATTCCAAAGTTTTGGGGCAGCAGTCATAAAACTTCTATCTCCGTATGTGACAGTCCGACTTCTTGGTAACACAAGAGTAGCTGCTTCATTTTTAGACCGTAAGTCTCTCCTTGGTATATAAACCTCAAGCAAGTTTCTCATATAAATCGGTGCTTCTCCATTCAATGCTTTATATGTGTGAGTCAGTATTTTATACTTTATTCTTTCTTGAACTGGTAGCCAATGAAGTTCTTTTAGAATGGGCGTTACATGACTGAAACGGGATGTTCTGGTTATGATGCGAGCTGGTGTGTTTTGAACAGTTTGTAATTTATTGGAAGTGCTTTTTGGCACGCCGTACAAAAGTGAATTACAGTAGTCGAGCCTGGATGTAACGAGTGAGTTTATGAGAGTTTTCGTGGCGTCTGTTGTTAAATACTGCCGAATGTGTCCAATCCGCCGGATCTGCGCATAACATGACTTTGTCACGGAATTTACATGTTTGTCCATATCCATTCTTGAGTCTAGGAAAGCACCTAGATTTCTCACACATGTTGATGGTTCTGTATTTGAGTCTCCTACTTTCACATTTATGTTTTCAATGTGTTGAACATTTCGCTGACTAGAAAACATAATCATTTCAGTTTTATCAGTATTGAGTTTTAACATATTGGCATGCATCCAAGCAACACTGTCTTGTAGACAGTTTTCCACTCGAAGTAGTGTCTCTGCTTGTGAAGCTTGAACGGTTGGTTTGAATGAAAGGTAAAGCTGGGAATCGTCAGCATAAAAGTGATGGTTCAGTCCATGGTGTTTACAAATGGCTCCTACAGGCTTGGTATACATAGTGTAACATTTCGGGCCTAAAACAGACCCCTGTGGAACACTGAAATTCATGAGCACTGAGTTGGATAGTTTTCCATCGATACATTCTGCTTGATAACGGTCGGTACGATAAGATGATATCCATTGGAGAGGGTTTCCAGTAAGTCCAAAATGAAATTCGAGACGCTGTAAAAGTGTTCTATGGTCGATGGTATTAAATGCAGCAGATAGGTCCAAAAACACAAGGATTGTAGCATTGTTCTGGTCCAGAGATTGGAGTATATCGTTTTGGACTTTCAGTAAGGCAGTTTCTGTGGAATGAAACTTCCTGTACGTAGACTGATGTACCTCGTGTAAGTTATTACTTGTCAAATGTCCATCAATTCGACTATTTACTACTTTTTCCAGAATCTTCGAGACGTAAGGCAGGTTTGACACGGGCCTGTAGTTCTTTAAAGTGTTTTGATCAAGGCTTGGTTTTTTCAGCAAAGGTCTTACCCGGGAGATTTTGAATGACTTTGGTACATTGCCTGTTTACAATGAAATATTTACATTTTGTGTCACTATTGGTAGGATTTCACTAAGACAAGATTTCAGTAGCCATGTCGGAATTGGGTCTATTTCACAGGATTTATTTGGCCCTTTTTTTTCATCGATTGCACTAATCACATGTCGTCCAAGCTACCTTGGATACGTTCAGTCGTCTTCAACGAACGGCATTGACATTTCATATCCGTAGCACAACACCAGATTTGAAACTTTGCCATTTTGACTTTTTCAAGACAAAATGGAATCGAGTCGCGAGATTTCACAGATTTCGCTAAATGTCGCGCGCTGATCGTAGTAACAATCCAGCATGTGAAATTACTCTGTAAATGTTATACATATTTCAATACATCGTGTGCGTGGTTAATTTAGTTTATTTTAACTCGATTGCGAAACAAGTTCTTACAACTTATATTAATCACTCTCGAGACCTCATTCCTGATGAAATCCATCGCTACGAGGGAGAGAAAAGAGGCAATGTTGAATTTAAATGCCTTGGCTAAGAGTACAATCGTAACGGCTCCAGCGGGGCTCGAACTCCGGACCTGTCGTACCAGAAGCGAACGCGCATCCACTGAGCTATGACGACTTCCGTGGTTAATTTAACATTTCTTCTGAAGGGGAATGTCTTGATACTATTATTAAATTCATACTATTTAGGAGTGCTATGCAACTTTCATTCAACTTAGCCACATTTTCCGCAGAGTGCTGAATGTTGAAATAAAATTAAGGCCAAAACGACTAAGAAGATTACACTGAGGGTGGAGTGTACGGTCTGTAAATACAGGAAACAGGTGGCCATCAAGAGATGTAAGCATTTTGAACTGGGCGGTGACAAAAAGAGAAAGGTACATTGCCATTTCTTTGGTTGAATCAATTCATTGCTTCCTTAAATACACTGATGGAAACCTAACACTCCCTTGCCATTAATTGAATAGTTTATACAAAGTTCGTGAAGCTTTAATGCCTAACAAGTTCTTACAACATTAGGGAGGGAGAGGGGTAGAGGGAGAGAGAGGGGTGCGAGGTAGGGAGATAGAGAGGGGACGGAGGAAGAAAGGGGGATGAGGGAGAGAGAGGGAGGGGAGAGAGAGTGCGAGAGAGAGGAGGGAGTGAGGGGAGGGGAGGGACGGAGGGAGAGAGAGAGATGGAGAGACCTAGATAGGGGAGATGAGAGAGAGAGAAAGAGTAGAGAGAGGTGAGAGAAAGAGAGAGAGAGAGGGGGGCTATCACGACTTCCACAGTTTCAGATTATTCTGTTTTTGCGTTGCATCAGATACGAATAACATCTACACAATGAATGATTCTTTACATAGAAACGCAACACATTCCATGTTGAAAATAGTCTTCATCAATGTCTGTACCACTACACAGTTGTCATACTGGCAACACTTAAATGGCTGTATACGCTGATGCTATTTTCCAGTTCCTTGCTTTTAAGACCGGACGCTCCTCAAAATACAACATAGAAAAGTATATTGTCTACCTGTCAGATAAGCACCTTAATCATTAACGAAACCATATTGAAAATGAGCTCAATAATTAGATAATAAACGGAATAATAGAGATCGAATTATGGTGATTCCCGGGGTCGAGTGGTTAAGGTTGTTTGATCACTTCAAATGACTTGTTCCTCACCGCTGCTGGTTTGAATCAAACTGGGGATGTCGGATTGTTTCATATGGTGAACATACCCAGCTAGTTTGTGGTGGATCGGTGGTTCTGTCGGATTTTGCAGTTCGTCGATTGTGTAGGCGAAATATATTCACGTGTGTGCACACATACATAATAGCAATCTGCATAATAGTATGTGGACATCATTCATTTTCTTTTATTAAAGTGACATATGCAAATATAAACATTCAATACAAAATATTTACACAACTTTAAGATGCAGATGGGGAGGGTCAATCACTAATGTTGTTAGAACGTGTGGCCCAACCCATTTGCTAATTATGTATTTGCAATTTGTTTGTAATTGTAACATACATATATATACAGCAGTACAATACTACCAAATCAAAGATTCACCCGTCCTGATGGGCCTGTTTGTCACCTAGTGCCTGCATAACAATATAAATGAAAGCAAGACAATATCAAAATATCAAGACAAGAATAAAGATGCTCTATACATTACCTCTATACATTACCTCTATACATTACCTCTATACATTACCTCTATACAGTACCTCTATATATTACCTCTATACATTACCTCTATACATTACCTCTATACAGTACCTCTATACATTACCTCTATACATTACCTCTATACATTACCTCTATACATTACCTCTATACAGTACCTCTATACATGACCTATATACATTACCTCTATACATTACCTCTATACATTACCTCTATACAGTACCTCTATACATTACCTCTATACATTACCTCTATATAGTACCTCTATATAGTACCTCTTTGTGGACTTTACGATTGTTGTCTTCTATTATAGGGCCAGATGATCCAGTTCTAGGTCGGACGTTTATACAGCAATAACAAAGAACAAACATACCCAGGAATCAGTATGTCTAACAATTCAATATATGTTATTTGGCATAAACATATAACATGCTCATCGTCATAAAAATATAACATGGCGGTTACAATAAAGCTAACATACATATTTCTATATTTTGAAAAAAGTGTGTGTATTATTAATTATATGTAATTAAATATAGTACATAGTACATAGTCATATAATACATAATATATAATATATTTATTTACACCACGTGACTTGTTAGTTACCAATTTCAATTTCAATTATTCTTTATTAACTCAGATCATTTACATGACATATGAGTATACATGTAATTAGTTAACTGAAGTTGTGACACGGGTTGATAGATAGAGTCAAGTTTGGAGATGTATGATCACTGTATTAGTAACAGAGGATGAACATTATATTTAAACAGAATATCTTATAATATCAAGTACATTTTTAACAAGAAGAAACAATTTCATTAGATACAAATTATTATGGTTGCTATGGTTTATAGCATACATACATTTTTTTGTTTTTTAGCATAATCAACCGGTTATGAATAAATAGAGTATGCCTAACAATTAGACCCTTTTGTGATATTGTTTGTCAGAAGGTTTGTTTAAGCATAATCTAACACTGAGTGATGCTATCAAAGGTACTAGACAAAGGCGCTCACGCGCAAACAATTGCAACCACCGCTAAAAAGAGAACATTTAAAATACAAATAAATAAAAGTGTTACTAAGTACTATCAAAATGGAACTTGTTCCTCGGCAGTTCTACTGGTTGCATACGGCCTGGTGATTAGACTGGTTGTACAGTGCAGGATACGAATTAAAAACAGCATACATAGCTGCAGAGGAAGCTAAACCAGAATTTAAAATAGTTTAATCTGACTGAAATACACGATGTATTCAATGTAGCAAAACATGCATATCTAGTTCTAGTCCACATTGTATTTTGCATTTATGTACAACGGTCCATGCATTTTAACCCTCATCCTGCCAATCACGACGCGTTTGCAAACAGCATATAGCCAGATCAGACGGTACAGAACGTGGAATGTGAGCAAATGAAATTAATTTCGAAATATATATTAAGATACAACCATAATTGGCTATAGAAAATTGGAGGAGAGCGAATAAGATTTAGAAATTGGGAAACAATCTGTATCCGAATAACCGAACAGAAACAACGAACCGGAACACCTGCCATGATGTTGTAATACAACAAATAAATTGCAAATGATGATACCAGTACACGACGGTAATATGTAGAGAGGGTGTGGGAACATGTTATACATGTGGGAATTATACATGTACATCACACCCTCCATAACCTACTATGGTTCAAATGAAATACCATCTTCACTTATTGCAGCTGGCTTCAATTAAATATGGGTTTAGTTGTATATTGATATATTTATTTATTTCAGTCTCATCTATGTATATACTACACATATAATATATAATAGTACATAGTTATTCTATGAGAATTATAAGAGACTATACACATGTTATCATCACAGACAATTGTTATCATTATACTGTACATTAAAATCCAAAGACAAAACCTGCCCATCTAGACACTTGTGTTAATCTTGTCACAATATTACTTACAAATCACTGTTTACTGTACAAACCACATTGAAATACCACATACATTTTAAAGGAAGGTAAAAGAGGGATACTGGCACAGGTAATACTATACTGAAATACCACATACATTTTAAAGGAAGGTAAAAGAGGGATACTGGCACAGGTAATACTATACTGAAATACCACATACATTTTAAAGGAAGGTAAAAGAGGGATACTGGCACAAGTAACACTATACTGAAATACCACATACATTTTAAAGGAAGGTAAAAGAGGGATACTGGCACAAGTATCACTATACTGAAATACCACATACATTTTAAAGGAAGGTAAAAGAGGGATACTGGCACAAGTAACACTATACTGAAATACCACATACATTTTAAAGGAAGGTAAAAGAGGGATACTGGCACAGGTAATACTATACTGAAATACCACATACATTTTAAAGGAAGGTAAAAGAGGGTATGGCACAGGTAATACTATACTGAAATACCACATACTTTTAAAGGAAGGTAAAAGAGGGTTACTGGCACAGGTAATACTATACTGAAATACCACATCATTTTAAGGAAGGTAAAAGAGGATACTGGCACAGGTATACTATACTGAATACCACATACTTTTAAAGAAGGTAAAAGAGGGATACTGGCACAGGAATACTATACTGAAATACCACATACATTTTAAAGGAAGGTAAAAGAGGGATACTGGCACAGGTAATACTATACTGAAATACCACATACATTTTAAAGGAAGGTAAAAGAGGGATACTGGCACAGGTAATACTATACTGAAATACCACATACATTTTAAAGGAAGGTAAAAGAGGGATACTGGCACAGGTAATACTATACTGAAATACCACATACATTTTAAAGGAAGGTAAAAGAGGGTTACTGGCACAGGTAATACTATACCTTGCCACAACTGGCAGTATAATGTGTCGTAATTGGCAAGTTTTGTTAAAAATTAAACTATTATCTAATATAATACTTGTATTCATACCTAAGCTTTATTAATATATTTATGGGCAGCCCATATTAGCTTGCTCATTCTTAAATATGTTACAACATGATGACCAAACAACATAGAATGCTGAAGTCATAAATTATATTATTATATCCCTTTCCCTCATAGAAACACATCTTGAGGCCATTACCAATACGACATACATGGGCAATGTAGTAGGCAAACCAATGTTCATATCCCTTTCCCTCATAGAAGCACCTCTTGATGCCATTACCAATACGACATACATTGACAATGTAATAGCAAAACCAATGTTCATGAACCCTTTCCCGCATAGAAGCACCTCTTGACGCCATTACCAATACGACATACATTGACAATGTAGTAGTCAAACCAATGCTCATAAACCCTTTCCCGCATAGAAGCACCTCTTGACGCCATTACCAATACGACATACATTGACAATGTAGTAGTCAAACCAATGCTCATAAACCCTTTCCCTCATGGAAGCACCTCTTGACGTCATTACCAATACGACATACATTGACATTGTAGTAGCCGAACCAATGTTCATAATAAAGGCCAGCATCTCATGTAGTCCCAGTAATAGCTATGGAGGTGGGATAGATATGGCGACTACTTATCCACTGCATGATAGCTAAATGACTGTCGTTTGTATGGAGATATAATAGTATATTAACCTAAATCTCATATAGTCCCAGTAATATCTATGGAGGTGGGATAGATATGGCGCCTACTTATCCACTGCATGATAGCTAAATGGCTGTCGTTTGTATGGAGATATAATAGTATATTAACCTAAATCTCTATGTAGTCCCAGTAATATCTATGGAGGTGGGATAGATATGGTGACTACTTACCCACTGCATGATAGCTAAATGGCTGTTGTATGTATGGAGATATAATAGTATATTAACCTAAATCTCTATGATGGAAAGGGATAAAATGTTCCACAAGTATGGGGGGGTATGTTACTGCTGATTATATATCTGTATAACTGGTTATAATTATCTGTACTTGGATTCAGTTACGAACTATCTTAAACCGAAGACAGTTCATAAACGTTAATCTTGATAGTATCATAAAAGCCTCATATATCCTAATCATCATAGTTTCATATTAGTATCTAAGCTCATCAGTTGGTGTTTTAAAATAAAAGGTTTGCTGCCAGGCGCGTAGTTGACATTAGGCCAAAAGGCCCGAGCCTGCACATCATTTTGACCAACAATTTTCTTTTTTATATATCATGTTTATTTGTTATAAAAACATGTCCGAATTTGTCTTTTAAATGCAGCAGAATGCTGGAAATTGCATCCTAAAAACCCAATTCAGGGGGTGCATGCCCCCGGACCCCCTAGTAACCTCCTTCGCTACGCTCACTCAACATTCTTTACCCGGGCCTGCACATAAGTTGCCTCCTGGCTACGCCCCTGGCTGCTGGGTGGAAATAGGTCGAGGACTTCAGACACCTGTGACATCCACCACAACATTATATTAGAATACAGTACTGTATACAGATTTATAATAAAGAGTATAATTATATAGAAATAATTACCGTGGTTTACACATACTGTCCTGGAAAGATAAAGAAAATCGCGGGAAAATATTAGACATGTCGAGATAAGATACTTTAGGTGGGTCGTTTATCATGTCAAGTTATCTAGACCGTTTAAAGCAGCATTACACCGTATGAAATAAAAGATATTTGAAATTGTTTTAACGCATGGGTAGCAATGCTGCTACACATTCTAACATTATACTTTGTATGCTTATGCTCATTTGGTAAACAGTGTTTTTTTTGCGATAAAACAAACTCGAAACCGAAAGTAGGACTTTCCGAGTCGATCGGTCACGCACTTGTTTATAACCGGAACGCATCGTCTGCACTTTTTTGCATTCGGAATGCATCGTCCCCATTTGTCCCACGTTATCTTTTTTAATTAAATTACTTGATATGTTGATTCATACCTCTGTTAGCTAAGTCTTTAGGGACATTTCTACATCACAGCGAACGGTTCGACATTAGAGGAAGAGAGATAGATAGTCTTTCATGTTCAAAATATATACGTTGTTTTCTACATCCTCTGTTGTTTCACGCATGCGCACTGTGTGTGTTTACATTTCGTGTGTTGATAAACAAATTCGCGTATACGACGGTTTAAATTTATTGGAATATTATCGTTTCTGAGCGACTATTTCGATTTTTGTAAACATACACATATTAGTATTTATATTTTACCCAAAACATCCTTTATTACGATGTAATGCTGCTTTAATCGTATGTGTAGCTATATAAACTTATTTTAAAAAATACCTATCCAGGTAAATAATATGGTCGAATTCATATGTTTACAAATATCAGACTATCATTCGACACTACTGTATGTTTAGGATAACTTGACAGTGACGTACAGGTAATTCAGTTAAATTTACACTTATTTCGATATTACTATATATATAATCGGAGGAAATAGCCGATTTACCTGTCTTGTGTTGTGGACATTGCCAACGGGGGTAAATATTGAGTGACGTCACAGTGAAGTTATCCTAAACGAACTATAGTACTGGTCCAACACGATATGTGAAATATGTATATAAACAGAAAACCAATAAAATAAACACGATATAGGTGATCCAGGTACTGGTCCAACGCGATATGTGAAATATGTATATAAACAGAAAACTAATAAAATAAACCCGATATAGGTGATCCAGGTACTGCTCCAAAGCGATATGTCAAATATGTATATAAACAGAAAACCAATAAAATAAACACGATATTAAAAAAAGATAGAGGGGGTGTCCTAGGATAGAGGTACGAGACCGTTGGTGGCTTATGGATACAATTTCAAGTTCCTGTGATATAGGTGATCGAGGTAGTTGGTATCGACCAGGTATAATGAGATACAATCACTTAGCCAACATAAATGCGTGTTTCACTATATCTCAGTGTAATGGTATCGTCCTCAACATCGTGTTGCATTTATGCATTAGTCTAAAGTAAATAAATAATACAAATGAACTGGGATAAAATGCATCGAGAATACACCCGAATAGCACTAGCACACAGTGTTTATATGGAGATTATTAGCCTGGGTTCCAGTATCTGTTGTTTTTTTCACTTTTTAACAGTGATCAGAATGTGTGTGTGTTTTACGTTTATTTATCGTCACTATCGGTTGCCAATGTGAGCGACGCCTACTGAAGAGATTAGTCATTTTAGAGTTTTGGAGGATAGTGCAATGATACAGACAGAGACCCATTCCAGAGTCTCATCTGGTTCTTTTACGTGCACGGTGTAAAGCACCGACACGAGACCTCGGTTTAACTTCCCATCTGAAAGACTGTTAATTTTATTGATCAGAAACTCAATACGGCCCAATTATAGTATCGGTGTTAAAATATATCGACGCCTGTTCCTAGGCTAGTAAATTATGAAAACCGAACACAAACAGCACTCTAAACACTAACTTATACTAATTATGTATTTAATTTAAACAAACGTTTTAAAAAAGGTTAATGCAACATGAATGCATATTTATAATTATGCGATGGCGACTAATTTAAGAAACACCTTAAAACATTGTTCTTCAGAAAATTTTATTCATGGTTTTAAAACAGTCATGTATTAACAGACTGAACAGGATAGTTGTAGAATTAGTGTAGTGTTAAAAAAGGTTTTAGAAACAATGATATAATTTACCAAATATTATGCTTATAATAATGATTGATCAAATATGTGTTATTGTGTTGTAACATAATGTCTTTTTGTAAATAACGAGAATTTTGTTCAGGTTTTTATGTAAGTACATGTCTATATATGTATTTTACTTCTCTTGTACAACGCCAGTGAATATACTATGTGTAAAATTAGGCGTTTTATCAAATTAAACAGTTTCAGTTTCAGTTAATAATCTTATTTATCCTACCTTCATGCGAAATAACGTACAAAACGGCCTGCCTAATAATGTTTGCTTTATTAGTCAGTGCCTAATAAAGCTTTTATGACCCAGAGTACGGTTTGTAAATAAACAAAGCGTCTGTTGCCACATTGTGTTGTCTGCTGAGTTTGGAAAATGTCCCAAGAAGAAAGTAGTGTACAGGCAAACTTTCAGGTTGTTTGGGATGAATTAACAGCACTCGATGAGACCCCTCTGGAAACTACTGTTGTCAGAGAAAATGTAATGTCATTTATCATGTATCTATAAATAGAAATATCAATGCACAACATATTACCAAGTGCGTAGCGAGTTTGTAAGCTGTCATGGCTAGTTTGTTTGTTTTTGTGTCGGGTGCACACTCAGAATGTAGGATAAATAGAATATTAGGTTACTGTCTTATAAATTTTAATTTATTAGGCTCGTCTCCGAAAAAATACAAGGCTCGGCAGAGCCTCGCCTTGTATTTTTTCTCCGACTCGCCTAATAAATTAAAATTTATAAGACAGTAACCTAATATTCTCTATGTATTGTGTTTTAATATGGTAAGGGCCAACATTGTGGAATTCTTGACATTCTATCATCAATACTTCAAGCTCAAATTGATCATGGCTTATGTACAATGGTTGGTAGTGGTAATTTGTGATTGCTAACAGCACCAGTGTGTCGTGATATGCACACATCTTCATGTTGTTGTATTGTGGCATGTTGGATTCGCATTTGAATGTGTTGTATGCTGTGTTATGTACTATGAACATATTGCTGTGGGGTTTGTGGCATGCTAAATGTACTGTTGTCGTTGTTGTATGCTGTGTTATGTACATATCGACATATTGCTGTGGGGATTGTGGCATATTAAATGTACTATCGTTGTTGTATACTGTGCTATGTACATATCGACATATTGCTGTGGGGTTTGTGGCATGTGAAATGTACTGTTGTCGTTGTTGTATGCTGTGTTATGTACTATGAACATATTGCTGTGGGGATTATGGCATGCTAAATGTACTGTTGTCGTTGTTGTATGCTGTGTTATGTACATATCGACATATTGCTGTGGGGATTGTGGCATGTTGAATGTACTATTGTCGTTGTTGTATGCTGTGTTATGTACATATCGACATATTGCTGTGGGGATTGTGGCATGTTGAATGTACTATTGTCGTTGTTCTATGCTGTGTTATGTACATATCGACATATTGTTGTGGGGATTGTGGCATGTTGAATGTACTATTGTCGTTGTTCTATGCTGTGTTATGTACATATCGACATATTGTTGTGGGGTTTGTGGCATGCTAAATGTACTGTTGTCGTTGTTGTATGCTGTGTTATGTACTATGAACATATTGCTGTGGGGATTATGGCATGCTAAATGTACTGTTGTCGTTGTTGTATGCTGTGTTATGTACATATCGACATATTGCTGTGGGGATTGTGGCATGTTGAATGTACTATTGTCGTTGTTGTATGCTGTGTTATGTACATATCGACATATTGCTGTGGGGATTGTGGCATGTTGAATGTACTATTGTCGTTGTTCTATGCTGTGTTATGTACATATCGACATATTGTTGTGGGGTTTGTGGCATGTTAAATGTACTGTTGTCGTTGTTCTATGCTGTGCTATGTACTATGAACATATTGCTGTGTGGTTTGTGGCATGTTAAATGTACTGTTGTCGTTGTTGTATGCTGTGTTATGTACTATGAACTTATTGCTGTGGGGATTGTGGCATGTTAAATGTACTGTTGTCGTTGTTGTATACTGTGTTATGTACATATCGACATATTGCTGTGGGGATTGTGGTATGTTCAATGTACTGTTGTCGTTGTTCTATGCTGTGTTATGTACATATCGACATATTGCTGTGGGGGTTGTGGCATGTTAAATGTACTGTTGTCGTTGTTGTATGCTGTGTTATGTACTATGAACATATTGCTGTGGGGTTTGTGGCATGCTAAATGTACTGTTGTCGTTGTTGTATGCTGCGTTATGTACCATGAACATATTGCTGTGGGGATTGTGGCATGCTAAATGTACTGTTGTCGTTGTTGTATGCTGCGTTATGTACTATGAACATATTGCTGTGGGGATTGTGGCATGCTAAATGTACTGTTGTCGTTGTTGTATGCTGTGTTATGTACATATCGACATATTGCTGTGGGGATTGTCTGTGTTATGTACATATCGACATATTGCTGTGGGGATTGTGGCATGTTGAATGTACTGTTGTCGTTGTTGTATGCTGTGTTATGTACATACATCAGACAATGCTAAAGATGGATACGTGAAAGATAAATTGTCAGAAAGATTATTAGTATCACAATCTCTAGGTTTATAATAGCTTGGATAATATGTATATAGCAGTCAATTTGAAAAAGAGTTTCATTTTTGATATTTATATGTTTGAGGTTTGCAAACAAGTGAAAACATCTCTCCCGTTCTTTTAGTTCAGCTCTCTCAAGCGCTATTAGCAAATTAAAAGCATTAATTTGATATTAGTATTTTGTTGTGTTTGCAGTTTAGGTTAAGGAGATGATAGAGGTACAAGGGAAATATAATTTTCTACGTTTGAAGTATGAATAAGGACAACATTATGTTCCCGTCTACTGGTAAAGTCTCCGATAGAGAGCGTAAGAGGATTAACTTGCACGGGATTAGTAAATGTTTAGCGCGGTTTTATCATTCAGTGTTGAGAGAGCGACCCACACAGATGTGTTTATTTAGTTGGTGAAATATGATAAATACTCGAAAGGCTAGATGTTTTCAAATGTTTGACAAAATAGATGACAATATTCTATAGATTCATAAAGGTTACTTACTTTATGAACAGTTTGAACGGATATAGAGATATGAAAAGACTCCATGAAAGTGTATAGTGACAATTATATAGGTTTAAATATGAGCATCGGTTGTGATCAGTTGTACAAGAGTATATTATGTATCTAACATTGGATGTATAATGATAACGTTGTCAAATTTACGATATATTTATATATGTATACATGTACTGGTAAATAATTGGTGGTGAGCTCTCTCAAGCTCTATTAGCAAATTAAAAGCATTAATTTGATATTAGTATTTTGTTGTGTTTGCAGTTTAGGTTAAGGAGATGATAGAGGTACAAGGGAACGATCATTCCTGTGATGTTTCGTGAAAATCCTACCAAGGGTTGAGAAGATCTTGTCCGGACAAACTTTGTGACAGACGGACAGAAAGTCCGAAATCAATACGTCTATCTGGGGAGAATAATTATGTGTTGCAACTCTAAGCCAGAGTGACCGTGCAATGTCAACCTCAGTGCACAACAAACGACCGCACAATCTTCCCACGTACAACAGTGGTTGGTGGTGAATTACAAATTATAAAAGATAACGACATTCACAGTAAAATGGTACACAGTTTTGATCTAAGATTTTGAGTATCACAAACTGAAAGACAGACAAAGAAACTATTTATGTATATCACACAAATGTTTAAAGATACATACATGTACTTTCACTTATTCCCTCACTCGCTCGACTGTCTTCCACATCTGGCGTGGCTGGCTCAGTCTCTGTCACAGTTTCTAAATAAATAAACACTATTACATAATATTAATAGTAAGTATGTAGTACTAAGAACATGAATTCACAGTACAACTATTCTTTCGTCCATGATACATGCTCATATCATCATGGTTTCCCACAGGTGTATTTGAATGCATGTTATTTCATAGCACTTGAATCATGTACCCAAGTAATTTGAATTTCATCAAATGGCAAAAATAGGGGTACACATGTCGTATATCAAAAGCTGTGTCTAGTTTACCTGTAAACTGTTTTGTTTTGTTTTTTTATTTTGAGGCCCCTTTTCGAGTAACCCCGTTTATTTATTTCTTGTATGCACATAAAAAGCATTTACACAATGTTACAACATAAATGATATTATAAGACGTTTGCCGTCCATGTATATACACAAAAGGGTTATTTCTGGATAAGTATCCCTAGTTTACCTGTAAACTTAGACGTTAATGGTTACAGTCTTATGAAGTCTTCACGAAACTGTACCAAAGTTTGCCTGACACCAATCAGACAAATGATTAAAATGCACATCAAATTCCACTATATATTGTTTGACCAAAGGATTTTTTGTCTGACATGGCAGTCGGTCCTACGGATTTCGGGACGACTGTCTTATGACATATTTATTGACAAACAGGAAAAAAACAATAATTTGATCATAGGGTCATAACAATTGATGTTGATATCATAAGTGTATATGTATCAAAACAATCTTAAACTAGCTTATGATAACAATACACACATTCTTCACCACCAGTACCCTCCTCGGCTATCACAGCAACTACAGTTTTATCTCCTGTAAACAAAAAATAGGTTATTTTAATGATGCTTTTAATTCCTACAGTACCACTACATAACAATATTTGTAACTGGTAAGGCCTCACCGATATTTATGTAGTTAGTAGAATTTTACATGCCAAAATAGATGATGTATCTTCTTAATACATGAACGCAAACCACATAACATTTCGGTAGTTTGTATTGCCAACATTTATAGAAAACAACCAAACACTGTATATAGTACTACATGTATATAAATTATTGGATAATATTAATTGATGTATGTTCTGTTAGTTATTATCCGTTGTAACTGAAATTTATTAAAAAGCCTTTATAAATAATGCAATTTCATATACGGAAATAATTGACCTTTCTGCCGATTTTGATTGACAGCTGGCGTTAGCCAATCGCATCGCACCATTTGCGCACACCCCCGGCAACGGCTTATCGCCGCCATCTTGTTAGACAAACAATGCATATTAGACAAACTAGTAACGAGTAGACACATTTGAAAAGGCGTGAATTTGATCGAAAATACGGGTTTAAAAGTGTTTTAATGATGTTGAAAATGTGTAGCTTTGGTGTGTGGGTTAGTTATAGTACAAAATTAGTCGACATCCTGGTGATCGACGTTAAATTCAACCCATTTCAAAATCCTTGGACAAATCTAAAAGTGTGTATATAAGCCACAAAATGCCAGACAGCTGCTTTAAAAACAATGCATCTATAAAAACACCGACTGACCCCATATAGTCATTCTTTTCTAGCAAACACAGCAATCAAATTTAAGCGTGTCACACTGTTTATTGGGAGTAATCAACAACTAATCGACTACCGGTACATCACAGAGACCGCGGATTTATAATATCCCGGATAGGGGCCTACTGCTATTATCAAGATCAAAATTGCACATCGGAATTTAGCACTGATTGTGCTAATTGATCTTTCTGCAAACGCTACTTAGGCACGACCCCCATAGTTACAGGTGCTCGCTGTAACCACGCGAGACAAGCTATCCCCGGTCGGTCTCCTCACGACGTGGGCGTCGTGACCGGTGCACATCCCGCAGCAGCAGCGTAGGATTCTGGGATCTTCTGGTCGTCGATCTGGCGAAGGGGGAGGCTCGCCAGCATGTGGACCCACGGCTCTGAGGACAGAGCCGCCGTTTCTTCTAGATCGTGATGGAATAGACGAGATGACGGACCTGAGGGAGCGGCAACAGTCGTGGCATCCACGCTCCCCTGAGTGACAATCGACGACCAGATGTCTAACAGCCAGACCCGTATAAATGCTGCTGTGGGGTGACCAACAGTGAGGAGGGTGGCCCTACAAGGGACCGAGTACAGAGAGACCAGGCATTGTCACCCTGCCACGGAATGAAGGAACCTCCTGAGGATGTCATCCTGAGCTCAAATCGGGAGACTGTGTCACCGTTCCGAAGTGACCAATCCACGCCGCTGACGCATACAGACGAGGACCCGCATCGACTCTTCGGAGTGTCAACACTTACCTAGATCGGCGACAGCTAACACTGGGGCGCTGAAGAGGCACACCCTCGAACTCTTTTATCCGTCTACCAATGAAGTCCGATGGGGACGGAGGGGTGCGACCTCGACCCTGGATGCGTCAACGGGGTGGACAACGACGGAACAACCGAACCATTCTGCTGCTGTGAGCCGACCCAGGAAACCGGCACAGGGCCTGTCACCCTGTTGTCGGGGAGATGATGCCAGGCGCAGGGAACGTCACCCTGTCGTTTGGTATCGCTCCATAACTGGGTCAACGATGAAGAAGCGCCTCCACACCGACTGGATGACCTCATTTCTTCATCCAGTCAGCGACCAGGCCTTTAACTACCAGTACCACAATCATCTTGGATATAAACAACTTAGACATAACCAACAAGGAATAATCATCGAGTAACGTAATCTTCTTGGACCATAATCTTCACGGGAATCTACAAACTTCAATCTACACCACTCTACAATACACCGACGACTCAACACTTCATCTCAGCGAATAATCGACGGTGCGAAAGCACGTGAGCTCGCCCATATGGTTTACCGGTGGCGAGGGTAAATAAACGGAATCATCATCATCATCGACAAGCTATCTAACAAAATGGCGTCTAACGCAGACCTGCATCGAGTTAATCTAGATACAATTCCGTCGAATTTCTCGGTTTTATTTCACCCAGATAAGAATATCTCGTTGAAAGCAAGAAGGCAAGGGTTTTAGGTGAATTCAGGTGGTTTCGTATAATCCCTTGTTCGTCTAATGGTAGTTTCGTATACTAGTGCATTCGTATAATCACAGGTTCGTATTTTATATATATATATATATAGTACTGCACTATACAGGCCCATTATAATAATGCTATTATTAGCTATTTAGGTAATTAGACACAATTATGAATGGGACTATGTAGCCGTGTGTTTGCTACGAGCATGCATACGGCTGGAAACGTGACGAGAGCAATAAACGCATGGAAAAATAGACGCCATGGTTGTAATGAAATTGATTTTTTTGTTTGTTTTTTGTTTACGTTTATTTATCGTCGCTACCGGTTACCCATATGAGCGACGCCTCCTGAAGAGATTAGTTATTTTAGATTTTGGAGGATAGTGCATGATACAGACAGAGACCCATTCCAGATTCTCCTCTGGTTCTTTAACGTGCACGGTGTAAAGCACCGACACGAGACCTCGGTTTAACGTCCCATCTGAAAGACTGTTAATTTTATTAGGGTCAGACGGGGGATCGAACCTGCGATCCCTGGATTACCAGTCCAGCGTGTTACCACTGGACTACAGATCCGTCTGTAATGAAATTGATGTGAAGAGCATGATATTTATACATGATTCAAGGGCTTGGACATATGGCACGGCTCAGCTCTAACGCTGATAAAACACGGGCATACAAGCCAGCATCACAAATGTTTGAGCCGACCAATCAAGGTGTGAAAAATAATATATTCTCCAGTAATTGATTAATTTGTCAACAGCCCATCTCATAATAGACGTAGGTGTGAAGGTTATTTCTCTAAAGTACAGATATATTTAACGGTTGATGACGTGTTAAGTGTTCGTGGAAAATGCCTGCGCAGTCAACGGAAGAGTGAACAACCACATCGTGTCAACTTTGACATCAAAAGAAATGAAATATGCCACCGTCTTGAGAGACTCGACCCTATGCCTCCTAGAAGACTCGAACATTAGGCCCAAAAACTGAACACCAGTACGTTCACTGAGCTAATATGGGAATCCCACAGCTCTGCACATGCATGGGTACTATTACTACTATCTGATCCCTAGTCCACCATCCACGACAATATGTATGAACCACATGTATAATTTTAATCACCATTATACTCACATATCTCTTGTGAACGGTAGATCTATTAATGCAGAATATATTTTTTCGAAATATTTTATTATGCATAAATAAATTAATTCCAACTTACTTTTGTGCAAATATATCTGTTTGCATTAATTTTGGATGTATCCAGCTGGTCGTCCACACAACTTAATCCACCTTAGAGACATTTTTTCAAGATTTGTCTTAGGTTTTGGAAATGGCACGAATTTAACGTCACCTATCAATCGATCTGGATATCTACTATCACTGTCACACAGCCCGTAGCTACATCTTTTCACCAGTGTCAATGACAGACAGCATTAATTAATTTGTAATTATTTTTCAAAAAATAATTTCAGATCACGATCACTCGTTATCAGATTTGATTAAAATTTTACTACATAACTCGTTTGTCTAACAGAACGATAAAACAATGACTCGGTGTAGTAATCAATACTATAATTATGTGCACACATTTTATAATTGACCAATTAGCACACTCAGTGCTAAATTCCGATGTGCAATACTTTGATCTTGATAATCTATCGGGTATTATAAGTCGGCGGTCTCTGTGATGTACCGTTAGTCGGTAAGTTGTTGATTACTCCCAATAAACAGTGTGACACGCTTAAATTTGATTGCTGTGTTTGTGAGAAAAGAATGACTATATGGGGTCAGTCGGTGTTTTTATAGATGCATTGTTTTTAAAGCAGCTGTCTGGTATTTTGTGGTTCATATACACACTTTTAGATTTGTCCAAGGATTTTGAAATGGGTTGAATTTAACGTCGATCACCAGGATATCGACTAATTTTGTAATATAACTAACCCACACACCAAAGCTACACATTTTCAACATCATTAAAACAATTTTAAACCCGTATTTTCGATCAAATTCACGCCTTTTCAAATTTGTCTACTCGTTACTAGTGTGTCTAATATGCATTGTTTGTCTAACAAGATGGCGGCGATAAACCGTTGCCGGGGGTGTGCGCGAATGGTGCGATGCGATTGGCTAACGCCAGCTGTCAATCAAAATCGGCAGAAAGGTCAATTGGTCAATTATAAAATGTGTGCACATAATTATAGCATTGATTACTACACCGAATCATTGTTTTATCGTTCTGTCAGACAAACGAGTTATTTAGTAACGTTTTAATCAAATCTGATAACGAGTGATCGTGATCTGAAATTATGTTTTGAAAAATAATTACAAATTAATTAATGATGTCTGTCATTGACAATGGTGAAAATATGTAGTTATGGTCTGTGTGATAGTAGATAGCCAGATCGATTGATAGGTGACGTTAAATTCGTGCCATTTCCAAAACCTAAGACACATCTTGAAACATGTCTAAGGTGAATTAAACGACCAGCTGAATACATCCAAAATTAATGTAAACAGATATATTTGCACAAAAGTAAGTTGAAATTAATTTATATATGCATAATAAAATATTTCAAAAAAATATATTCTGCATTTATAGATTTACTGTTCACAAGAGATATGTGAGTATAATGGTGATTACAATTATACATGTGGTTCATACATATTGTCGTGGATGGAGGACTAGGGATCAGATAGTAGTAATAGTACCCATGCATGTGCAGAGCTGTGGGATTCCCATATTAGCTCAATGAGCGTACTGGTGTTCAGTTTTTGGGCCTAATGTTCGAGTCTTCTAGGAGGCATAGGGTCGAGTCTCTCAAGACGGTGGCATATTTCATTTCTTTTGATGTCAAAGTTGACACGATATGGTTGTTCACTCTTCCGTTGACTGCGAAAGCATTTTCCATGAATACTTAACACGTCCTCAACCGTTAAATATATATGTACTTTAGAGAAATAACCATCACTGAAAAACTTAAACCATTGCTGTCTTGCTTTCAACGAGATATTCTTATCTGGGTGAAATAAAACCGAGAAATTCGACGGAATTTATCTAGATTAACTTGATGCAGGACTGCGTTAGACGCCATTTTGTTAGATAGCTTGTCTCGCGTGGTTACAGCGAGCACCGGTAACTATGGGGGGCGAGCCTAAGTAGCGTTTGCAGAAATGTCAATTTTGTAGAAATGTTGACAATTTTTTGTCAATCAACTTTGAAAACATGCGACGCTAGAACGGCATCTAATGTAAACTACAGTTTATTCAGATTTTATCATATCAGTGATCGGGATGAGTACCTATGGAGAAACTGAACTATTTTTAGTATTTAACCGCACTGACATAGTAGTGGCCCAATAGTGCCTGGGAATGTTTTGACACTGGTATGGTTTGAGCAAAGTGATCAAAGGTCAGCAGTGCTGTGTAAAGACCGAGTGGGTGTAAATTCGCATGTGCAGTTGGCGGCAAATCATCCTGGTATATACTACCGATCTACTACACGAAATGTGAACAGTCAAAGTTACGTCTTATCTAGGCAAATCATGTACACAAAGATATTTAATGAAATTCTAACAAAACTATAACCTTAAAAGGAAAATCAACGAGAGAATGTGCCTGAATTTAACTTGAAGTTTGGAAAGTGTAAAGAATTTTGCGTATTTTACCCGATTTGGGACACAAAATAATACATATGCCTTATTTTGTTATTGAAAAGTTTGGAGAATATGTTAAGATTGTAATGGCACATACAAATATCCAAGAAATATGTTGCAGCGAGTAACTATAACAGATTATTGACGCAAATTAAAATGTTCAGCTTACCCGTCAGCCATTTTGGTTTTCTTCGCGCACTACCCAGTAAACGTGTTCGCTATTGGTTGCAAACGGTTTCGGCTAACACACCGTTCAGTTCCGACCGTTACCGATCGTTACCGAATGTTCGCTTACGTTTTCCTTTACTGAACGCACTACAGGTACTTGCTTACTTCCGCGTTGGGACGTTTGTATGAAAATACGCATATTATCGAGTGTAAAGGTGTCTGAACGTTCAATGCGGTTTAAATCAATCCAGTATGGTTTGCGTTAATAGAAAAACGAATATGTATCTGTAACAAGCGTCTGGATTTGGCGATATTTAAGTTTTAACGTGACAGCAAGTGGATATAACTTCGGATACGACAACTTTGGCGCGAACATGAATATGACATCGAGAAAAATGCCTCGTTATATTCGATTTCATATTTTCTAGACTGGGATCTTGTAAAATGCACTAAGATTTCAGTTAGAAAATGTATGATAAGGCATCTAAAATCTACCTGGACAAACACGAATATGAAAACAGCAGTAACAGAAGTCTCGTTCTAGGGTCTTGCTGTAATAACATTTTAGCAGGGTATTAGCTTAAGATATTAATCACCCTCGTTGTTGTGGATGAAAGCATAATATGGAATCATTCATTTTGGAAAGAGAAACGAGAGTATCCCAGAGAATATCCACCTGTTTCGATCTGACAACCACCATATCACCTCACATACACCCCTGCTCAATGAATTTGAATCTCTGACCCATACTGAAGTCATTACAAAAGTAGTTAGTGGGCTATTATAATACATTACAGATTTACAAACAGACTTCGTATAAATAAATGATTACCTTGTTCACCAACATTGGTATTTGGCAACAGCAGTGGTCGACCCTCCCCTGCAACCACCTGATCGAGTCCTTAAGTGAGTGATGTTCACTTCTTATGTGGGATAGTGTATTCTGTAATGTCACTATCTGAATATAAAGTTTATACAAATTAAGCGTTTATTTGTGTTTACCACGCTCTAAGCAGGTCAGTTTTGAACTGCAGTTTAGTTCGCCTCCGTGGTGGAGTGGTTAAGATCGTTATAAGCTATCATCACTAAGGATCATGGATGCTGGTGAAGAGGTAAAACCCAAACAAATGCAAATTACAGTTTGTGTATGTCATAAATATAACTCTGCTGAGCAGACTGTCTAACACAGACGGATATGTAGCCCAGTGGTAACACGCTGGTAATCCAGGGATCGCAGGTTCGATCCCCCGTCTGACCCTAATAAAATTAACAGTCTTTCAGATGGGACGTTAAACCGAGGTCTCATGTCAGTGCTTTACACTGCACGTAAAAGAACAAGAGAAGACTCTGGAATGGGTCTCTCTCTCTGTATCATTGCACTATCCTCCAAAATCTAGAATGACTAATATCTTCAGGAGGCGTCGCTCATATGGGCAACCGGTAGCGACGATAAATAAATGTAAAACACACAGACTTTCTAACACTAAACATAGTAAAACAATAAAATAGCACATACCTGCACCGCCATTGCTTTCACTTTGTCTGCCACGTGCATGGCACATAACTTATTGCCCGCGGCAGCTTCCACGAGAGCATTCACAGCATCCATGATGATAGCTATGAGAGTTCTATGAGGAGTGTTTTTATAGGAGAGTAAAATACATAACTCGAATAACCTATAACCTAGTTGTAACCAGAAATACTTGTACGGAAAGGTTGTGTATAAAATCTGCTGACAAGTAGAATGTACGAATTATTCAACATAATATCGTATGCAGGTGTGTTCCTGCATAATGTTTAAAGGAGATTCCAGTTATTTACTGTTATTTGTATGAAATATTAGTCAGAGAGCACCATCAGACAACCCATTTTATTTTCTAGAGTACTCTCAAACATCCATATAATGTTATGGGGTGACCCCTCACAAACGCATCCACACCTAGACGCAAGCATCATATGCCAATGGCTGCGCTATTGCATTTGAGTACACATCACAAAACCTCTAGCTACATCCCTGGTATGATGTTCCTTCATTATAAGTTATCAAAAGTTCATATCATAACCTTGCAAATTAAAAGGTAGCAGTTCACACGGGTTCAGACACTATGACAAGCAAACAGAACTTACAGGAAAACCCTGCTTGGAACCGATATAGCTACATTAATGCAAATATAATTTTAAAACATACATTAGCAAGCAGAAATTAAGTTGAAAAGGTAGCATTTAGGTCAATACCCTTACAAAAGTATTCGTGACTTAGGTTCAAAGAGCACTAACCTTAGATATATTAAATATTTAATAGAAAACGAAGTCGAAGTCAAATTCTCATTCCTAATTGATTCCATCATCATATATGTATGCACCATTACTAGCGGTTAACCAGTACTAAGCAATGTATGTGAGACGCCTTGTTCAATGACACTACATATGTGGTCTGACTGAGTATCGAACCCAGACCGTTCTATTCCAAATCCGACGCTCTACCATTGGATCACGGGCACTACGCATTATGGACGAGGGGAAGAGGCAATGTGTTCCAGCTTTCTAACAAGATATTGAATTTGCATCAGTATTGTATACTTTTGCAAAATCCGCTCACACCAAAATGTTTATAATTAGGCGAGTAACATTAATATAAAACTCGTTGGCTTTCTTGTAAAACAAGAACAGAAACCAGCTCGACTGAACAAAACATTATAAGCTTGATTCAGGCTCTCAATCAATACACTACTTCCTTCGCGTATACCATGCAGATAACCAATTTAAAGGAAGGCGCACTTGATTTAAACATAGCGGTAACAGATCATTTTACAATGAAGACCGATTAAATGTTTTGTTAATGTTTTATACGAAGATTCATACTCTTGCAATTAATAATGTTCGCATTCCATCTGCGCAAGCGTGTTACTATTGTTTGCATAGTAAATAATTATTTAGAATTAAACTTCAGTGACCATTATACATTTCCATTAATTCATACTCGAAGTTCGAGCCCCCGCTGGAGCCGTTACGTTTGTGTCCTTAGACAAGGCATTTAAATTCCACGTTGCCTCTTTTCTCCCTCGTGGCGATGGATTCCATCAGGAATCAGGTCTCGAGAGTGATTTATATAAGTTGAAAGAACTTGTTTCGCAATCGAGCTAAAATAAATTTGTATAAACTAAGAGAGTTATCTCCGCTCAAAACTAAACGCATCTTTTATAAGAGTGACTTCCATTATACTACTTTTAGAAACAAGGCTATGGGTCCGGAGGGAAATCTTCTGCTCGGAGTGAAATCTTCGGGGGGTGCACTCTATTCTTCTCTACTGCTATGCGCCTGTCCTCTGTGCGCACTAATGTATGCCATGGCAGATACGCGCCTGCCCTCTGCGCCCACTAATTTATGTCATGGCAGCTACGCGCCTGCACTCTGCGCCCACTAATTTTTGTCATGGCAGCTACGCGCTTGTCCTCTGTGCACACTAATGTGTGCCATATCACCTACGCGCCTGCCCTCTGCGCCCACTAATTTATGCCATGGCAGCTACACGCCTGCGCTCTGTGCCTACTAATGTATTCAATGACATATACGTGCCTGCCCTCTGCGCCCACTAATCTATACCATGGCAGCTACGCGCCTACCATCTGTGCCCACTAATCTATGCCATGGCAGCTACACGCCTGCGCTCTGCGCGTACTAATGTATGCAATGACATATACGCGCCTGCCCTCTGCGCCCACTAATCTATACCATGGGAGCTACGCGCATGTCCTCTGTGCCCACTAATGTATGCCATGGCAGCTACGCGCCTGCCATCTGCGCCCACTAATATATGCCATGGCAGCTACGCGCCTGCCCTATGCGCCCACTAATGTATGTCCTGGAATTGGTATTAAACAACAATAATGCTTTAAGTAGTAACACAGTGAGTGTGTATACATAGAACTGTATTCATAGTTTGCAATACATTTCCTGCAATAAGGCTATATAACTATTCAGTCACCGTAAACACATTTTTAAAATCATATTGCTTCACTTCTATCGGCGAAATATTTACATGTACATGTATACATACGGATTAGACAACGCTTATGGTACATAGCAATACGATCACGCCATGCAGGTCATCGTACATATTACTGTTAACGCATTATAATGCTCTGTATGCGGCGGAGTGATTCGGGTTTTATACGAGCGTGTTTAGTAGAATATAAAAATGATCTATATATATAATTTGTATTTCATCTCTGTATAGCAATTTTAGACTCAATTTGATATAATATATATATAATACACACATTTAAAATGTGCCAACCAGAGTGCATTATCAACGTTCTATGAATCAACATGTTTCTGTGGGATACCTGCTTACCGTGGGAGCATGCTCCCCCAGCCCCGTACCTACAATGCTCACTTCACGGGGCGACAAATTCCAAATGGCTAGGTACGCCCCTGATGAACTGCATCACGTGATCATATTGTGGTCGATAAAATCAGACATATCGCGATCGTTGTAAAATAAAGTTTAAACTAAAAACCAGAAATATGATGTATTAATAGAAAACGTTTACAAAACAAAAGTATTATGAAAGAAATAGGAGTAATTGATATGTTCAATGCTTAGTTTGTAACTGTCAAGAATACTGAGAGTTAGTTCGTATGTGTGTAACCTACATTGACGAATTGAAGGTTATATCGGTGTTGAAATACGCATTTTGAAAACGACACAAGAAGTTTAATAGCATTCTCGGAAGGAAAATGGCGACTGGTGGGTGTGAACTAACTTCTGATGAAATACCTGGCTTTAAATGTTCCGCGTGTGCTAACATCAACAAGATTCGGGAAGCTGTGAAATACTGTGTGGAATGCCAGGGATATTGTTGTCAATCATGTACCGACATGCATCTGGCATTTCCTGCTTTGTTGAATCACACTCTTCTCGATCAATCCAGTTCCAGCATGCCACGTTCCACGTCCGGCCTGCCGGCGGTGCCGACGGAGAGATGCAGTATTCATCATGTGAAGATTGTAGATATGTTCTGTGGAAACCATGACGTAGTGGGTTGTACTACTTGTATGACACTAGAGCACAGGTAAGCTAAGTCATAATACCACGCTATGATTGATAATTATTACACGTTATCTATGTAACAGGACGACAATTGGTAAGTTCTCATTTTAAAACAGTTAAAGCGACACTACATCAGTGAAAACGTAGAATAATGTTAGCTAAATGTTCTCTAAACAACCACAGGAACTTGAAATGTTATCCATAAGCCACCAAAGGTCTCGTACCTCTATCCTAGGACACCCCCCTATAGAGGTACGAGACCTTTGGTGGCTTATGAATAAAATTTCAAGTTCCTGTGAAACAACAGTATCACACGTTTAGTAGACTCCATGGCAATGACAAATAAACGTCAATTCAGGAGCGTGGATAAGCATTACATATATATGAAATCCTACTTTCACTTTTAAGTTGGGAGACCACAAAAACATTGTTTATTGATTCAATGTTAGTGTTCGAATGTACTCGGAAGAATTTGTAGTAGCAATGAATTTACACGTGAAAAAAATGCATGTTTTTGCCTTTTGTGATGTATCTATCTAGTTGGTCAAATGTATTTCTTTCTGGAACAGTTAAACTCAGTGAGTGTGTATCAAAGGTCTTAGATTATGCAAATTTATTTTAGCACGATTGCGAAACAAGTTCTTACAACTTATATTAACCATTCTCGTTAGGGCGAATGAAAGGCGTAAATGTGGTCATTCGTGTGGGAGGAAACAGGAGTACCCGGAGTAAACCCACCTGTCCGATCTGTTAATTTAACTGTTAATTATTGTTAACCGCACTTCTACTGTTGACTAGCTGTTTCAATGCCCTTAAATGTTATTATTATTCCTGATGGATTCCATCACCACGAGGGTGAGAGAAGAGGCAAATTGGAATTTCAATTGCCTTGCCTCAGGGCACAATCATAACGGCTACAGCTGGGCGGTGGCTACAGCTGGGCTCGAACTCCGGGCCTTTCGCACCAGAAGCGATCGCGCTATCACGACTTCCACAATCATAGGGCTAATTTTAATGTAATGGATTGGTCCTTCCATTTTGTCCAATGGAATATAATAAGTAGATTAGTTCCGCGATATTAGCACGAGTTGTATTTAACGTTATAATAGAGGCTATACCAAGTCACATATCATGGACCAAATATAACCTAATTACATATATTCCACTTTATATCCACAATACATGTATACACATATTCTACTTTATATCCACAATACATGTATACATATATTCCACTTTATATCCACAATACATGTATACACATATTCTACTTTGCATCCATAATACATGTATACACACATATTCCACTTTATATCCACAATACATGTATACATATATTCCACTTTATATCCACAATACATGTATGCACACATAGTCCACTTTATATCCACAATACATGTATACACACATATTCCACTTTGCATCCACAATACATGTATACACACATAATCCACTTTATATCCACAATACATGTATACATATATTCCACTTTATATCCACAATACATGTATGCACATATTCCACTTTATATCCACAATACATGTATACACACATAGTCCACTTTATATCCACAATACATGTATACACACATATTCCACTTTGCATCCACAATACATGTATACACACATATTCCACTTTATATCCACAATACATGTATACATATATTCCACTTTATATCCACAATACATGTATACACATATTCTACTTTATATACACAATACATGTATACACATATTCCACTTTATATCCACAATACATGTATACACACATATTCCACTTTGCATCCACAATACATGTATACACACATAATCCACTTTATATCCACAATACATATATACACATATTCCACTTTATATCCACAATACATGTATACACATATTCCACTTTATATCCACAATACATGTATACCCACAGATTCCATTTTGCATCCACAATACATGTATATTATTATTATGTTATATTTCGGGTTTTACACCTTTCCTGGGCAGGCTCCAGTGGTTAACCAGTACTTGGGAGCACCAACCTCCATACAATACATGTATACACAGATGTATTGGTCTTGATAGAGAAGACTTACGAACACGCTTTCTTTCTCATCAAAAGCCAGCCACGTGTAAGCACATCACACGTGCGCATCCATTGACCAAATATACACTCCAACAATAATTAAGAAATAATAAGTATCAACCGTGGTATATCGCAGAATAACCCGAGTTTGAAGTTATTATGCATAGAAATATATATTTTATAATATATTGCTACGCATAAGAACGACAAACGAGGGTTATTCTGCGATATACCACGGTTGATACTTATTATTTCGATTCTAACACGACTTACTTCTAATAATTTTAAAGGAGTATTTTCTTCAAACGCTGCTGCATTTGGCTTTCGAAATTTCCTCCCGCGTAAGGGGTGATGACGTTATTTTTTTATGGAAAATATCAATCTAGTGCATAAATGAACAAAAGTTGTAACTGGTCAATAATTTTATTTATTTTGTCAAATAAAACTGTACAGAATAGTAACTGAAACGTTACTTAACAGAAAAACAAGACGGACAAGAGATTATCTGATATAAAAATAGCTCACTCCAACAATAATAATCAATAACTATAAATAAACTTCCAACTTTGAACGATCAAAGATCGGCCACATCCATGTCAGAGGGGTGGAAGCTTTCGTATAACATGGGGCATTTATTATTATAATAACATTAGTATAATAAAATATAAACATCGCAAAATCAATGAACATGATACGTGGCCGAACGGTAACGACGGAGGAATACAGATAAAATATCTAGTGATATATTTTGTAGTTGCGAGTTCAAATCTCACTGGGTGTATTATTACTAGTTTTTTTCAAATTTATATTTTATATAAAGTGAATTGTATGTATTTTTACTCTAATGTTTTGTTTTTTTTCTCATAATTTAATTTTCAACTTTATTTCATTTCAAGCAATTACAGTTACAGTTCATTTCACAGTATCAATCAGTATCTTCGCCTTCGCTGACTGTCTCTGTATCCTTCTTACAGTACTCTTGCTGACACCAGTAAGAGACGTCACTCTTTCCCCTGTTTGATTTAGCGTCACCTGCAATCCAGACTCCTTCCCCTTCGTACAAAATGCATGTACATTTTAACAATTTCTCTAGCATCACAGCTATAACTATGTCGTGTTTGCTTGCTCATTGTGTACTGAATATGACTGGTATGTGTAAAAATACACTTATATAGCCACATAGCGTGTGTATTTTAGAGGTTTCACGACTATTTCGTGCATAAAATAAATATTTTAATAAAATATAATTTTCAAAATAGGGCTCGAACCCATACTCCAACAATACCACTAGTTCTTAAACTAAACGGTCTAATTGTCACAGCCAAGTATGATGTATATACATGACTGTTGTAATTTTTATAATATAAACCAAATTTCCAATTCACTAAAATATTAACCACCCTATTATTGTGTATAAAATGAACCTGTCTGATCTTTGATCGTTCAGACCTGGTTGTTTGACTGTAATGGTGAAGAGAAATCCAATAAGCTTATTGCTTTCATTTAAATCCACGTGTATGTATTGTGTACATAATTATGTGTTGTAAATTATATTATATGTCGAATAAATATGTTCAAATCAATAATCAACTAATATATGTATATACTTTATTTATTTTACAACGATTTAGCAGAGTTTTAACAACTTATATTAATCACTCTCGTTGGCTCGGGTGAAAGCGTATATGTGGTCATTCATGTGGGAGGAAACTGGAGTACCCGGAGAAAACCCACCTGTCCGATCTGGCGACCATCGTACCATCTCACATACTTCCCTGTCCGAGGATCGAACCCGGGTTGCATTTGTGAGAAGCGAGCGCGCTAACCACTGCGATAATCGGACAGCCATATTTAATAGACGACTGATAAAACAGAAGTTTATGTTTCGTCATAATAAATATGTTCAAATCCAAAATGCTTGGGGTTTAGCCACAGGCACCAGACACAAACATTTTTTTTTTAAATATGGTCATATAGTAAGTACAACATTACTTACTATATGACCATAGGCCCAAAACAATGTGTGTATGGTGCCTGTGGGTTTAGTCAGTTTGAGGGATGCAGGAGACCGGAAACATATTATTGGTCTTGTATTGATTATGTATTATAAATGTTATGGACTATGTATGTTATTTGAAAGCAATAAAATATGTTTTAACTAACATAAACTAGACATAATATACATGTATATGTATTGTTGTAGGACTTGTACAGATATTCAGTCCATACCGGAAGTTCTGGACACTCTATTGCACACGTCAGACGTGGACAGAAGCTACCAACAGATACAAGACAAGCGGGCGAGTATGGAGGACATTAGAAATACACGAGACGTCCTTCTTCAACTGTTGAACAAACACAAGATCGACGCAGAAAACAAAATAAAACATTTCAGAAAAGAAATGGACATTCTTCTTACAATGATTGAACAGCAGTCGCTAAATGCAGTATATAAAGAATTTTGCAGAATGAAGACGACGTTAGAGGAGGAAAGGAAGAACGCCGTAGACACAATTGATGATATGAAAGAGGCTGCTGCTGATTTGAGGAAGTCGGAAGGAAACATAGCCCAGCAATTTGTCTGTATGAAAATGGCACAGAAGAAACTCGCCCAAGCTGAAGATGTGTCAGTCTTGTTGGAAACTTCGCCCGAGGTACAGATAACATATACTGAAGACGGAAGTATTCGGAATTTCCTACAACGACTGGACACATTTGGAGTGGTCAATTTTCGTCCACTCAATTCAAAACCAAGGACAAGCATCTACGCAATAAAGAATACGAGAACAATGAACATTAAAATAGGGAAAGACACAACAACGTGTGATGTGCTTAGCTCTTGTTCAACAGAAGACGGTACTTTGATTTTAGCTGATAGGAGCAATAACAAACTAAAGTGTATCGATATTGCTAAGATGTCCGTAGTCGATTACTGTGACCTCACAGATAGCCCTCATGGGATATGCTGCACGAGTAAACAGGAAGGGGCAGTGAGTTTCCGCACAGAGAGCATCCAGTTTGTCTCCCTAGGTAAGAAAATGACACCACTACGTAAAATGAATGTTGGGCATAAATGTTATGGAATGGCTTACAAGGACGACAGATTATATATAACTGACAACAGCATGTGTTTGTATATACACAACATGACAGGTACCATATTGCAGAAACTATCACCAGACTGTTTCGGGAATGCTCCATTATCGAGAAGCCGACAGATTGCCTTCAGTCATAGTGGTGATAAGATGTTTGTCAGTGATTTCGACTATGGGCTGATATCATTTGATGGACAGGGAACACATATGAACACATTTAGATATTCAGAATTACAAAATGCAACAGGAGTGTGCATAGATCGTAGAGGGAATGTGTTTGTATGTGGATATAACTCGAACAATGTTTTACAGATAGGAGAAGATGGAAAGATAATCGGTGTTATAGCAAAATCATCCGATGGTGTGAAGTCCCCACAATCCCTATACGTTGATCCGCAGCAATGTACACTATATGTAACGCAAACTCGTAGTAATGATGTAATGGTATACGAGCTACAGTAATGTTCATTGTGCTACAAATAAATGTATACACATACATGATACATGTAGCATACACAACCCAGCAACATGATAAATAACTTTGCTTGTATTCAGTATAATACATTCATCTCATACATTCTTATGTTACCACACGTTTAATAACACCTGGAAGGATTCAGATTGGTCGCGGCATTACATTGCATGTTGTTTGTGGTCATGCTTTATTTGTTGAATTTCAAATGCTTAATCAATTATATGCTCGATATGAACTAGCGAGTCAGTCCAATTATTTCCGATGGAACCAGTGGTGGGAGAATATAGACATTCACCAAAACTGTACACGGGCTGGGGCTAGAACTCTCGACCTCAAAAGTTAACTATTCTGGGAACAACTGCAGAAATAGAGCATCATAGTGCCTTATCAACCTAGCTATAACTCGACATTGCCGCGGAACCACAAATTGGTCATTTTTCATTCATATTTTTTCTCAATGGCAGCAAATTCATACAATACATTCAAGCTGCCTATATACAATAAGTCAGAGATTATATTAAGAATTTGCTGCAATCAAGAACAAATATTATTTATTGCGTTATAAAATGACACTTTTGGGGTGTACAATGCATAACGGGTCAATGTGGAGCTAATGCTAGGTAGATAAGACCCCCATTTCTTTCATTATGATGTTATACTCTATACATACAATATATCTGATCACTCGATACATACAATATATCTGATCACTCGATACATACAATATATCTGATCACTCTATGCATACAATATATCTGATCACTCTATACATACAATATATCTGATCACGCTATACATACAATATATCTGATCTATACATACAATATATCTGATCTATACATACAATATATCTGATCTATACATACAATATATCTGATCTATACATACAATATATCTGATCTATACATACAATATATCTGATCTATACATACAATATATCTGATCACACTATACATACAATATATCTGATCACTCGATACATACAATATATCTGATCTATACATACAATATATCTGATCACACTATCCAAACAATATATCTGATCTATACATACAATATATCTGATCACGCTATACATACAATATATCTGATCTATACATACAATATATCTGATCTATACATACAATATATCTTATCACTCTATACATACAATATATCTGATCTATACATACAATATATCTGATCATTCTATACATACAATATATCTGATCTATACATACAATATATCTGATCACTCTATACATACAATATATCTGATCTATACATACAATATATCTGATCTATACATACAATATATCTTATCACTCTATGCATACAATATATCTGATCACTCTATGCATACAATATATCTGATCACTCTATGCATACAATATATCTGATCACTCTATACATACAATATATCTGATCTATACATACAATATATCTGATCTATACATACAATATATCTTATCACTCTATACATACAATATATCTGATCACTCTATGCATACAATATATCTGATCATTCTATACATACAATATATCTGATCTATACATACAATATATCTGATCTATACATACAATATATCTTATCACTCTATACATACAATATATCTGATCACTCTATACATACAATATATCTGATCACACTATACATACAATATATCTGATCACTCTATACATACAATATATCTGATTACTCTATACATACAATATATCTGATCACTCGATGCATACAATATATCTGATCTATACATACAATATATCTTATCACTCTATACATACAATATATCTGATCACTCTATACATACAATATATCTGATCACTCTATACATACAATATATCTGATTACTCTATACATACAATATATCTGATCACTCGATGCATACAATATATCTGATCACTCGATACATACAATATATCTGATCTATACATACAATATATCTGATCACTCTATGCATACAATATATCTGATCATTCTATACATACAATATATCTGATCTATACATACAATATATCTGATCTATACATACAATATATCTTATCACTCGATACATACAATATATCTGATCACTCGATACATACAATATATCTGATCACTCTATGCATACAATATATCTGATCACTCTATACATACAATATATCTGATCACGCTATACATACAATATATCTGATCTATACATACAATATATCTGATCTATACATACAATATATCTGATCTATACATACAATATATCTGATCTATACATACAATATATCTGATCTATACATACAATATATCTGATCACACTATACATACAATATATCTGATCACTCGATACATACAATATATCTGATCTATACATACAATATATCTGATCACACTATCCATACAATATATCTGATCTATACATACAATATATCTGATCACGCTATACATACAATATATCTGATCTATACATACAATATATCTGATCTATACATACAATATATCTTATCACTCTATACATACAATATATCTGATCTATACATACAATATATCTGATCATTCTATACATACAATATATCTGATCTATACATACAATATATCTGATCACTCTATACATACAATATATCTGATCTATACATACAATATATCTGATCTATACATACAATATATCTTATCACTCTATGCATACAATATATCTGATCACTCTATGCATACAATATATCTGATCACTCTATGCATACAATATATCTGATCACTCTATACATACAATATATCTGATCTATACATACAATATATCTGATCTATACATACAATATATCTTATCACTCTATACATACAATATATCTGATCACTCTATGCATACAATATATCTGATCATTCTATACATACAATATATCTGATCTATACATACAATATATCTGATCTATACATACAATATATCTTATCACTCTATACATACAATATATCTGATCACTCTATACATACAATATATCTGATCACACTATACATACAATATATCTGATCACTCTATACATACAATATATCTGATTACTCTATACATACAATATATCTGATCACTCGATGCATACAATATATCTGATCTATACATACAATATATCTTATCACTCTATACATACAATATATCTGATCACTCTATACATACAATATATCTGATCACTCTATACATACAATATATCTGATTACTCTATACATACAATATATCTGATCACTCGATGCATACAATATATCTGATCACTCGATACATACAATATATCTGATCTATACATACAATATATCTGATCACTCTATGCATACAATATATCTGATCATTCTATACATACAATATATCTGATCTATACATACAATATATCTGATCTATACATACAATATATCTTATCACTCTATACATACAATATATCTGATCTATACATACAATATATCTGATCTATACATACAATATATCTTATCACTCTATACATACAATATATCTGATCACTCGATGCATACAATATATCTGATCACTCGATGCATACAATATATCTGATCACTCGATGCATACAATATATCTGATCACTCGATACATACAATATATCTGATCACTCTATACATACAATATATCTGATCACTCTATACACACAATATATCTGATCACTCTATACATACAATATATCTGATCACTCTATACATACAATATATCTGATTACTCTATACATACAATATATCTGATCACTCTATGCATACAATATATCTGATCACTCTATACATACAATATATCTGATCACTCGATACATACAATATATCTGATCACTCGATACATACAATATATCTGATCACTATATACATACAATATATCTGATCACTCGATACATACAATATATCTGATCACGCTATACATACAATATATCTGATCACTCGATACATACAATATATCTGATTACTCTATACATACAATATATCTGATCACTCTATGCATACAATATATCTGATCATGCTATACATACAATATATCTGATCACTCGATACATACAATATATCTGATTTATACATACAATATATCTGATCACTCGATACATACAATATATCTGATCACGCTATACATACAATATATCTGATCACTAGATACATACAATATATCTGATTACTCTATACATACAATATATCTTATCACTCTATGCATACAATATATCTTATCACTAGATACATACAATATATCTGATTACTCTATACAT
The DNA here is from genome assembly GCA_014843695.1 of Archivesica marissinica. NCBI lineage: Eukaryota > Metazoa > Mollusca > Bivalvia > Venerida > Vesicomyidae > Archivesica > Archivesica marissinica. The sequence goes on from CM026387.1 coordinate 30,011,786, forward strand.
ACAATATATCTGATCACTCTATGCATACAATATATCTTATCACTAGATACATACAATATATCTGATCACTCGATACACACAATATATCTGATCACTCTATACATACAATATATCTGATCACTCGATACATACAATATATCTGATCTATACATACAATATATCTGATCTATACATACAATATATCTGATCTATACATACAATATATCTGATCACTCTATACATACAATATATCTGATCACTCTATACATACAATATATCTGATCACTCTATACATACAATATATCTGATCACTCTATACATACAATATATCTGATCACTCGATACATACAATATATCTGATCACTCTATACATACAATATATCTGATCACTCATACATACAATATATCTGATCTATACATACAATATATCTGATCACTCTATACATACAATATATCTGATCTATACATACAATATATCTGATCACTCTATACATACAATATATGATCACTCGATACATACAATATATCTGATCACTCGATACATACAATATATCTGATCACTCATACATACAATATATCTGATCACTCTATACATACAATATATCTGATCTATACATACAATATATCTGATCACTCTATACATACAATATATCTGATCACTCGATACATACAATATATCTGATCACTCTATACATACAATATATCTGATCTATACATACAATATATCTGATCACTCGATACATACAATATATCTGATCTATACATACAATATATCTGATCACTCTATACATACAATATATCTGATCACTCTATACATACAATATATCTGATCACTCATACATACAATATATCTGATCACTCATACATACAATATATCTGATCCCTATACATACAATATATCTGATCATCTATACATACAATATATCTGATCACTCTATACATACAATATATCTGATCACTCTATACATACAATATATCTGATCACTCTATACATACAATATATCTGATCTATGCATACAATATATCTGATCTATACATACAATATATCTGATCTATGCATACAATATATCTGATCACTCTATACATACAATATATCTGATCTATACATACAATATATCTGATCTATACATACAATATATCTGATCTATACATACAATATATCTGATCTATACATACAATATATCTGATCACTCTATACATACAATATATCTGATCACTCTATACATACAATATATCTGATCACTCTATACATACAATATATCTGATCACTCTATACATACAATATATCTGATCTATACATACAATATATCTGATCATTCTATACATACAATATATCTGATCACTCTATACATACAATATATCTGATCATTCTATACATACAATATATCTGATCACTCGATACATACAATATATCTGATCACTCTATACATACAATATATCTGATCACTCTATACATACAATATATCTGATCTATACATACAATATATCTGATCTATTCATACAATATATCTGATCACTCTATACATACAATATATCTGATTTATACATACAATATATCTGATCTATCTATACATACAATATATCTGATCAATCTATACATACAATATATCTGATCATTCTATACATACAATATATCTGATCTATACATACAATATATCTGATCACTCTATACATACAATATATCTGATCTATACATACAATATATCTGATCTATTCATACAATATATCTGATCACTCTATACATACAATATATCTGATCTATGCATACAATATATCTGATCACTCTATACATATAATATATCTGATCTATGCATACAATATATCTGATCTATACATACAATATATCTGATCTATACATACAATATATCTGATCACTCTATGCATACAATATATCTGATCACTCTATGCATACAATATATCTGATCACTCTATGCATACAATATATCTGATCACTCTATACATACAATATATCTGATCTATACATACAATATATCTGATCTATACATACAATATATCTGATAACTCTATACATACAATATATCTGATCTATACATACAATATATCTGATCTATACATACAATATATCTGATCACTCTATACATACAATATATCTGATCTATACATACAATATATCTGATCACTCTATGCATACAATATATCTGATCACTCTATGCATACAATATATCTGATCACTCTATGCATACAATATATCTGATCACTCTATACATACAATATATCTGATCTATACATACAATATATCTGATCTATACATACAATATATCTGATCACTCTATACATACAATATATCTGATCTATACATACAATATATCTGATCTATACATACAATATATCTGATCACTCTATACATACAATATATCTGATCTATACATACAATATATCTGATCTATACATACAATATATCTGATCACTCTATACATACAATATATCTGATCACTTTGAGTATATGATTAATGTCCTTTTTTCATGATAAAATAACAATTTTGTGGTCCAATGCAATAAAATTCCGTGCTAAAACTAGGGTGTGATCCCATTTTTATCTTCCGATAATGTTTATCATACTAACAGAGTCAATAGAAAGTTTAATAAATTTCTCGTTTTAGAATTGAAGCAATTTTTTTAAAAAGTGTACTTGTTTCATAAATTTAGTGCTCCCAATATGTACAACAGATTATTTCACAAATTTATTGTAATTATTTTTTAATTTGATTAAGACTATAAGCCATATAGGAAGAGACAACTGTCAATTCCACCCATCAGATATGACGAGGGCATTTAACCTGATGCTGAATAAAACTCTGGCCACATTATAACTAATGAGCTATTAATATCACAAGCAGCGATGCCGCTTGCCATGAACTGTGAGGTGGCATGTGTGTGTGTTTACGTTTATTTATCGTCGCCAACGGTTGCCCATATGAGCGACGCCTCATAAAGAGATTAGTCATTTTAGATTTTTGGAGGATAGTGCAATGATACAGAGACGTGCAATGATACAGAGACTCCTCGGGTTCTTTAACGTGCACGGTGTAAAGCACCGACACGAGACCTTGGTTTAAAATCCCAACTGAGACTGTTAATTTTATTAGGGTTAGTAAAATCAAATTACATGGGACTTCTTAAATGATAAGAGATTAGGATTTGTCATTCATAAATGACGCAGATTGGGATTTGTCATTCATAAATGACGCAGACATTGGGATTTGTCATTCATAAATGATGCAGAGATTGGGATTTGTCATTCATAAATGACGCAGACATTGGGATTTGTCATTCATAAATGATGCAGACATTGGGATTTGTCATTCATAAATGGCAGAGATTGGGATTTGTCATTCATGAATGACAAGAGATTGAGATTTGTCATTCATAAATGACAAGAGATTGGGATTTGTCATCCCTAAATGACAGAGATTGAGATTTGTCATTCATAAATGACAGTGATTGTGATTTGTCATTCATAAATAACAAGTTATTGGGATTTGTCATTCAGAAATGACAAGAGATTGGGATTTGTCATTCATAAATGACAGAGATTGGGATTTGTCATTCATAAATGACAAGAGATTGGGATTTGTCATTCATAAATGACAGAGATTGGGATTTGTCATTCATAAATGACACAGACATTGGGATTTGTCATTCATAAATGACACATAGATTGGGATTTGTAATTCATAAATGAAACAGGGATTGGGATTAGTCATTCATAAATGACACAGGGATTGGGATTTGTCATTCATAAATGACATAGATTGGGATTTGACTTTCATAAATGACACAGATATGGGAATTTGTCATTCATAAATGACAAGTGATTGGGATTTGTCATCCCTAAATAACAGAGATTGGGATTTGTCATTCATAAATGACAAGTGATTGGGATTTGTCATTCATAAATGACAAGAGATTGGGATTTGTCATTCATAAATGACAGATATTGGGATTTGTCATTCATAAATGACAAGAGATTGGGATTTGTCATTCATAAATGACAGAGATTGGGATTTGTCATTCATAAATGACACAGAGATTGGGATTTGTCATTCATAAATGACACATAGATTGGGATTTGTAATTCATAAATGACACAGGGATTGGGATTTGTCATTCATAAATGACACAGGGATTGGGATTTGTCATTCATAAATGACATAGATTGGGATTTGACTTTCATAAATGACACAGAGATGGGGATTTGTCATTCATAAATGACAATATATTGGGATTTGTCATCCCTAAATGACAGAGATTGGGATTTGTCATTCATAAATGATGCAGACATTGGGATTTGTCATTCATAAATGACACAGGGATTGGAATTTGTCATTCATAAATGACACAGGGATTGGGATTTGTCATTCATAAATGACAGAGATTGGGATTTGTCATTCATAAATGACACAGAGATTGGGATTTGTCATTCATAAATGACGCAGATTGGGATTTGTCATTCATAAATGACGCAGACATTGGGATTTGTCATTCATAAATGATGCAGAGATTGGGATTTGTCATTCATAAATGACGCAAACATTGGGATTTGTCATTCATAAATGATGCAGACATTGGGATTTGTCATTCATAAATGGCAGAGATTGGGATTTGTCATTCATGAATGACAAGAGATTGAGATTTGTCATTCATAAATGACAAGAGATTGGGATTTGTCATCCCTAAATGACAGAGATTGAGATTTGTCATTCATAAATGACAGTGATTGTGATTTGTCATTCATAAATAACAAGTTATTGGGATTTGTCATTCAGAAATGACAAGAGATTGGGATTTGTCATTCATAAATGACAGAGATTGGGATTTGTCATTCATAAATGACAAGAGATTGGGATTTGTCATTCATAAATGACAGAGATTGGGATTTGTCATTCATAAATGACACAGACATTGGGATTTGTCATTCATAAATGACACATAGATTGGGATTTGTAATTCATAAATGAAACAGGGATTGGGATTAGTCATTCATAAATGACACAGGGATTGGGATTTGTCATTCATAAATGACATAGATTGGGATTTGACTTTCATAAATGACACAGATATGGGAATTTGTCATTCATAAATGACAAGTGATTGGGATTTGTCATCCCTAAATAACAGAGATTGGGATTTGTCATTCATAAATGACAAGTGATTGGGATTTGTCATTCATAAATGACAAGAGATTGGGATTTGTCATTCATAAATGACAGATATTGGGATTTGTCATTCATAAATGACAAGAGATTGGGATTTGTCATTCATAAATGACAGAGATTGGGATTTGTCATTCATAAATGACACAGAGATTGGGATTTGTCATTCATAAATGACACATAGATTGGGATTTGTAATTCATAAATGACACAGGGATTGGGATTTGTCATTCATAAATGACACAGGGATTGGGATTTGTCATTCATAAATGACATAGATTGGGATTTGACTTTCATAAATGACACAGAGATGGGGATTTGTCATTCATAAATGACAATATATTGGGATTTGTCATCCCTAAATGACAGAGATTGGGATTTGTCATTCATAAATGATGCAGACATTGGGATTTGTCATTCATAAATGACACAGGGATTGGAATTTGTCATTCATAAATGACACAGGGATTGGGATTTGTCATTCATAAATGACAGAGATTGGGATTTGTCATTCATAAATGACACAGAGATTGGGATTTGTCATTCATAAATGACACATAGATTGGGATCTGTCATTCATAAATGACAAGAGATTGGGATTTGTAATTCATAAATGACAGATATTGGGATTTGTCATTCATATATGACAGAGATTGGGATTTGTCATTCATAAATGACAGAGATTGGGATTTGTCATTCATAAATGACAAGAGATTGGGATGTGTCATTCATAAATGACAAGAGATTGGGATGTGTCATTCAGAAATGACAGAGATTGGGATTTGTCATTCAAAAATGACACAGGGATTGGGATTTGTCATTCATAAATGACAAGAGATTGGGGTGTGTCATTCATAAATGACAGAAATTGGGATTTGTCATTCATAAATGACAGAGATTGGGATTGTCATTCATAAATGACACGCAGATTGGGATTTGTCATTCATAAATGACGCAGATTGGGATTTGTCATTCATAAATGACAAGAGATTGGGATTTGTAATTCATAAATGACACAGAGATTGGGATTTGTCATTCATAAATGACACAGAGATGGGAATTTGTCATTCATAAATGACACAGGGATTGGGATTTGTCATTCATAAATGACGCAGATTGGGATTTGTCATTCATAAATGACAAGAGATTGGGATTTGTCATTCATAAATGACACGCAGATTGGGATTTGTCATTCATAAATCACGCAGATTGGGATTTGTCATTCATAAATGACAAGAGATTGGGATTGTAATTCATAAATGACACAGAGATTGGGATTTGTCATTCATAAATGACACAGAGATGGGGATTTGTCATTCATAAATGACAAGAGATTGGGATTTGTCATCCCTAAATGACAGAGATTGGGATTTGTCATTCATAAATGACACAGGGATTGGGATTTGTCATTCATAAATGACAGAGATTGGGATTTGTCATTCATAAATGACAAGAGATTGGGATTTGTCATTCATAAATGACAAGAGTTTGGGATTTGTCATCCCTAAATGACAGAGATTGGGATTTGTCATTCATAAATGACAGAGATTGGGATTTGTCATTCATAAATGACAGAGATTGGGATTTGTCATTCATAAATGACAAGAGATTGGGATTTGTCATTCATAAATGACAAGAGATTGGGATTTGTAATTCATAAATGACACAGAGATTGGGATTTGTCATTCATAAATGACAAGAGATTGGGATTTGTCATTCATAAATGACAAGAGTTTGGGATTTGTCATCCCTAAATGACAGAGATTGGGATTTGTCATTCATAAATGACACAGGGATTGGGATTTGTCATTCATAAATGACAGAGATTGGGATTTGTCATTCATAAATGACAAGAGATTGGGATTTGTCATTCATAAATGACAAGAGTTTGGGATTTGTCATCCCTAAATGACAGAGATTGGGATTTGTCATTCATAAATGACACAGGGATTGGGATTTGTCATTCATAAATGACAGAGATTGGGATTTGTCATTCATAAATGACAAGAGATTGGGATGTGTCATTCATAAATGACAGAGATTGGGATTTGTCATTCAAAAATGACACAGGGATTGGGATTTGTCATTCATAAATGACAGAGATTGGGATTTCTCATTCATAAATGACAAGAGATTGGGATGTGTCATTCATAAATGACAGAGATTGGGATTTCTCATTCATAAATGACACGCAGATTGGGATTTGTCATTCATAAATGACGCAGATTGGGATTTGTCATTCATAAATGACAAGAGATTGTGATTTGTAATTCATAAATGACACAGTGATTGGGATTTGTCATTCATAAATGACAAGAGATTGGGATTTATCATTCAAAAATTACACAGAGATTGGGATTGTCATTCATAAATGACACAAGAGATTGGGATTTGTCATTCATAAATGACACAGATTGGGATTTGTCATTCATAAATGACGCATAGATTGGGATTTGTCATTCATAAATGACACGCAGATTGGGATTTGTCATTCATAAATGACACAGAGATTGGGATTTGTCATTCATAAATGACAAGAGATTGGGATGTGTCATTCATAAATGACACGCAGATTGGGATTTGTCATTCATAAATGACGCAGATTGGGATTTGTCATTCATAAATGACAAGAGATTGGGATTGTAATTCATAAATGACACAGAGATTGGGATTTGTCATTCATAAATGACACAGAGATGGGAATTTGTCATTCATAAATGACACAGGGATTGGGATTTGTCATCCAAAAATGACAGAGATTGGGATATGTCATTCATAAATGACACAGGGATTGGGATTTGTAATTCATAAATGACGCAGATTGGGATTTGTCATTCATAAATGACAGAGATTGGGATTTGTCATTCATAAATGACGCAGATTGGGATTGTCATTCATAAATGACAGAGATTGGGATTTGTCATTCATAAATGACAGAGATTGGGATTTGTCATTCATAAATGACAGAGATTGGGATTTTTCATTCATAAATGACAAGAGATTGGGATGTGTCATTCATAAATGACAGAGATTGGGATTTGTCATTCAAAAATGACACAGGGATTGGAATTTGTCATTCATAAATGACAGAGATTGGGATTTCTCATTCATAAATGACAAGAGATTGGGATGTGTCATTCATAAATGACAGAGATTGGGATTTCTCATTCATAAATGATACATAGATTGGGATTTATCATTCATATATGACGCAGACATCAGTGTTCATAACTAAGGGTATGGATCTACTGACCTACATGTAGCATTGATAGTTTTACTAAACAGAGATTAATTGTATGTTTTTCTCTTTTATTTATTTTTTGCTGAATACAGAAAACTTCACACCTAGAACTGGATCATCTGGCCCTAAAATGGAAGAAACAAAACAAACATTAAACAAACTGCTTTCAACACATCAGGCAAAAGATTTTGGGTAGTATATTTAGTATGACCCCTTCAAAACAAGACCTAATGAACACACTCGTATTGCATTGGACACGATGTCCATACATTTGGTTTTGGAAAGGATCAGGGTAATTCAAATTCATAGTTTACGTGTGCAGTTTGGACAATACAAACTCGCTACCTATAGTCCAAGCGTTGTAGTTATACCAAACCCAGTCATCCGATTAATCCATTGAATATCCATTTAAAACCAGTGTTTTATTGAATTGTTAATCAATTCAAGGGCAATGACTCTGGTATCACTAGGGCAATGTGGGTCAAGAGTTGCAGGACAACATGGCACAATGGTAATCTAATTTTATTTTTTAAGTTTGACGACATTCGATACAGCGGTTACTTAGTTATAGCCAATTATTGAATGATTAATCAATTAAAGGACCGTAACTCTGGCTATATTGATGCGATCCAAATGAATGTTATACGTGCACCTGTATACTATGGTGATGCATAATTAGCATCATTATTTTCATGAAACTCCCAAGAAGTGGTTACTTTGCTAAGGACAAATTATTGAATTTTTAATCAATTAAAGTGCCATAATTTTCTATTGGGAGTTTCATGAAATTCCACTATTGATTACAGAGATACGACTCCGGATGGAAGTACACAAATTGCATATTAAGTGACTACAGTTAAACCTGTCTTAAGCAGCCAGCCAAGGGAATCACAGAAAGTGGCTGCATAGCACAGGTGGCTGCTTAATAGAGGTCAAATATATAGTAAAACAACATATTGGGAATCTGGAAATTGGCTGCTTAATACAGGTTGGCTGCTTAATAGAGGTGACCACTAACACAGGTTTGACTGTATTCTTTTATTCTGTATGGCCACATAAACGGATACTCGAAGACACAAACTTTTTATAGCCACGTAACCCCTAGTAAATCTATTGTTCTCTTACGTCACTAGAGATCCCTTCAGGCTTGGCGGGGGATAAAAACGCAATGCAAACAGGTACACTGTAGCATATGTAACAACTTAGCCCCATATAGTCGTTAATTCATAAGTGCCAGAAAGTACATGTACGACATATTGTAACTGTTACCCACCTTTCTCTTATTGTAACTGTTACCCACCTTTCTCTGGTTTTGTTTTTTAGCTGAAGTCATATGGCAACTCTCCAGTTGTTATGTGTCAGAGCGGTATTGCAGGCACACAGGTAGAATCACCGCCTAACCACAAGCACGCCAGCTGGATAGCTACCTCACACGAAAGAATTTGACACCCCCAAGTTAGATTCTAACTCACAACAGTAAGGGGCAAATGATTTGTAGTCAATGATCTGAACCACTCGGCAACGGATGCCTTATTTCAACAACGACAACAGTATATTTAACATGCCACAATCCCCACAACAATGTGTCGATATGTACATAACACAGCATACAACAACGACAACAGTACATTTAACATGCCACAAACCCCACAGCAATAATTAGTATGTCGATATGTACATAACACAGCATAATCAACTACAACAGTAAATGTAGCATGCCACAAACACCACAGCAATATGTTCATAGTACATAACACAGCATAAACAACTACAACCGTACATTTAACATGCCACAAACACCACAGCAATATGTTCATAGTACATAACACAGCATAAACAACTACAACCGTACATTTAACATGCCACAAACACCACAGCAATATGCTCATAGTACATAACACAGCATACAACAACGACAACCGTACATTTAACATGCCACAAACACCACAGCAATATGTTCATCATGAACAATAGCCTGGCAGTGCCCAGAATATATATGTCGTGGTACAATAACCTGGCAGTGCCCAGAATATATATGTCATGGTACAATAGCCTGGCAGTGCCCACAATATATATGTTATGGTACAATAGCCTGGCAGTGTCCAGAATATATATGTCATGGTACAATAGCCTGGCAGTGCCAAGAATATATATGTCATGGTACAATAGCCTGGCAGTGCCCAGAATATATATGTCATGGTACAATAGCCTGGCAGTGTACAGACTATATATGTCATGGTACAATAGCCTGGCAGTGTACAGAATATATATGTCATGGTACAATAGCCTGGCAGTGCCCAGAATATATATGTCATGGTACAATATCCTGGCAGTACCAAGAATATATATGTCATGGTACAATAGCCTGGCAGTACCAAGAATATATATGTCATGGTACAATAGCCTGGCAGTGTCCAGAATATATATGTCATGGTACAATAGACTGGCAGTGCCAAGAAGACAGATTTCGTATAAAATAAGTGTATCGAAAAGTATCCTGTCACACACTATGTAAGCATATCGTCCAGGTTCTAGACATTGCAAAGACGGATCTGTAGTCCAGTTGTAACATGCTGGACTGGTAATCCAGGGATCGCAGGTTCGATCCCCCGTCTGACCCTAATAAAATTAACAATCTTTCAGATGGGACGTTAAACCGAGGTCTCGTGTCGGTGCTTTACACTGTGCACGTAAATGAACCAGACGAGATTCTGGAATGGGTCTCTATCTGTATCATGCACTATCCTCCAAAATCTAAAATGACTAATATCTTCAGGAGGCGTCGCTCATATGGGTAACAGGTAGCGACGATAAATAAACGTAAAACACAGTACTATCTAACAGACGGATCTGTAGTCCAGTGGTTAACACGTTGGACTGGTAATCCAGGGATCGCAGGTTCGATCCCCCGTCTGTCCCTAGTAAAATTAACAGTCTTTTAGATGGGACGTTAAACCGAGGTCTCGTATCGGTGCTTTACAGTTACACCGTACACGTAAAAGAACCAGAGGAGAATCTGGAATGGGTCTCTCTGTATCATTGCACTATCGTCCACAAATTTAAAATAAATAATATCTTCGGGAGGCGTCGCTCAAATGAGTAACAGGTATGTATGTATGTATATTCCTTTAATGTCAAACCCCTCGCGGGGACTTAGACATGTTTTCCTGGGCAGGCTTAGCCGACCTAAGCGATTAACAAGTACTAAGCAATATGTGTGAGGTGCCTTGCTCAATGGCAATACATACGTGGCCTGGCCGAGTATCGAACCCGGGACCGTTCAATTCCAAATCCGACGCTCTACCACTGGACCGCTGACGCCACAGGTAGCGATGATAAATAAACGTAAAACAAACAAGTACTATCTATACACTAGGTGACTCCGAAAATATATTAAATCCTGAAATGGTGTTGAGAGTTGCATTCAGATGTGTTTATATACATACGACTATAAAGCTGGAAGTCGTGATAGCGCAGTGGATGAGCGTTCGCTTCTGGTGCTAAAAGTCCGGAGTTTGAGCCCCGCTGGAGCCGTTACGATTGTGCCCTTAGGCAAGGCATTTAAATTCCACGTTGCCTCTTCTCTCTCCCTCGTGGCGATGGACTCCATCAGGAATGAGGTCTCGAGAGTGATTAATATAAGTTGAAATAACTTGTTTCGCAATCGAGCTAAAATAAAGTTGTATAAACTAAGCTAAAGCTATTCTGTTTGTTACGTATTTACGCAATATATGTTTTTAACTTTATATGACTGTGTATACTATCTGTGCATGATACAATCACTGGACATTAGATTAAACTTTATTTATTTTACAATGATTGCGAAGCAAGTTCTAACAATTTATATTAATCACTCTCGTAGGCGCGGATGAAAGCATATGTGGTCATTCGTGTGGGAGGAAACCGGAGTACCCGGGGGAAACCAACCTGTCCGATCTGGCGAACACCGTACATTCAGCGGACCGATCAGGACAATGCACCACACTGACGTCACCAAGTTGTCTGACAATTTAGCTTAATCATATCTTAATGCATTCATCATAATACAAAAGTACAAAATAACATAGCATGATGAGCAATTGGTTTGGACCACACAGTTTAATAATTGCAACATGAGAAAACCAGTAATCCAGTAATTTGGTTCCCAGCTGAGATTTCTACTATTCGCTTTTCATCAGTTAGGGCCAATTGTTGACGTCATAATATTCTCGTCAGTGACTACTCCCGGTGATCTGAGGAAAAGTGCTTAAGCATGTTAAACCTCTCATAATAATGTCATTCATTTACATGTGTGACCTGGTTTATTAAAACCGGAATCTAATATTAGACAGATCTGGCAAGATTATCACCCTAATTTAGACACATCTGGCAAAATCAGGACCCTACTTTAGACAGATCGCACGCAACCTTGGGAAAACATCGCGGGGCTATTATTATATATTTGGACAGGCTAAAATACCATATTTGCCCCTTAATTACATTGCTGCTTTAATTACATTGCTATGTTCGGGGTAGCTAGTCTTGATAGTGGCGGGGTGTCATTTTTAAACTTGCTTGGAGTGGTGTAAAAAAATTAAATATAGTGTCAAGCCTAGAATGTATCATAGTGTTCTTAAAAACCAAACTATGTTTACTTGTGTTGTTTTGAACACGCAACCTACGGCAGTTTACCGACTACTATGTGCCCACTGATCTAATGTATGCCATGGCAGCTACGCGCCTGCCCTCTGTGCACACTAATGTATGCCATGGCAGCTATGCGCCTGCCCTCTGTGCTCACTAATGTATACCATGACAGCTACGCGCCTGCCCTCAGTGCTCCCTAATGTA
>CM026387.1:30026009-30042344 GCA_014843695.1 Archivesica marissinica
ATAATAATAATAATAAAATAATAATGATAATAATACTACTACTAATAGTAATAATAGTAATAAACTAGTATTAATAATAATACTATAATAATAATAATAATAATAATAATAATAAATAATAATAAATAATAATAATAATAATAATATTAATAATAATAATACATGTAATAAAATAATAATACTAATAAATTTTTTTTTAAAAATTAAAAATAATGTGAGGATGTATTTCCTTACTGCAAATCCTGTAATAATAATAATAATAATAGGATAATAATAATAATAATAATACTATTAAGTTATTATTATTATTAATAATAATAATAATAATAATAATAATAATAAAAATAAAGAAAAATAATGTGAGGATGTATTTCCTTACTGCAAATCTTAAGTAATACTGGTTGTGTAACGAATATAATTGTATGATAGCCTGTTTTTGTTGTTTTGCTGATACAAGTTTATCTTAGCTCGATTGCGAAACAAGTAATTACACCGTTAGATTAGTCGTTCACCTGGCCTCATTGCTGTTGAGTCCATCGCCATAAGTGTACGCTTGGCAAGAACGCTGGTTAGACAAGTATGCTAAAACGTTAACAGTACAGTGGACAGTAATATGCAGAGTCAGGTACACATCTTTTGCTATAAAGTTGTCATACGTAGAGACATTATTGCGTGGCACAATTATTTCAGATTATAGAGATTAACGCACTACATGCTGGGTAAAGTACATATAATAAACTCGGTTTAGTTTATACAAATTTATTTCAGCTCGATTGCGAAACAAGTTATTTCAACTTATATTAATCACTCTCGAGACCTCATTCCTGATGGAATCCATCGCCATGAGGGAGAGAGAAGAGGCAACGTGGAATTTAAATGCCTTGCCTAAGGGCACAATAGTAACGGCTCCAGCGGGGCTCGAGCTCCGGACCTTTCGCATCTGAAGCGAACGCGCATCCACTGCGCTACCACGACTTCCATGTAACTCTGTTTGACGTTCTGGTGTGTGGGAATTAACCACTTAGACATACAGCCTACGGCCTGTGGTGTTAATGCAAATGCACCAGAACTCCAAACAGTGGTTTATTCGCATATACACAACGGCTGTCCGATTAGCGCAGTGGTTAGCTTTTCTTTGAATTGTCATGCTTTGTACTATGTATGTAAAATGAATCGAGCAATACGTAATACGTGATAGATTATTAGATCAGAAACCGCAGGGTTGAGAGCAATACAGTTTAGGTACATATTGTACGTACATATGATGTATTGGACCTATGCACCCATGTGCCATTTTCTCTCCGTTTCAGGGAAAAGACGATACGACAGAAAGCAGAGTGGATATGGTGGCCAGACCAAAGTTATCTTCCGCAAAAAAGTACCAAGCAATTTGAGAAATCGTATAATACAAATATAAATAATTAAATACACTAGCTAGACTAAGTCTGCACTTATTTTGTAATACATTAACCTTTTGCCAGCTAGCGGTAAATAAAATCACGTTTGCAAACAGCATCGAGCCATATCAGGCTCTACACTGTTTGGTATTCATTTGGCTGAATAGCAAACAACATAGATCCTGATCTGGATATATGTTGTTTGCAACTGTGATTTTATTTACGCAGCATGCACAGGGTTAATACATGCATTATGAACTACAGGGGTTTGCAGGGGTTTGCTTCGTGCGATTGTAATTTTACGAAATGTAAATAAATCGGGTTTGTGTATAAATGTTGTCTAATATAATTGCCATGCTGTTTCTGTCAAATCATTCATAACTAAGGTCTGTGTGTGTTTTATGTTCATTTATCGTCGCTACCGGTTGCCCATATGAGCGACGCCTCCTGAAGAGATTAGTCATTTTAGATGTATGACATAGACCCATTCCAGAGCGCCTCCTCTGGTTCTTTTACGTGCACGATGTACATCACCGACACGAGACCTCGGTTTAACGTCCCATGTGAAAGACTGTTAATTGTATTAGTGCCAGACGGGGGATCGAACCTGCGTGTTACCACTGCACTACAGATCCGTATGTAGCTAAGGTCTGCAATTCAAATTCGGTTAACATGAATAATACATTGGCTCTTCTAACCAGTGAGCCAATCAAAATCGTTCAACATCTCGCTGAATCTCATAAACAAAATTGCGGCGTCTTGTATTCAGTGTTATTATTATTATATACCAAACTTATATAGCGCTCTTTTCATCTAAACATAAAACGTTCAAAAGCGCTTTACAGTCTAAATATCACAACTATTGATAAAAACTTCCACATACAATGAGATAAAACAAGACAAAAAATAGCAAACACAATTACAATGGATTCTAAATATGCTATAAAATATTCGGATCTAAAATTATAACAATTAAAATATAGGTAATAATTAAATGAAATGTGTTCATTTGCAGTCTTAATCCTGATTGAGCACAGACACAGTTCGATATTTATGTTCCATATGAACATTTAAAAAGGTGTGTCTTCAAAGCCTTTTTGAAAGGACACAATGTTGTTGCACTTCTAAGATTTGATGGAAGAGAATTCCAAAGTTTTGGGGCAGTAGTCATAAAACTTCTATCTCCGTATGTGACAGTCCGACTTCTTGGTAACACAAGAGTAGCTGCTTCATTTTTAGACCGTAAGTCTCTCCTTGGTATATAAACCTCAAGCAAGTTTCTCATATAAATCGGTGCTTCTCCATTCAATGCTTTATATGTGTGTCAGTATTTTATACTTTTTTCTTTCTTGAACTGATAGCCAATGAAGTTCTTTTAGAATGGGCGTTACATAACTGAAACGGGATGTTCTGGTTATGATGCGAGCTGCTGTGTTTTGAACAGTTTGTAATTTATTGGAAGTGCTTTTTGGCACGCCGTACAAAAGTGAATTACAGTAGTCGAGCCTGGATGTAACGAGTGAGTTTATGAGAGTTTTCGTGGCATCTGTTGTTAAATACTGCCGAATGTGTCCAATCCGCCGGATCTGCGCATAACATGACTTTGTCACGGAATTTACATGTTTGTCCATATCCATTCTTGAGTCTAGGAAAGCACCTAGATTTCTCACACATGTTGATGGTTCTGTATTTGAGTCTCCTACTTTCACATTTATGTTTTCAATGTGTTGAAAATTTCGCTGACTAGAAAACATAATCATTTCAGTTTTATCAGTATTGAGTTTTAACATATTGGCATGCATCCAAGCAACACTGTCTTGTAGACAGTTTTCCACTCGAAGTAGTGTCTCTGCTTGTGAAGCTTGAACGGTTGGTTTGAATGAAAGGTAAAGCTGGGAATCGTCAGCATAAAAGTGATGGTTCAGTCCATAGTGTTTACAAATGGCTCCTACAGGCTTGGTATACATAGTGTAAAATGTCGGGCCTAAAACAGACCCCTGTGGAACACTGAAATTCATGAGCACTGAGTTGGATAGTTTTCCATCGATACATTCTGCTTGATAACGGTCGGTACGATAAGATGATATCCATTGGAGAGGGTTTCCAGTAAGTCCAAAATGAAATTCGAGACGCTGTAAAAGTGTTCTATGGTCGATGGTATCAAATGCAGCAGATAGGTCCAAAAGCTCAAGGATTGTAGCATTGTTCTGGTCCAGAGATTGGAGTATATCGTTTTGGACTTTCAGTAAGGCAGTTTCTGTGGAATGAAACTTCCTGTACGCAGACTGATGTACCTCGTGTAAGTTATTACTTGTCAAATGTCCATCAATTCGACTATTTACTACTTTTTCCAGAATCTTCGAGACGTAAGGCAGGTTTGACACGGGCCTGTAGTTCTTTAAAGTGTTTTGATCAAGGCTTGGTTTTTTCAGCAAAGGTCTTACCCGGGAGATTTTGAATGACTTTGGTACATTGCCTGTTTCCAATGAAATATTTACAATTTGTGTCACTATTGGTAGGATTTCACTAAGACAATATTTCAGTAGCCATGTCGGAATTGGGTCTATTTCACAGGATTTATTTGGCCCTTTTTTTAGACAAAATTAATTGTATATTGCTGTAATTATGATGGATTCATCGATTGCACTAATCACATGTCGTCCAAGCTACCTTGGATACGTTCAGTCGTCTTCAACGAACGGCATTGACATTTCATATCCGTAGCACAACACCAGATTTGAAACTTTGCCATTTTGACTTTTTCAAGACAAAATGGAATCGAGTCGCGAGATTTCACAGATTTCGCTAAATGTCGCGCGCTGATCGTAGTAACAATCCAGCATGTGAAATTACTCTGTAAATGTTATACATATTTCAATACATCGTGTGCGTGGTTAATTTAGTTTATTTTAGCTCGATTACGAAACAAGTTCTTACAACTTATATTAATCACTCTCGAGACCTCATTCCTGATGAAATCCATCGCTACGAGGGAGAGAAATGAGGCAATGTTGAATTTAAATGCCTTGGCTAAGAGTACAATCGTAACGGCTCCAGCGGGGCTCGAACTCCGGACCTGTCGCACCAGAAGCGAACGCGCATCCACTGAGCTATGACGACTTCCGTGGTTAATTTAACATTTCTTCTGAAGGGGAATGTCTTGATACTATTATTAAATTCATACTATTTAGGAGTGCTATGCAACTTCCATTCAACTTAGCCATATTTTCCGCAGAGTGCTGAATGTTGAAATAAAATTATTTTTGACTCATTTTCTTTAAGGCCAAAACGACTAAGAAGATTACACTGAGGATGGAGTGTTGTAAATACAGGAAACAGGTGGCCATCAAGAGATGTAAGCATTTTGAACTGGGCGCTGACAAAAAGAGAAAGGTACATTGCCATGTCTTTGGTTGAATCAATTCATTGCTTCCTTAAATACACTGATGGAAACCTAACACGCCCTTGCCATTAATTGAATAGTTTATACAAAGTTCGTGAAGCTTTAATGCGAAATAAGTTCTTACAACATTAGGGAGGGAGAGGGGTAAGAGGGAGAGAGAATGGGGGTGCGAGGTAGGGAGATAGAGAGGGGACGGAGGAAGAAAGGGGGATGAGGGAGAGAGAGGGAGGGGAGAGAGAGTGCGAGAGAGAGGAGGGAGTGAGGGGAGGGACGGAGGGAGAGAGAGAGGGAGGGATAGGAAGAGAGCTAGAGATGGGTGATGAGAGAGAGAAAGAGTAGAGAGAGATGAGAGAAAGAGAGAGAGAGGGGGGGGGGGCTATCACGACTTCCACAGTTTCAGATTATTCTGTGTTTGCGTTGTATCAGATACGAATAACATATACACAATGAATGAACATAACTATACGTGATTCTTCACATAGAATCACAACACATTCCATGTTGAAAATATTCAAACATCAATATCTGTACCACCACACAGTTGTCATACTGGCAACACTTAAATGGCTGCATACGCTAATGCTATTTTCCAGTTCCTTTGCTTTTAAGACCGGACGCTCCTCAAAATACAACATAGACAAGTATATTGTTTACCTGTCAGATAAGCACCTTAATCATTAACGAAACCATATTAAAAATGAGCTCAATAATTAGATAATAAACGGAATAATAGAGACCGAATTATGGTGCTTCCCGGGGTCGAGTGGTTACGGTTGTTCACTTCAAATGACTTGTTCCTCACCGCTGCTGGTTTGAATCAAACTGGGGATGTCGGATTGTTTCATATGGTGAACATACCCAGCTAGTTTGTGGTGGATCGGTGGTTCTGTCGGATTTTGCTGTTCGTCGATTTTGTAGGCGAACTATTTTCACGTGTGTGCACACATACATAATAGCAATCTGCATAATATTACGTGGACACCATTCATTTTTTTTTTATTAAAATGACATATGCACACATAAACATTCAATACAAAATATTTACACAACTTTAAGATGCAGATGAGGAGGGTCAATCACTAATGTTGTTGGAACATGTGGCCCAACTCATTTGCTAATTATGTATTTGCAATTTGTTTGTAATTGTAACATACATGTATATACAGCAGTACAATACTACCAAATCAAAGATTCACCCGGCCTGATGGGCCTATTTGTCACCTAGTGCCTGCATAACAATATAAATGAAAGCAAGACAATATCAAAATGTCAAGACAAGAATAAAGATGCTCTATATATTACCTCTATACATTACCTCTATACATTACCTCTATACATTACCTCTATACATTACCTCTATACATTACCTCTATACATTACCTCTATACATTACCTCTATACATTACCTCTATACATTACCTCTATATATTACCTCTATACATTACCTCTATACATTACCTCTATACATTACCTCTATACATTACCTCTATACATTACCTCTATACATTACCTCTATACATTACCTCTATACATTACCTCTATACATTACCTCTATACATTACCTCTATACATTACCTCTATACATTACCTCTTTGTGGACTTTACGATTGTTGTCTTCTATTATAGGGCCAGATGATCCAGTTCTAGGTCGGACGTTTATACAGCAATAACAAAGAACAAACATACCCAGGAATCAGTATGTCTAACAATTCAATATATGTTATTTGGCATAAACATATAACATGCTCATCGTCATAAAAATATAACATGGCGGTTACAATAAAGCTAACATACATATTTCTATATTTTGAAAAAAGTGTGTGTATTATTAATTATATGTAATTAAATATAGTACATAGTACATAGTCATATAATACATAATATATAATATATTTATTTACACCACGTGACTTGTTAGTTACCAATTTCAATTTCAATTATTCTTTATTAACTCAGATCATTTACATGACATATGAGTATACATGTAATTAGTTAACTGAAGTTGTGACACGGGTTGATAGATAGAGTCAAGTTTGGAGATGTATGATCACTGTATTAGTAACAGAGGATGAACATTATATTTAAACAGAATATCTTATAATATCAAGTACATTTTTAACAAGAAGAAACAATTTCATTAGATACAAATTATTATGGTTGCTATGGTTTATAGCATACATACATTTTTTTGTTTTTTAGCATAATCAACCGGTTATGAATAAATAGAGTATGCCTAACAATTAGACCCTTTTGTGATATTGTTTGTCAGAAGGTTTGTTTAAGCATAATCTAACACTGAGTGATGCTATCAAAGGTACTAGACAAAGGCGCTCACGCGCAAACAATTGCAACCACCGCTAAAAAGAGAACATTTAAAATACAAATAAATAAAAGTGTTACTAAGTACTATCAAAATGGAACTTGTTCCTCGGCAGTTCTACTGGTTGCATACGGCCTGGTGATTAGACTGGTTGTACAGTGCAGGATACGAATTAAAAACAGCATACATAGCTGCAGAGGAAGCTAAACCAGAATTTAAAATAGTTTAATCTGACTGAAATACACGATGTATTCAATGTAGCAAAACATGCATATCTAGTTCTAGTCCACATTGTATTTTGCATTTATGTACAACGGTCCATGCATTTTAACCCTCATCCTGCCAATCACGACGCGTTTGCAAACAGCATATAGCCAGATCAGACGGTACAGAACGTGGAATGTGAGCAAATGAAATTAATTTCGAAATATATATTAAGATACAACCATAATTGGCTATAGAAAATTGGAGGAGAGCGAATAAGATTTAGAAATTGGGAAACAATCTGTATCCGAATAACCGAACAGAAACAACGAACCGGAACACCTGCCATGATGTTGTAATACAACAAATAAATTGCAAATGATGATACCAGTACACGACGGTAATATGTAGAGAGGGTGTGGGAACATGTTATACATGTGGGAATTATACATGTACATCACACCCTCCATAACCTACTATGGTTCAAATGAAATACCATCTTCACTTATTGCAGCTGGCTTCAATTAAATATGGGTTTAGTTGTATATTGATATATTTATTTATTTCAGTCTCATCTATGTATATACTACACATATAATATATAATAGTACATAGTTATTCTATGAGAATTATAAGAGACTATACACATGTTATCATCACAGACAATTGTTATCATTATACTGTACATTAAAATCCAAAGACAAAACCTGCCCATCTAGACACTTGTGTTAATCTTGTCACAATATTACTTACAAATCACTGTTTACTGTACAAACCACATTGAAATACCACATACATTTTAAAGGAAGGTAAAAGAGGGATACTGGCACAGGTAATACTATACTGAAATACCACATACATTTTAAAGGAAGGTAAAAGAGGGATACTGGCACAGGTAATACTATACTGAAATACCACATACATTTTAAAGGAAGGTAAAAGAGGGATACTGGCACAGGTAATACTATACTGAAATACCACATACATTTTAAAGGAAGGTAAAAGAGGGATACTGGCACAAGTATCACTATACTGAAATACCACATACATTTTAAAGGAAGGTAAAAGAGGGTTACTGGCACAAGTATCACTATACTGAAATACCACATACATTTTAAAGGAAGGTAAAAGAGGGATACTGGCACAGGTAATACTATACTGAAATACCACATACATTTTAAAGGAAGGTAAAAGAGGGATACTGGCACAGGTAATACTATACTGAAATACCACATACATTTTAAAGGAAGGTAAAAGAGGGATACTGGCACAGGTAATACTATACTGAAATACCACATACATTTTAAAGGAAGGTAAAAGAGGGATACTGGCACAGGTAATACTATACTGAAATACCACATACATTTTAAAGGAAGGTAAAAGAGGGATACTGGCACAGGTAATACTATACTGAAATACCACATACATTTTAAAGGAAGGTAAAAGAGGGATACTGGCACAGGTAATACTATACTGAAATACCACATACATTTTAAAGGAAGGTAAAAGAGGGATACTGGCACAGGTAATACTATACTGAAATACCACATACATTTTAAAGGAAGGTAAAAGAGGGATACTGGCACAGGTAATACTATACTGAAATACCACATACATTTTAAAGGAAGGTAAAAGAGGGTTACTGGCACAGGTAATACTATACCTTGCCACAACTGGCAGTATAATGTGTCGTAATTGGCAAGTTTTGTTAAAAATTAAACTATTATCTAATATAATACTTGTATTCATACCTAAGCTTTATTAATATATTTATGGGCAGCCCATATTAGCTTGCTCATTCTTAAATATGTTACAACATGATGACCAAACAACATAGAATGCTGAAGTCATAAATTATATTATTATATCCCTTTCCCTCATAGAAACACATCTTGAGGCCATTACCAATACGACATACATGGGCAATGTAGTAGGCAAACCAATGTTCATATCCCTTTCCCTCATAGAAGCACCTCTTGATGCCATTACCAATACGACATACATTGACAATGTAATAGCAAAACCAATGTTCATGAACCCTTTCCCGCATAGAAGCACCTCTTGACGCCATTACCAATACGACATACATTGACAATGTAGTAGTCAAACCAATGCTCATAAACCCTTTCCCGCATAGAAGCACCTCTTGACGCCATTACCAATACGACATACATTGACAATGTAGTAGTCAAACCAATGCTCATAAACCCTTTCCCTCATGGAAGCACCTCTTGACGTCATTACCAATACGACATACATTGACATTGTAGTAGCCGAACCAATGTTCATAATAAAGGCCAGCATCTCATGTAGTCCCAGTAATAGCTATGGAGGTGGGATAGATATGGCGACTACTTATCCACTGCATGATAGCTAAATGACTGTCGTTTGTATGGAGATATAATAGTATATTAACCTAAATCTCATATAGTCCCAGTAATATCTATGGAGGTGGGATAGATATGGCGCCTACTTATCCACTGCATGATAGCTAAATGGCTGTCGTTTGTATGGAGATATAATAGTATATTAACCTAAATCTCTATGTAGTCCCAGTAATATCTATGGAGGTGGGATAGATATGGTGACTACTTACCCACTGCATGATAGCTAAATGGCTGTTGTATGTATGGAGATATAATAGTATATTAACCTAAATCTCTATGATGGAAAGGGATAAAATGTTCCACAAGTATGGGGGGGTATGTTACTGCTGATTATATATCTGTATAACTGGTTATAATTATCTGTACTTGGATTCAGTTACGAACTATCTTAAACCGAAGACAGTTCATAAACGTTAATCTTGATAGTATCATAAAAGCCTCATATATCCTAATCATCATAGTTTCATATTAGTATCTAAGCTCATCAGTTGGTGTTTTAAAATAAAAGGTTTGCTGCCAGGCGCGTAGTTGACATTAGGCCAAAAGGCCCGAGCCTGCACATCATTTTGACCAACAATTTTCTTTTTTATATATCATGTTTATTTGTTATAAAAACATGTCCGAATTTGTCTTTTAAATGCAGCAGAATGCTGGAAATTGCATCCTAAAAACCCAATTCAGGGGGTGCATGCCCCCGGACCCCCTAGTAACCTCCTTCGCTACGCTCACTCAACATTCTTTACCCGGGCCTGCACATAAGTTGCCTCCTGGCTACGCCCCTGGCTGCTGGGTGGAAATAGGTCGAGGACTTCAGACACCTGTGACATCCACCACAACATTATATTAGAATACAGTACTGTATACAGATTTATAATAAAGAGTATAATTATATAGAAATAATTACCGTGGTTTACACATACTGTCCTGGAAAGATAAAGAAAATCGCGGGAAAATATTAGACATGTCGAGATAAGATACTTTAGGTGGGTCGTTTATCATGTCAAGTTATCTAGACCGTTTAAAGCAGCATTACACCGTATGAAATAAAAGATATTTGAAATTGTTTTAACGCATGGGTAGCAATGCTGCTACACATTCTAACAATATACTTTGTATGCTTATGCTCATTTGGTAAACAGTGTTTTTTTGCAATAAAACAAACTCGAAACCGAAAGTAGGACTTTCCGAGTCGATCGGTCACGCACTTGTTTATAACCGGAACGCATCGTCTGCACTTTTTTGCATTCGGAATGCATCGTCCCCATTTGTCCCACGTTATCTTTTTTAATTAAATTACTTGATATGTTGATTCATACCTCTGTTAGCTAAGTCTTTAGGGACATTTCTACATCACAGCGAACGGTTCGACATTAGAGGAAGAGAGATAGATAGTCTTTCATGTTCAAAATATATACGTTGTTTTCTACATCCTCTGTTGTTTCACGCATGCGCACTGTGTGTGTTTACATTTCGTGTGTTGATAAACAAATTCGCGTATACGACGGTTTAAATTTATTGGAATATTATCGTTTCTGAGCGACTATTTCGATTTTTGTAAACATACACATATTAGTATTTATATTTTACCCAAAACATCCTTTATTACGATGTAATGCTGCTTTAATCGTATGTGTAGCTATATAAACTTATTTTAAAAAATACCTATCCAGGTAAATAATATGGTCGAATTCATATGTTTACAAATATCAGACTATCATTCGACACTACTGTATGTTTAGGATAACTTGACAGTGACGTACAGGTAATTCAGTTAAATTTACACTTATTTCGATATTACTATATATATAATCGGAGGAAATAGCCGATTTACCTGTCTTGTGTTGTGGACATTGCCAACGGGGGTAAATATTGAGTGACGTCACAGTGAAGTTATCCTAAACGAACTATAGTACTGGTCCAACACGATATGTGAAATATGTATATAAACAGAAAACCAATAAAATAAACACGATATAGGTGATCCAGGTACTGGTCCAACGCGATATGTGAAATATGTATATAAACAGAAAACTAATAAAATAAACCCGATATAGGTGATCCAGGTACTGCTCCAAAGCGATATGTCAAATATGTATATAAACAGAAAACCAATAAAATAAACACGATATTAAAAAAAGATAGAGGGGGTGTCCTAGGATAGAGGTACGAGACCGTTGGTGGCTTATGGATACAATTTCAAGTTCCTGTGATATAGGTGATCGAGGTAGTTGGTATCGACCAGGTATAATGAGATACAATCACTTAGCCAACATAAATGCGTGTTTCACTATATCTCAGTGTAATGGTATCGTCCTCAACATCGTGTTGCATTTATGCATTAGTCTAAAGTAAATAAATAATACAAATGAACTGGGATAAAATGCATCGAGAATACACCCGAATAGCACTAGCACACAGTGTTTATATGGAGATTATTAGCCTGGGTTCCAGTATCTGTTGTTTTTTTCACTTTTTAACAGTGATCAGAATGTGTGTGTGTTTTACGTTTATTTATCGTCACTATCGGTTGCCAATGTGAGCGACGCCTACTGAAGAGATTAGTCATTTTAGAGTTTTGGAGGATAGTGCAATGATACAGACAGAGACCCATTCCAGAGTCTCATCTGGTTCTTTTACGTGCACGGTGTAAAGCACCGACACGAGACCTCGGTTTAACTTCCCATCTGAAAGACTGTTAATTTTATTGATCAGAAACTCAATACGGCCCAATTATAGTATCGGTGTTAAAATATATCGACGCCTGTTCCTAGGCTAGTAAATTATGAAAACCGAACACAAACAGCACTCTAAACACTAACTTATACTAATTATGTATTTAATTTAAACAAACGTTTTAAAAAAGGTTAATGCAACATGAATGCATATTTATAATTATGCGATGGCGACTAATTTAAGAAACACCTTAAAACATTGTTCTTCAGAAAATTTTATTCATGGTTTTAAAACAGTCATGTATTAACAGACTGAACAGGATAGTTGTAGAATTAGTGTAGTGTTAAAAAAGGTTTTAGAAACAATGATATAATTTACCAAATATTATGCTTATAATAATGATTGATCAAATATGTGTTATTGTGTTGTAACATAATGTCTTTTTGTAAATAACGAGAATTTTGTTCAGGTTTTTATGTAAGTACATGTCTATATATGTATTTTACTTCTCTTGTACAACGCCAGTGAATATACTATGTGTAAAATTAGGCGTTTTATCAAATTAAACAGTTTCAGTTTCAGTTAATAATCTTATTTATCCTACCTTCATGCGAAATAACGTACAAAACGGCCTGCCTAATAATGTTTGCTTTATTAGTCAGTGCCTAATAAAGCTTTTATGACCCAGAGTACGGTTTGTAAATAAACAAAGCGTCTGTTGCCACATTGTGTTGTCTGCTGAGTTTGGAAAATGTCCCAAGAAGAAAGTAGTGTACAGGCAAACTTTCAGGTTGTTTGGGATGAATTAACAGCACTCGATGAGACCCCTCTGGAAACTACTGTTGTCAGAGAAAATGTAATGTCATTTATCATGTATCTATAAATAGAAATATCAATGCACAACATATTACCAAGTGCGTAGCGAGTTTGTAAGCTGTCATGGCTAGTTTGTTTGTTTTTGTGTCGGGTGCACACTCAGAATGTAGGATAAATAGAATATTAGGTTACTGTCTTATAAATTTTAATTTATTAGGCTCGTCTCCGAAAAAATACAAGGCTCGGCAGAGCCTCGCCTTGTATTTTTTCTCCGACTCGCCTAATAAATTAAAATTTATAAGACAGTAACCTAATATTCTCTATGTATTGTGTTTTAATATGGTAAGGGCCAACATTGTGGAATTCTTGACATTCTATCATCAATACTTCAAGCTCAAATTGATCATGGCTTATGTACAATGGTTGGTAGTGGTAATTTGTGATTGCTAACAGCACCAGTGTGTCGTGATATGCACACATCTTCATGTTGTTGTATTGTGGCATGTTGGATTCGCATTTGAATGTGTTGTATGCTGTGTTATGTACTATGAACATATTGCTGTGGGGTTTGTGGCATGTTAAATGTACTGTTGTCGTTGTTGTATGCTGTGTTATGTACATATCGACATATTGCTGTGGGGATTGTGGCATATTAAATGTACTGTCGTTGTTGTATACTGTGTTATGTACATATCGACATATTGCTGTGGGGTTTGTGGCATGTGAAATGTACTGTTGTCGTTGTTGTATGCTGTGTTATGTACTATGAACATATTGCTGTGGGGATTGTGGCATGTTAAATGTACTGTTGTCGTTGTTGTATGCTGTGTTATGTACATATCGACATATTGCTGTGGGGATTGTGGCATGTTAAATGTACTGTTGTCGTTGTTGTATGCTGTGTTATGTACATATCGACATATTGCTGTGGGGATTGTGGCATGTTAAATGTACTGTTGTCGTTGTTGTATGCTGTGTTATGTACATATCGACATATTGCTGTGGGGATTGTGGCATGTTGAATGTACTATTGTCGTTGTTCTATGCTGTGTTATGTACATATCGACATATTGCTGTGGGGTTTGTGGCATGCTAAATGTACTGTTGTCGTTGTTGTATGCTGTGTTATGTACTATGAACATATTGCTGTGGGGATTATGGCATGTTAAATGTACTGTTGTCGTTGTTGTATGCTGTGTTATGTACATATCGACATATTGCTGTGGGGATTGTGGCATGTTGAATGTACTATTGTCGTTGTTGTATGCTGTGTTATGTACATATCGACATATTGCTGTGGGGATTGTGGCATGTTGAATGTACTATTGTCGTTGTTCTATGCTGTGTTATGTACATATCGACATATTGTTGTGGGGTTTGTGGCATGTTAAATGTACTGTTGTCGTTGTTCTATGCTGTGCTATGTACTATGAACATATTGCTGTGTGGTTTGTGGCATGTTAAATGTACTGTTGTCGTTGTTGTATGCTGTGTTATGTACTATGAACTTATTGCTGTGGGGATTGTGGCATGTTAAATGTACTGTTGTCGTTGTTGTATGCTGTGTTATGTACATATCGACATATTGCTGTGGGGATTGTGGTATGTTCAATGTACTGTTGTCGTTGTTCTATGCTGTGTTATGTACATATCGACATATTGCTGTGGGGGTTGTGGCATGTTAAATGTACTGTTGTCGTTGTTGTATGCTGTGTTATGTACTATGAACATATTGCTGTGGGGTTTGTGGCATGTTAAATGTACTGTTGTCGTTGTTGTATGCTGTGTTATGTACTATGAACATATTGCTGTGGGGTTTGTGGCATGTTAAATGTACTGTTGTCGTTGTTGTATGCTGTGTTATGTACTATGAACATATTGCTGTGGGGATTGTGGCATGTTAAATGTACTGTTGTCGTTGTTGTATGCTGTGTTATGTACATATCGACATATTGCTGTGGGGATTGTCTGTGTTATGTACATATCGACATATTGCTGTGGGGTTTGTGGCATGTTAAATGTACTGTTGTCGTTGTTGTATGCTGTGTTATGTACATACATCAGACAATGCTAAAGATGGATACGTGAAAGATAAATTGTCAGAAAGATTATTAGTATCACAATCTCTAGGTTTATAATAGCTTGGATAATATGTATATAGCAGTCAATTTGAAAAAGAGTTTCATTTTTGATATTTATATGTTTGAGGTTTGCAAACAAGTGAAAACATCTCTCCCGTTCTTTTAGTTCAGCTCTCTCAAGCGCTATTAGCAAATTAAAAGCATTAATTTGATATTAGTATTTTGTTGTGTTTGCAGTTTAGGTTAAGGAGATGATAGAGGTACAAGGGAAATATAATTTTCTACGTTTGAAGTATGAATAAGGACAACATTATGTTCCCGTCTACTGGTAAAGTCTCCGATAGAGAGCGTAAGAGGATTAACTTGCACGGGATTAGTAAATGTTTAGCGCGGTTTTATCATTCAGTGTTGAGAGAGCGACCCACACAGATGTGTTTATTTAGTTGGTGAAATATGATAAATACTCGAAAGGCTAGATGTTTTCAAATGTTTGACAAAATAGATGACAATATTCTATAGATTCATAAAGGTTACTTACTTTATGAACAGTTTGAACGGATATAGAGATATGAAAAGACTCCATGAAAGTGTATAGTGACAATTATATAGGTTTAAATATGAGCATCGGTTGTGATCAGTTGTACAAGAGTATATTATGTATCTAACATTGGATGTATAATGATAACGTTGTCAAATTTACGATATATTTATATATGTATACATGTACTGGTAAATAATTGGTGGTGAGCTCTCTCAAGCTCTATTAGCAAATTAAAAGCATTAATTTGATATTAGTATTTTGTTGTGTTTGCAGTTTAGGTTAAGGAGATGATAGAGGTACAAGGGAACGATCATTCCTGTGATGTTTCGTGAAAATCCTACCAAGGGTTGAGAAGATCTTGTCCGGACAAACTTTGTGACAGACGGACAGAAAGTCCGAAATCAATACGTCTATCTGGGGAGAATAATTATGTGTTGCAACTCTAAGCCAGAGTGACCGTGCAATGTCAACCTCAGTGCACAACAAACGACCGCACAATCTTCCCACGTACAA
>CM026387.1:30043344-30045844 GCA_014843695.1 Archivesica marissinica
TAGTAAATAGGCAAGCAAATGGCATAAACCCCGATATATAGTAGATATCAAACCACTGTATTACAATTATGGACGGTTCTAATACCATGTCGCATGCTACCTCAGGTCCTATACAATACTGGATTGGGATGACCGATGAGGAGACTGGAAATATATCGACAACGGAAAAGTGGCAACATTTTTCGACTGGGTCACTGGTGAACCCGATGGTATACAGACATTTGATGGAAACGCTATGGCAGACTGTGCCGTTTTCGATCCCTTCCGAAAGTTCCAATGGCGAGATGAAGATTGTTCACCATACCACTATTCGGAACCGATCTGCGAAATGAGGTACGCTATCACTTACCGCAATTAAGCTTGTGGAAGTCGTGATAACACAGTGGATGCGCGTTCGCTTCAGGTGCGAAAGGTCCAGAGTTCGAGACCGCTGGAGCCGTTACGATTGTGCCCTTAGGCAAGGCATTTAAATTCCATGTTGCCTTTTCTCTCTCCCTCGTGGCGATGGATTGCATCAGGAATGAGGTCTCGAGAGTGATTACTATAAGTTGAAAGAACTTGTTTCGCAATGGAGCTAAAATAAATTTGTATAAATAACAAAGACACGGAGGCCTCAACTGAACACAGGGTACCAGGAATAACAAAGATACGGAGGCCTCAACTGAACACAGGGTACCAGGAATAACAAAGATACGGAGGCCTCAACTGAACACAGGGTACCAGAATAACAAAGATACGGAGGCCTCAACTGAATACAGGGTACCAGGAATAACAAAGATACGGAAGCCTCAACTGAACACAGGGTACCAGGAATAACAAAGATACGGAAGCCTCAACTGAACACAGGGTACCAGGAATAACAAAGATACGGAGGCCTCAACTGAACACAGGGTACCAGGAATAACAAAGATACGGAGGCCTCAACTGAACACAGGGTACCAGGAATAACAAAGATACGGAGGCCTCAACTGAACACAGGGTACCAGGAATAACAAAGATAAGCGTGTAGATATCTCCATTTATTTGATCAATATAACAACTCTGTAGTTATGGGCTTAAAAATTACATACAATATTCGCATATTTAATTCATACTGATCAACAAAAAATACATTCATGAAATTAACAGATTCACAGAAAAGTAAAGATTTGTTTCGGGGGTGGGGGATAGAGAAAGCCGTTGACAATGACAATAAATAGCTTCAACAAACATTAAACTAATTATATTCTGCTATGAATATACCGAGTTTACTTTCGCTTCAGGTGCGAAAGGTCCGGAGTTCGAGCCCCGCTGGAGCCGTTACGATTGTGTCCTTAAGCAAGGCATTTAAATTCCACATGCCTCTTCTCTCTTCCTCGTGGCGATGGATTTGATCAGAAATGAGGTCTCGAGAGTGATTAATATAAGTTGCAAGAACGTGTTTCGCAATAGAGCTAAAATAAATTTGTATGAAGTAGTTAAATTTAAAATAAACCTGATAGGGTCAGAATTTTTGGGAAAAGTGAGAAAGCGCGTGATCGAAGCGAACCCTTAAATGGTGTTCTTTAATATACATCTGCAAAATAGGGTTAAAGTGCACAGTACAACCATTAAATAATGCGATGCGGTGCGATGCGATGCGAGGTATGTATGTATGTATGTATGCTACATTAATGTCAAACCCCTTGCGGGGACCAAGGCATGTTTTCCTGGGCATGCTTAGCTGACCTAAGTTGTTAACAAGTACTAAGCAATGTGTGTGAGGTGCATTGCTCAATGACACTACATACGTGGCCTGACCCGAGTATCGAACTCGGTAACGGTCGATTCCAAATCCGACGCTCTACCACTGGACCACGGACGCCACACTATATTTATATGTATATTTATATGTATAAATGATCATAGCCAGGTGTTGAACACAATCACTATGCACACCGTAGTTACAATATGCTACATCAATGGACATGTTTTACATTATATTTAATTACAGTCTACATCCGCTATGTCACAGACGGTTATGTCGAATTCTCTGGTTATATCGAAGTCGGATAAAAGTCCCGTTTCAGACACTATCATTGTACATATAACTGATAAATTAGATCAATCGTGTAAATTAATTCAAATTGAAACTTACCAGCATAGTCGAACAATCTTCATAAGTAGTCCAAACATGCGGAAGTCGTGATAGCGCAGTGGTAAAGCGCCCGCTTCAGGTGCGAAAGATCCTGAGTTCGAGCTCCGCTGGAACCGTTACGATTGTGCCCTTGGGCAAGGCATTTAATTCCACGTTGCCTCTTCCTTCTCTCTTCTTCGTGGCGATGGATTCCATCAGGAATGAGGTATCGAGAGTGATTAATATAAGTTCTAAGAACTTGTTTCGCAATCGAGCTAAAATAAATTTGTATAAACTGAACATATCCACACAAAACCCGTTTCATGATGTAATTGTAATTTATCCTAGTTAACACATTGACGACACTAACATGAATGAATATACAGTACACAGAAATCGCACTTG
>CM026387.1:30048344-30114009 GCA_014843695.1 Archivesica marissinica
ACGCTTAATGTAACGTAGATAACTACAAGTGTAGGAATATGTTACGCTTAATGTAATGTAGATAACTACAAGTGTAGGAATATGTTACGCTTAATGTAACGTAGATAACTACACGTGTAGGAATATGGTACGCTTAATGTAATGTAGATAACTACACGTGTAGGAATATGTTACGCTTAATGTAACGTAGATAACTACAAGTGTAGGAATATGTTACGCTTAATGTAACGTAGATAACTACACGTGTAGGAATATGTTACGCTTAATGTAACGTAGATAACTACAAGTGTAGGAATATGTTACGCTTAATGTAATGTAGAGAACTACAAGTGTAGGAATATGGTACGCTTAATGTAATGTAGATAACTACACGTGTAGGAATATGTTACGCTTAATGTAATGTAGAGAACTACAAGTGTAGGAATATGTTACGCTTAATGTAATGTAGATAACTACACGTGTAGGAATATGTTACGCTTAATGTAACGTAGATAACTACAAGTGTAGGAATATGTTACGCTTAATGTAATGTAGATAACTACAAGTGTAGGAATATATTACGCTTAATGTAATGTAGATAACTACAAGTGTAGGAATATGCTACGCTTAATGTAATGTAGAGAACTACAAGTGTAGGAATATGTTACGCTTAATGTAATGTAGATAACTACAAGTGTAGGATTATGTTACGCTTAATGTAACGTAGATAACTACAAGTGTAGGAATATGTTACGCTTAATGTAACGTAGATAACTACAAGTGTAGGAATATGTTACGCTTAATGTAATGTAGATAACTACAAGTGTAGGATTATGTTACGCCTAATGTAACGTAGATAACTACAAGTGTAGGAATATGTTACGCTTAATGTAACGTAGATAACTACACGTGTAGGAATATGTTACGCGTAATGTAATGTAGATAACTACACGTGTAGGAATATGTTACGCTTAATGTAACGTAGATAACTACACGTGTAGGAATATGTTACGCGTAATGTAATGTAGATAACTACAAGTGTAGGAATATGCTACGCTTAATGTAATGTAGAGAACTACAC
This sequence comes from Archivesica marissinica, assembly GCA_014843695.1. Lineage (NCBI taxonomy): Eukaryota > Metazoa > Mollusca > Bivalvia > Venerida > Vesicomyidae > Archivesica > Archivesica marissinica. Next base: position 30,049,405 of record CM026387.1, read on the forward strand.
GTGTAGGAATATGTTACGCTTAATGTAATTTAGATATGCTTTTAGATGAATGCTTTTGAATGTCAAGTTTTAATTTTTAAATATTAAGCATTAAGTTTGAAAATATAAATTTTAAATATTAAGATAGAATTGTATGTCTGGCTTCAGAATGTAAGCCAACTCCTTGAAAGCATTACTACATATTTTCTTAGGTATTGTGTATTGTTCATGGCAAATTTCAACGTCATCCAAATCAACTTCAACACCATAATCAACAGAACCTGTTAGTTCTGGTATATGAAACAGCATTTCCGGTCTTCCAGTACAAGTGTCTATATGTTTTTGTGTTCGCACATTGTGTAAATTCCAATGGATAGCAATGCGATCAAGTTCCGCTTGAAGAACATCTGTCACAGAAAACCGCAAGCATTCTACATGAAGAATGTTTGACGTATCAAATCGTCCTCGAGCTCTCAAATCCTTCAACGTATTCATCCACCAACTTATTCCTTGTTGCTTTAAATATCCCCACCAACGTTCAATACGCTGATTTGCGGTGCTTTTACCGTACATGAAACTCTTCACTCCAGCCATGGAATCACTATGATCATTTCTGAAAAAGGGCTGGAGAAAACTAATGCTTGAATTTTCTGTTCCACGATCTGCGCACACAATTCTTGGAACGAATCCATAACTTGCTACCGTATCAAGATAATAATTCGCTATCATTTTTGGATTATTATTTGTAGGACCAACTTCTAACCACGTGACTCTTCTACTGTATCCATCCATCGCCCCATGGATGCACAAACCAAATGGTTTTAATTTATCGTAACCATCGATGTGCCACACATAGTTGGGTCCTGGGACGAGGTACTTCCTTCGTTTAAGCTTATGCGCTTTCCTTAAACGAACACCGTCTGGATCAATTAATTTAAGCAACATCATAACATCATCTCTTTTCACTTTTAAATGATAATCAGTTTCCAGACGCCTCCACATACTTCGGTACCCTAAGCAGTCTCCGCTAAACTGTATTTCTTTTTCTATAGTTTCTTGTATGATTTCTAATGGAGTATATGTAACAAAGCGACGTCGTAAATTGTTAGAACGAAGTATCCGCTTTAACTGACGAAGGCCAAGGCATATATTATGTCGACATAAGAGGAGTAAAACAATCTCTGCGTACTTAAAACCAGCATAAAAGTACTGGGCAATCAGTTCTAATCTGGTGCTTCCGTTTTCTGATGGCAATGGTGATGGCACAACTGTTGACACGGGAGCAACGTTCAATAAAACCAGGAAGGCAAATAACATCGTGCTTTCCATGTTCACGTCCTTTAATGAAAAAGAAATAAAATGAAATAAAATACAGCGTTATAAAACACATGCTATGGCTGTTACATTAACCACTACCAACGTTACCTTCGGCAAAATGTCGTTTGAAGATCTATTATTAATATCAACTGATTAATGAGGCAATACTTATTAGTTTTCATCCAAGTTACCGTCTTAAGGATTAAAAGAGAGACACACACAATATATTAATGTTACTTACTTTGCCGCCTTGAACTGCCGCTACCCCGTGGCTTCAATGTCAACGAGTCTCTTCAATGCTTTTGAATGTCAAGTTTTAATTTTTAAATATTAAGCCATTAAGTTTGAAAATATAAATTTTAAATATTAAGATAGAATTATTAAGTTTTAATTTTAAATGTCCCTCAGGGCTTCCATATTTTTGCGATGTAATGTCGCTTTAAGATGGTATATTTGAGGTTGTTACGGAATTAATGTGGCGTGATACGTATTTGACACTGTATATAACATTGTTGACTATGGATGTGGTCTGTAATGGATGCGAGCTTCAACTGGGATTTGCTAGAAACGAATGTCTGCTAGTACTGGTAGTATACATGTAGGGCTTCTGCCATATTAAAATAAGCTAACGAGAGAAAATGATCAGAGTAACACTGTAATATTTATTCATACATTTATTAATACATAACCCTTTCACCAAATACAACAGCAACAACAGCAGCAGCAACAACAACAACAACAACAATATGTATTCAACATTGAGTAAACTTGCAGTGCTTCTATTCTATATATATATATAGAATAGAAGTACTGCAAGTATATATATATTATATACTGAATAAGGAAAGACACTTCCTATTTGTGTCCCGCTCAGGCCGTGTCTCATTTATATGAAAAAGTTGGCAGTTTCTTACGGAGGTTGGTGCACCCAAGTACTGGTTAACCGCTGGAGCCTGCCCAGGAAATGTGTTGTTAGGTAAACTGCCCACCGGCGATAAGGCCCAAATTAGTGCTGATGCAGGCGTAAAACCCGAAATATAAATATAACTTCCTATTTGTACATATAGTATGTGTTGTGTTTAAAGAATTCATTGTGTAATGATATTAGAGAGTTAGTATTTGCCTTGAACTGTATAAGCAGGATTCACGAATTTTAGAGATTATTTGTGCACTGTTAATAGTAGACAACGTGACACTCGATTTGCACGTGCATGTATGGTTCAACAGGTCACATCACATGTGGAATTTGGTTCATTTGTTTTATTTGTCTTACAACAGGCCAGGCTGATAGGCAATTGTATACCCTCTATTAGGCTGTCTGATTAGGGCTGTGGTTAGCGCGCTCGCTTCTCACCAATGCAACACGGGTTCGATCCTCGGACCGGGAAGTATGTGAGATGATACGGTGGTCGCCAGATCGGACAGATGGGGTTTCTCCGGGTAATTCGGTTTCCTCCAATACGAATGACAACATAATATGTATACGCTTTCATCCGCGCCAACGTAAGTGATTAATATAAGTTGTTAGAACTTGATTCGCAATCGTTGTAAAATAAATAGAACTTGCTTCGCAATCATTTGTAAAATAAATAAAGTTTAAACTTTTTATTTAACTATTTAACTAGCTGGTGGCTCACCAACCAGAATTTGACAACACTCTGAATGAACCAATTACGAGGTTCCAACCTTCGACCTCTCGCACCATAGGCGGGGGCTTTCACCACTAGGTTTAAACATATTTTATTGCCAATATTAAAGTGCATATACAATATAATACATCATAGCAAACTACAGCATAAATAATGGCAAGTGGGTCGGGTCACAAGTTCTCAAAACATTAGATTCGACCCTTCACCACTAGGTAACTGGTCTTATTGATATATGGATAATAATATGCTGCTTTAAAGATATATTCTCGTTGACACTGATTGTCACAATTTTTAAAAAATGTTGCTACCCTACAATTGTATTCTTTGCAAAACCAGTATTACAACATTTTTGCAGTAATAAAATCAATCGTTTTAAACATTCTTAGTGTACAGTCAAACCTGTCTTAAGCAGCCAGCCAAGGAAAGTACAGAAAGTGGCTGCTTAGCACAGGTGACTGCTTAATAGAGGTCACATTATAACAAAACAACACGGGAATCTGAAAACTGGCTGCTTAATACAGGTTGGCTGCTTAATGGAGGTGACCACTAACACAGGTTTGACTGTACTTGAACATTGCTGACAAATATATAATCTTATTTTGACCAGGTTAGGGTTTTCTTTCGGCTCTCTTCGTACCTCTATTTCTTGGAAGCCGTGATAGCGCAGTGATAGCGCGTTCGCTTCAGGTGCGAAAGGACCGGAGTTCGAGCCCCGCTGGAGCCGTTACGATTGTGCCCTTATGCAAGACATTTAAATTCCACGTTGCCTCTTCTCTCTCCCTCGTGGCGATGGATTCCATCAGGATTGAGGTCTCGAGAGTGATTAATATAAGTTATAAGAACTTGTTTCGCAATCGAGTTATATTTGTATGAACTAAGCTCAAACTCGGAAACCGTCGGAAAAATAACATAAAAACAACTATGCTGATATATCTAAATAATTGATATGCTATGGCTGGATGGGTTAATATAATGATTGTAAAATTTATTTTCTTACATAGTTTTTCAATATATGCTAGTGTATAGTGCTAGAGACTGGTCAAGCCGGCCATGACCGTACGTGCCGTTCTACCTAGACTCTCTCTAAGGAGGGTGTGTAGGAGTTCAGTACAGCACGCCGTAAAATAATTTATTTAACAATAAATGTGTATATATGTCCATTTCTGTTATCCTTTCCAATCAATGATCGAGTTTTCTCAGTGCATGTTATTGTTATATTTCGGGTTTTACGCCTGCATCAGCACCATTTTGGGCTATATCGCCGGTGGGCAGTTTACCTAACAACACCTTTCCTGGGCAGGCTCCAGCGGTTAACCAGTACTTGGTGCACCAACCTCCGTAAGAAACTGCCAACTTTTTCATATAAATGAGACACAGCCTGAGCGGGGCTCGAACCCGTGACCATCAATGATGATAGGTTACAGTGGTATACAAGTCAGCGACCTTAACCACTCGACCACGGAGGCGGACCTCGGTGAAAGAAACTGCTATATTTCACCGTATTGAAACAGTGGAAGGTGGCAGCTACGTTCCAACTGCTTGTGTTTCATATTCATCCGCGGTTTCGTTTATAGCTTGGCTATTTTCTGACAATCATAACAGTTGGTTATAAAATAGTATGTTCTAATGAATTTGCGTTGTCAATATTGAGATCAGACAGGAACTCACTTGAAAAGTATGCCGTATCTAGTTTTTGTTGTGAACGTTCACACTATCATCAGTTTAACATGGAGCTTAAAATTGAATAAAATTTGAAAACAAATACATGTATTATATTAACCATGATCATTGGCAATCAAAAAAGAAAAATAAGATTCGTGTTTATCTTGTAAGTATCTCGTGTAAGATAGGATTTATTTGATTTCATCTCGTGATCACCGAAATATGTTTCTACACTCGTGGAAATACAAATATTGGCGATCACACGAGGAAATAAATTCCAATCTTACACTGATAAACAAACCTCTCCTCCATTTAATCGATTAATGCAGGGCAGACACCGCTATTGCAATTTCCATATGCCACCATTATAACACACAGTGCCATTATCTTTTCCCCCAAAATAGTTTGGCACAAAAGACAGTAGTTTTCAACAGACTGGCCTTTGAGCCACAGGAAAATGTCAACTTTCAATGGGGTTGACCGATTGCGGTTTTTTTATTTCCCACTAAAGGCACCCACCCCCTACTCTGAAGGTAATTTAGTGGTGAATGTTGCACTGACACCTGCATTTATAATATGCTGTTTATTTGTCACCATATTGTCTGCGCATATATTTTAATATTCCAAAATGCAGCTCATATATTGTATTGTAATATTTAGAAGTCATTTTCACTATTTGTGACAATAACTACTCAGCCAATCAGTTCATGTATCAATAACTCTTAATGGCTTCCCTACACTTTTTCAACCAATCCCAGACCACTATATCAATAACACCGTCTGACCTGCAACGTAACAAGCCCTTGAACTCCTAACAACTAAATCTCGCTACACAACTCACGTACCTCACTATCAGTACTAGCACACACTTTAAATATACAAAACAATAGGAACGTGCATATATATATACATGTGGACTGTTCCGAGCAACTGCCAATATGGAACTGTGGTCTAAACTTTATTTATTTTTAACAACGATTGCGAAGCCGGTAAGTATGTGAGATGGTACGGTGGTCGCCAGATCGTACAGGTGGGTATTTCTCCGGGTACTCCGGTTTCCTCCTTCACTAATGACCACATTTACGCTTTTTATGATGTTAATTGTTTTATTTGATGAATGCGTTCAGAGACCACGTTTTGCAGTCATAGTAGTCTGCACTGAATGTATACTCGTCTCCTTTAACCAAAGATGAAGCATCTTGATTGGGGCTTCTGATCTGGTTCCCTTGTTCAGGTTCGTAGTTGGTACTGCACCTAGTGTATGGTACGCCTGCGGCATTTGAACTAGGAAAATGCAACGCAATGACGTCACCATTTTGTACAGCAATCTGGTTCCCAGCTAAAATTTCTACTGTTCGTATTCTATCATTTCCTGTTGATGTGATGGTATTCTCGCCGATAAATGTACCAGACAGTCTGAAAAAGAATCATTACAAGTGGAAGAAATGGTAGAAGAGTGGAACAGTGTTAGCCTGGGAACAGGCGTCGATATATTTTAACCTGGTCACCGATACTATTAATTGGGCCGTATTGAGTTTCTGATCATATCAACGCCTGGGGAAAAGTTGGGGATTGTCCGTGTAATTATTGACTTGCATTAATCATATTAATAGGCCTATTAGCACGTGACTTAATTAATGACGTACTTGAATCGAAAGCGAGGCACTGCAATGTTGATAAAACTTTATAATTGGCCGCCATTGTTTACGGGTCAACGAAACGATAAATAGTTTTAAAAAGTACAATGTGCGTCTGATTTGACATATTTACTCAATATTTAGATCGTCCTTAGTTCAATTACGCCGAATCGATCCATGTCATTTTGCCAGAAATTAAAAAGTGAAAAATCGACAGACTGGAACCCAGACTAGGACATTGTGTATGAGTATAATATATAGTCAGTCCGGTTAGCGCAGTGGTTAGCGCGCTCGCTTCTCACCAATGCAACCCTGGTTCGATCCTCGGACCGGACGGTGGTCGCAGATTAAAGTTAACGAAATATATAAAAATTGTGTTATATATAACATGGTTTTCTTGGGACAGTGTGATGCAATGTATAACATAGAGCTGTATAAAATGTTAACTTAGTGTATACACATTTATTTTAGCTCGATTGCGAAACAAGTTCTTTCAACTTATATTAATCACTCTCGAGACCTCATTCCTGATGGAATCCATCGCCATGGAGGAGAGAGAATAGGCAATGTGGAATTTAAATGCCTTGCCTAAGGGCACAATCGTAACGGCTCCAGCGGGGCTCGAACTCCGGACCTTTCGCACCTGAAGCGAACGCGCGCATCCACCGCGCTATCACGACTTCCACTCAAATGTTTAACTTGTTAATTATAATAAGTGCTAAATATGTATAACGATGCGCAGTATAATGTGTTGCGGAGGAAGAAATATTACGATTAACTACGCAATGGTAAAACTAGACAAAATCAAAATGAAATTTACGTATTATTGTTGACGAATCGCCAAACTTGTAGAGATATATCTCCATCGTAGGAACTGTAGAACCGCCATGTTGTCAGTTTCCCACTCTTTGTGATGTAGAAATCGTCGTTGATCGCGGTGTAGACATATCCTCTACTACCATGAGATGAACGGCGGTGAATACTTCGCTCATTTACTGGCTCTGCTACGGAGGAATCGACTGCAATATACATACATTTGTTTGTTTGTTTGTTTGTTTGTTTGTTTGTGAGGTTTGTTTTAAGTCGCAACAACAGCTTAGGTCCTCTGACTACTATCCGGCTATTATTGGTGGAAGAGGACCACTGGTGGCCCTCCGAGCAGTACTCCGGCACAGCCGGGTACCGAGGTAGAACCATTGACTAAAAGCAGACGGATCTGTAGTCCAGTTGTTAACACGTTTAACTGGTAATCCAGGGATCACATGTTCGATCCCCCATCTGACCCTAATAAATAAGTCTTTCAAATGGGACTTTAAACCGAGGTCTTTGGTCGGTGCTTTACATCTTGCACAGGAGACTCTGGAATGGGTCTATGTCTGTAATCTGTATCATTGCACTATCCTCCAAAATTCTACAATGACTAATCGCTTCAGGAGGCGTCGCTCATATGGGCAACCGCTAGCGACGATATATAAACGTAAAACACACACATGTTAAAAGCAAACAACTTTGGGTAGCGAATACAATTGCATGGTAACAACGGTTGTATAAATTGTGACAGTGATTATGAACAGTACAAACAGTAACTAAATGTGAAGAGTTAACTTAAAGACATGACTACCACAATAGAAGCATTTAATCACCAGTGTAATAGTCATCCAGTAGATGGAAACAATAATATTAATTGATTTGATACCATTATTTTAAACAAATAAACTTACTATCACACGATGGAGCAGATCCAGTCAGCTGTCCAGATAGCAAACACGCTCGTATTAGATCCCCGTCTCCGAGGCTGTATCCCACATTGCATGAATATTCGTATATCTGACCAGGCGTAAGATTTCCGGATCCGGTAACGCGGTTGCTATTTTTTGGAATCCCTCCATCAGTACACGGACCAGATACAGGCCCAGATGTCGTAGTCGACGCGGATATCGATGAAGTACTGATGGTTGGACCAGTAGTAGATGACGATGTTGAAGATGCAGTTGAAGATTCAATAGTGGTTGAAGGTTCAGTAGTGGTTGAAGATTCAATAGTGGTTGAAGGTCCCGTAGTGGTTGAAGATTCAATAGTGGTTGAAGTAGTGGTGCTCTGAAGAAAATAAGTAGAAACACATATACTTGCAAGCAGTTCACAATGTTGTATTCATATCTTACATAATGTATATATTCGTAAAAGAAACACCAATGGTAGCGGCCATTAGTTTATTACACTACATGGAATTGTAATGTCGTATGATATGAAAACACCAATGGTAGTGACCACTCGTTTATTACACTACATGGAATTGTAATGTCGTATGGAATGACAAACACCAATGGTAGCGGCCATTCGTTTATTACACTACATGGAATTGTAATGTCGTATGGAATGAAAACACCAATGGTAGTGACCACTAGTTTATTACACTACATGGAATTGTAATGTCGTATGGAATGAAAACACCAATGGTAGCGGCCACTCGTTTATTACACTACATGGAATTGTAATGTCGTATGGAATGACAACACCAATGGTAGCGACCACTAGTTTATTACACTACATGGAATTGTAATGTCGTATGGAATGAAAACACCAATGGTAGCGGCCACTAGTTTATTACACTATATGGAATTGTAATGTCGTATGGAATGAAAACACCAATGGTTGCGTCCACTAGTTTATTACACTACATGGAATTGTATTGTCGTATGGAATGAAATATGTTATTCTCATATGAAGTAATCATTTCGTATACACACATGACATATTCAGTCATCATATAAAACATATATGAGTATTGAAATACTGCTGTTGTAGACTTGCTCAATTCTTCTGCCTGGCCTTTTATTACTAGTGTACAATACAAGGCAATACAATACACCATTATGTAAATTGCCGATTTGCTGTAAATAAAACCTGAACACATTGAAAACGTTCTCACATACCGGAATTGTAATTGGTCCACACTCTTCAAAGGCGACTCGCTTTTCCCTGTCAACGATCTCCTGTCGTATAGCATCTAGTCTATTCTGGACCTGTGTTGCTTCTGCGTGTACCTCTCGTACATTGATCCAGTGGTCCTCGTAATCTAGATGTACAGTTATTGATATTAATGCAAATATCTATCAAGTTATATTAATTCATAAATATATGTTTAATTTTGAACCATACATTTTGTATATAATTTTGGTGACTTATAGGCCCATTGGGCCGGGTGCTTGATTATGTTTTAGCTATTTGTTCTTTGTCATTGTATATATGCACATGTCACTATAAAATGAATTACGCTATGCATAGTTGTTTTCATTGGACTGTGTCTAGATTTATTTGTTTTGTTTTCGGGTTTCGGGTTTAAGGTCGCACCACAGCCTATGCTATTTGGCCACAGCCCAGCTGTTAGTGGTTGATGAAGTCCCCTGATGCCTCCGAGCAGTGTTTCATACAAGGACGGGCGTCCAGAGAGAACCCTCAACCTTCCGCAAACCAGCTGGATAGCTTCCTCACATTAATAGTAAAGAAATTGACACCCATTGTGTTTGTGCTTTGGGATTACAGTCTCACAACAGCTTATGTCATATGGCGACTCCCCAGCTATTATTGGTGAAGGAAGATCCTGGATAGGATCCCTGAACGTCCACAAGCCAGTTGGATCGAACCTGCAGTGGTGAGGGGCACCTAGTAGGTTACCTTGATTACTTTTACCTTCATATCGATATAGAATTAGAATTAATTTTAGAATGCAAATGGCTATACTTGTTTCGTCGGATTGCATGTTCCCGGAATCACCAACTGTGCACACCCCGCATGAGAGAGGACAGTTGGCGTCAGCATAGTCCGTGTGTCGCACGCATAGGTCTGGTGTATCTTGTAGCATATCCTCACAGTTGTTGATCTGATCAGCGCACGTGGTACGCTCTGCAAATGTAATTAAAGATAACGGTGATTGCTCGTGCATTGACGCTATATTCAGTGTCCCGTTTTCTGTGCAAGGAACATAGTTGCCATTGGACATCACCATTCACACGGTGGCGGCCATTTTGTATGACAAAGTTTACCAGATATTATATAAATTGTACAATAGCGTAATATAGTTTTCTTCATAAAATATTTATGTTAAATTCCATCACCCTGGTTCATACGTTGTTGGAAAGCTCTAAATCATCACATTGTTTTTGTATTGTTTCACAAATTTCGTATCACTAATGACTAATAAATCATTTGCTTGTATATTACTAGATTACTATTTCAACTGTGAAAATAGACTTTCAATAGACATGTGCAAGTTAACTTCGTATAAATTCCAATTCTTCCACAATAATAAATACTTATTGTGAAACAATAAATTAATATAGACGGATATGTAGTCCAGTGGTAACACGCTGGACTGGTACTCCAGGGATCGCAGGTTCGATCCCCCGTCTGACCCTAATAAAATTAACAGTCTTTCAGATGGGACGTTAAACTGAGGTCTCGTGTCGGTGCTTTACACCGTGCACGTAAAAGAACCATAGGAGATTCTGGAATGGGTCTGTATCGTGCACTATCCTCCAAAATCTAAATTAACTAATCTCTTCAGGAGGCGACGCTCATATGGGCAACCGGTAGTGACGATTTAGAGCTAGGCTATATCGCGCCTTGTTAAATATGGTAAATAAAGTCTTTAGGTCTATAATATTATTATTATTATTATTGTAAATAATAGAGATATATAACTAAAGCATGAATACAAACTATGTGTCGAATGTGTAAAGCAGGTTATCATGCAGCGACCAATAAGAATCATTCCATGTTATATTATACGTGTGTACATACATGAAAATATGTGACGGCTGTATTAATACTCGAAATACAAACAAAATTATGTGTTAAAAGCGAAATAAGACACATACGTGATGGAATGTGCATACAGGCAAACGTTAGTTTACTAAAACTGTATCTCAACGCCCAGAACCCGCTGCGAAACTGTGCACTATGAGGCCATGTACCTGGTTCACCTGAAATGAGAGACATAATCAAACACTGGGTTATGCCCGCAATATATATAATACTGGTAATTATGCTGTCACCATTTCGACAATTATCTTCAGTTTGTGAGAGTGTCTGTCTGGAACAACCTCTATAGCCTTGGTACACTTTATGTTGAATTCTGTTTTACTGTAAATTTGTATTCTGACTGTCTCTTATAACTCATTATTGAGTGAAATGTACATTCATGTGTTTTTACGTTATTGAATGTTGTTTGTTTATTATTGATGAGACGAAAATAAAGACTAACATCTAGTATCATTCGATGTCATAGTCTTTTTCAAATCACGACCGAAACCAGTATAAGTGTGATACTACTGATCAAGCGACACCAACATGACAAGTGAAATACAAACCAGTATAAGTGTGATACTACTGATCAAGCGACACCAACATGACAAGTGAAATACAAACCAGTATAAGTGTGATACTACTGATCAAACGACACCAACATGACAAGTGAAATACAAACCAGTATAAGTGTGATACTACTGATCAAACGACACCAACATGACAAGTGAAATACAAACCAGTATAAGTGTGATACTACTGATCAAACGACACCAACATGACAAGTGAAATACAAACCAGTATAAGTGTGATACTACTGATCAAACGACACCAACATGACAAGTGAAATACAAACCAGTATAAGTGTGATACTACTGATCAAACGACACCAACATGACAAGTGAAATACAAACCAGTATAAGTGTGATACTACTGATCAAACGACACCAACATGACAAGTGAAATACAAACCAGTATAAGTGTGATACTACTGATCAAACGACACCAACATGACAAGTGAAATACAAACCAGTATAAGTGTGATACTACTGATCAAACGACACCAACATGACAAGTGAAATACAAACCAGTATAAGTGTGATACTACTGATCAAACGACACCAACATGACAAGTGAAATAACTGAAAGTGAAATAACTGAAAGTGAAATAACTGAAAGTGAAATAAATGATTGGTGAATGCTGTGAATATTACTGTAAGAGCCTCTCCGACAGATAGCACTACTGAAACCAACAAGCGAAACCAACATGAAAGTGAAATAACTGAAAGTGAAATAAATGAAAGTGAAATAAATGATTGGTGAATGCTGTGAATATTACTGTAAGAGCCTCTCCGACAGATAGCACATGTACATTCTCACATTGAGTCTTAGTTTCAATATGGATTATAGTAGTTGGCATTTTATATATTTAATTACCGGATTGTTAACTCGAGTACATATTTATACATACATTTTCTGGATTGTTAATTCATGAAAATAGTTAATTACCTTCATCCCAATTAGTGTAAGTAAATGCAGTGCCATCCATCCATTCCATTGCATCGGCGCCATTTCGAGTCATTCCAAGCCAAAATGCGTCTGTTTCCTCCCTGTGAACCATTTAGAACAAAACATGTGTACAAATAATGGTTGTGTGTATTTGGGTTTAAATTGGAACCAACAGAACATGTGTACAAATAATGGTTGTGTGTATTTGGGTTTAAATTGGAACCAACAGAACACATGGCCACTCTACAGCTATTATTAGACGAAGGAAGACCCTGGATGTCCCTTCGAATAGTATTTCAAGCAATAACTGGCACATGGGTAGAACCACTGACCTTCCGCAAACTAGTTGGATAGCTTCCACACATGTGTTTGTTTTGGGGGTTTAATATCACATCAACAGCTTAGGTGGTATGGTTATTCTATTATTGATGGTAGAGGAAGAACCCGGGTGCCCCTCCCAGCAGTATTTCAGGCACCCGAATAGAACCACCGAACTTCCACAAACCAGCTGGATAGCTTTCTCACACGAAACAAATCGACACCCCCAATGGGACGACTGGAACCTAAAGCGGTGAGTGACCAGTGATTCGAAGTCAACGACCGTAACCACTCGGCCACGGCATGAGCTGGCCACCTCCTATCCGAACAAATGTACGTCTGTATTGGTTCATTAAACAATGCAAAATGTTAGGAAACATGTCTTACACATCAACTTTCACGATCTTGTTAATGTAGTCCTCCTGTTCCTTGGAATGAATAGTAGCCAACATAGCATGGTTGGCTACACATACGGTTTGTGCGTCAAATTTATTAAGGTACTCCTCAAACCATTTGTAGCACCGCCCCGTTACCATGCCCCATCCAACTGGACACGCTGAATAAATAGACAAGGTACTCGCACTATGAATAATTATGTTATTTTGTTATACTTCATGCAAAATGTGCCATACCGAGCGGGCGACATTTTTCAATGTCTCATGGCAATGTCTCACCTCTGAATAGCCTCATTCGGAACAAAATCACGCAACTCGGACTTTACCATTAAATTTCAATGTGATTTTATTTGTTATGCCGCCATCTTGTTTTCGTGTAGTCTCGAAGAATGTTTTGTTAGGATTGCCAAGCAACATACAACGAGAACAGCCGATGGTTGGCCGGTATAACAAAATAAATATTTCATCTCGGTGAGTGTGACAGTGGATACAGTGACCGAAATGAAATATTTATATAGTATGATAGCCTCTATTGATATGTGGTAGGATTTAATGGGCAGTATGTGTCCTGCATGCAGCCGTGTCCCATATAAACCCAATTGACGATATACAGTAGGGCCAACATGCAGGTGTGATACGTCACGTGACCACCCCATGCAGAATATCGCATACCCTAGCGGACAACATGGTTCACTGTCTCAAGGCAATGTCGCCCGTGTTATATTTTTTAAGTTTTTTACAAATTATTAAGGAGTGTTCTCTCAGATTGTATTACACATGTTTACATATAAACAACTATGTACTGGCTGTATGAAACCTAATACAAGCAGAGTTATGAGATAAGTATAAGAATGCTATGCTTTTACCTCCGCATACGAAGTTTAAATCTGTCCATGTTCCGCTAGACGTGCATGTTCTAACTCGCCAGTCGTTGTTATTGTCTAATGGACATACGTATTCCACCTGCAAATCAACGAACACTATACTTCAGTATTACATAAATGGCTACTGGCGCCTATTGATCTTAAATCAATGTGTCCGTACATAACTATGTCGCTCCTATTGTTCTTAAACATGCAGTTTATATTGATCTAAACAAGCTTTCCATACAGTACTATGCCGCATCTATTGATCTACAGAAGCTTTCCATACAGTACTATGTCGTTTCTATTGATCTAAACAAGCTTACCATACAATACTATGCCGTATCTATTGATCTAACCAAGCTTTCCATACAGTACTATGCCGTATATATTGATCTAAACAAGCTTTCCATACAGTACTATGTCTTATCTATTGATCTTAAACAAGCTTTCCATACAGTACTATGTCGTATCTATTGATCTACAGAAGCTTTCCATACAGTACTATGTCGTTTCTATTGATCTAAACAAGCTTTCCATACAGTACTATGCCGTATCTATTGATCTAAACAAGCTTTCCATACAGCACTATGCCGTATCTATTGATCTACAGAAGCTTTCCATACAGTACTATGTCGTTTCTATTGATCTAAACAAGCATTACATACAGCACTATGCCGTATCTATTGATCTTAAACAAGCTTTCCATACAGTACTATGCCGTATCTATTGATCTAAACAAGCTTTCCATACAGTACTATGCCGTATCTATTGATCTAAACAACCTTTCTATACAGTACTATGCCGTATCTATTGATCTAAACAAGCTTTCCATACAGCACTATGCCGTATCTATTGATCTAAATAAGCTTTCCATACAGTACTATGCCGTATCTATTGATCTTAAACAAGCTTTCCATACAGTAATATGCCGTATCTATTGATCTAAACAGGCTTTCCATACAGTACTATGCCGTATCTATTGATCTAAACAAGCTTTCAATACAGTACTATGTCGTTTCTATTGATATAAACAAGCTTTCCATACAGTACTATGCCGTATCTATTGATCTAACCAAGCTTTCCATACAGTACTATGCCGTATCTATTGATCTTAAACAAGCTTTCCATACAGTACTATGCCGTATCTATTTATCTAAACAGGCTTTCCATACAGTACTATGCCGTTTCTATTGATCTAAACAAGCTTTACATACAGTATTATGTCGTATCTATTGATCTAAACAAGCTTTCCATACAGTACTATGCCGTATCTATTGATCTTAAACACGCTTTCCATACAGTACTATGCCGTATCTATTGATCTAAACAAGCTTTCCATACAGTACTATGCCGTATCTATTGATCTAAACAACCTTTCTATACAGTACTATGCCGTATCTATTGATCTAAACAAGCTTTCCATACAGCACTATGCCGTATCTATTGATCTTAAACAAGCTTTCCATACAGTACTATGCCGTATCTATTGATCTAAACAGGCTTTCCATACAGTACTATGCCGTATCTATTGATCTAAACAAGCTTTCAATACAGTACTATGTCGTTTCTATTGATATAAACAAGCTTTCCATACAGTACTATGCCGTATCTATTGATCTAACCAAGCTTTCCATAAGTACTATGCCGTATCTATTGATCTTAAACAAGCTTTCCATACAGTACTATGCCGTATCTATTGATCCAAACAAGCTTTCCATACAGTATTATGCCGTATCTATTTATCTAAACAGGCTTTCCATACAGCACTATGCCGTTTCTATTGATTTAAACAAGCTTTCCATACAGTACTATGCCGTATCTATTGATCTAAACAAGCTTTCCATACAGTACTAT
Organism: Archivesica marissinica; assembly: GCA_014843695.1. NCBI lineage: Eukaryota > Metazoa > Mollusca > Bivalvia > Venerida > Vesicomyidae > Archivesica > Archivesica marissinica. Next base: position 30,065,394 of record CM026387.1, read on the forward strand.
GCCGTATCTATTTATCTAAACAGGCTCTCCATACAGTACTATGCCGTATCTATTTATCTAAACAAGCTTTCCATACAGTACTATGCCGTATCTACTTATCTAAACAGGCTTTCCATACAGTACTATGCCGTATCTATTTATCTAAACAAGCTTTACATACAGTACTATGCCGTATCTATTGATCTAAACAAGCTTTCCATACAGTACTATGCCGTTTCTATTGATCTAAACAAGCTTTACATACAGTAATATGTCGTATCTATTGATCTAAACAAGCTTTCCATACAGTACTATGCCGTATCTATTGATCTAAACAAGCTTTCCATACAGTATTATGCCGTATCTATTTATCTAAACAGGCTTTCCATACAGCACTCTGCCGTTTCTATTGATTTAAACAAGCTTTCCATACAGTACTATGCCGTATCTATTGATCTAAACAAGCTTTCCATACAGTACTATGCCGTATCTATTTATCTAAAGAGGCTCTCCATACAGTACTATGCCGTATCTATTTATCTAAACAAGCTTTCCATACAGTACTATGCCGTATCTATTTATCTAAACAGGCTTTCCATACAGTACTATGCCGTATCTATTTATCTAAACAAGCTTTACATACAGTACTATGCCGTATCTATTGATCTAAACAAGCTTTCCATACAGTACTATGCCGTTTCTATTGATCTAAACAAGCTTTACATACAGTAATATGTCGTATCTATTGATCTAAACAAGCTTTCCATACAGTACTATGCCGTATCTATTGATCTTAAACAAGCTTTACATACAGTACTATACCGTATCTATTGATCTAAACAGGCTTTCCATACAGCACTATGCCGTGTCGATTGATCTAAACAAGCTTTACATACAGCACTATGCCGTATCTATTGATCTAAATAAGCTTTCCATACAGAACTATGACGTATATATTGATCTAAACAAGCTTTCCCTACAGTACTCTGCCGTATCTATTGATCTTAAACAAGCTTTCCATACAGTACTATGTCGTATCTATTGATCTAAACAAGCTTTCCATACAGCACTATGCCGTATCTATTGATCTAAATAAGCTTTCCATACAGTACTATGCCGTATCTATTGATCTTAAACAAGCTTTCCATACAGTAATATGCCGTATCTATTGATCTAAACAGGCTTTCCATACAGTACTATGCCGTATCTATTGATCTAAACAAGCTTTCAATACAGTACTATGTCGTTTCTATTGATATAAACAAGCTTTCCATACAGTACTATGCCGTATCTATTGATCTAACCAAGCTTTCCATACAGTACTATGCCGTATCTATTGATCTTAAACAAGCTTTCCATACAGTACTATGCCGTATCTATTGATCTAAACAAGCTTTCCATACAGTATTATGCCGTATCTATTTATCTAAACAGGCTTTCCATACAGCACTATGCCGTTTCTATTGATTTAAACAAGCTTTCCATACAGTACTATGCCGTATCTATTGATCTAAACAAGCTTTCCATACAGTACTATGCCGTATCTATTTATCTAAACAGGCTCTCCATACAGTACTATGCCGTATCTATTTATCTAAACAAGCTTTACATACAGTACTATGCCGTATCTATTGATCTAAACAAGCTTTCCATACAGTACTATGCCGTTTCTATTGATCTAAACAAGCTTTACATACAGTAATATGTCGTATCTATTGATTTAAACAAGCTTTCCATACAGTACTATGCCGTATCTATTGATCTTAAACAAGCTTTCCATACAGTACTATGCCGTATCTATTGATCTAAACAGGCTTTCCATACAGCACTAGGCCGTGTCGATTGATCTAAACAAGCTTTACATACAGCACTATGCCGTATCTATTGATCTAAATAGGCTTTCCATACAGAACTATGACGTATATATTGATCTAAACAAGCTTTCCATACAGTACTATGCCGTATCTATTGATCTAAACAAGCTTTCCATACAGTACTATGCCGTATCTATTTATCTAAACAGGCTTTCCATACAGCACTCTGCCGTTTCTATTGATTTAAACAAGCTTTCCATACAGTACTCTGCCGTATATATTGATCTAAACAAGCTTTCCATACAGTACTATGCCGTATCTATTTATCTAAACAGGCTCTCCATACAGTACTATGCCGTATCTATTTATCTAAACAAGCTTTCCATACAGTACTATGCCGTATCTATTTATCTAAACAGGCTTTCCATACAGTACTATGCCGTTTCTATTGATCTAAACAAGCTTTACATACAGTATTATGTCGTATCTATTGATCTAAACAAGCTTTCCATACAGTACTATGCCGTATCTATTGATCTTAAACACGCTTTCCATACAGTACTATGCCGTATCTATTGATCTTAAACAAGCTTTCCATACGGAACTATGCCGTATCTATTGATCTAAACAAGCTTTCCATACAGTACTATGCCGTATCTATTGATCTAAACAACCTTTCTATACAGTACTATGCCGTATCTATTGATCTAAACAAGCTTTCCATACAGCACTATGCCGTATCTATTGATCTTAAACAAGCTTTCCATACAGTACTATGCCGTATCTATTGATCTAAACAGGCTTTCCATACAGTACTATGCCGTATCTATTGATCTAAACAAGCTTTCAATACAGTACTATGTCGTTTCTATTGATATAAACAAGCTTTCCATACAGTACTATGCCGTATCTATTGATCTAACCAAGCTTTCCATAAGTACTATGCCGTATCTATTGATCTTAAACAAGCTTTCCATACAGTACTATGCCGTATCTATTGATCCAAACAAGCTTTCCATACAGTATTATGCCGTATCTATTTATCTAAACAGGCTTTCCATACAGCACTATGCCGTTTCTATTGATTTAAACAAGCTTTCCATACAGTACTATGCCGTATCTATTGATCTAAACAAGCTTTCCATACAGTACTATGCCGTATCTATTTATCTAAACAGGCTCTCCATACAGTACTATGCCGTATCTATTTATCTAAACAAGCTTTCCATACAGTACTATGCCGTATCTACTTATCTAAACAGGCTTTCCATACAGTACTATGCCGTATCTATTTATCTAAACAAGCTTTACATACAGTACTATGCCGTATCTATTGATCTAAACAAGCTTTCCATACAGTACTATGCCGTTTCTATTGATCTAAACAAGCTTTACATACAGTAATATGTCGTATCTATTGATCTAAACAAGCTTTCCATACAGTACTATGCCGTATCTATTGATCTAAACAAGCTTTCCATACAGTATTATGCCGTATCTATTTATCTAAACAGGCTTTCCATACAGCACTCTGCCATTTCTATTGATTTAAACAAGCTTTCCATACAGTACTATGCCGTATCTATTGATCTAAACAAGCTTTCCATACAGTACTATGCCGTATCTATTTATCTAAAGAGGCTCTCCATACAGTACTATGCCGTATCTATTTATCTAAACAAGCTTTCCATACAGTACTATGCCGTATCTACTTATCTAAACAAGCTTACCATACAATACTATGCCGTATCTATTTATCTAAACAAGCTTTACATACAGCACTATGCCGTATCTATTGATCTAAACAAGCTTTCCATACAGTACTATGCCGTATCTATTGATCTAAACAAGCTTTACATACAGTAATATTCCGTATCTATTGATCTAAACAAGCTTTCCATACAGAACTATTCCGTATCTATTGATCTTAAACAAGCTTTCCATACAGTACTATGCCGTATCTATTGATCTAAACAAGCTTTCCATACAGTACTATGCCGTATCTATTTATCTAAAGCAAGCTCTCCATACAGTACTATGCCGTATCTATTTATCTAAACAAGCTTTCCATACAGTACTATGCCGTATCTATTTATCTAAACAAGCTTTCCATACATCACTATGCCGTATCTATTTATCTAAACAAGCTTTACATACAGTACTATGCCGTATCTATTGATCTAAACAACCTTTACATACAGTACTATGCCGTATCTATTGATCTAAACAAGCTTTACATACAGTAATATGCCCTATCTATTGATCTAAACAAGCTTTCCATACAGTACTATGCCGTATCTATTGATCTAAACAAGCTTTCCATACAGTACTATGCCGTATCTATTTATCTAAACAAGCTTTCCATACAGCACCATGCCGTTTCTATTGATATAAACAAGCTTTCCATACAGTACTATGCCGTAACTATTGATCTAAACAAGCTTTCCATACAGTACTATGCCGTATCTATTGATCTTAAACAAGCTTTCCATACAGTACTATGCCGTATCTAATGATCTAAACAAGCTTTCCATACAGTACTATGCCGTATCTATTTATCTAAACAGGCTTTCCATACAGCACTATGCCGTTTCTATTGATTTAAACAAGCTTTCCATACAGTACTCTGCCGTATCTATTGATCTAAACAAGCTTTCCATACAGTACTATGCCGTATCTATTTATCTAAACAGGCTCTCCATACAGTACTATGCCGTATCTATTTATCTAAACAAGCTTTCCATACAGTACTATGCCGTATCTATTTATCTAAACAGGCTTTCCATACAGTACTATGCCGTTTCTATTGATCTAAACAAGCTTTACATACAGTAATATGTCGTATCTATTGATCTAAACAAGCTTTCCATACAGTACTATGCCGTATCTATTGATCTTAAACAAGCTTTCCATACAGTACTATGCCGTATCTATTGATCTAAACAGGCGTTCCATACAGCACTATGCCGTGTCGATTGATCTAAACAAGCTTTACATACAGCACTATGCCGTATCTATTGATCTAATTAAGCTTTCCATACAGAACTATGACGTATATATTGATCTAAACAAGCTTTACATACAGAACTATGAAGTATATATTGATCTAAATAAGCTTTACATACACTACTCTGTCGTTTCGATTGATCTTATACAAGCTTTCCATACACTAGTATGCCATATCCAGTGATATAAACAAGCTATCCATACACTAGTATGCCATTTCAAGTGATCTAAACAAGCTGTCCATACACTAGTATGCCATTTCCAGTGATCTAAACAAGCTTTCCATACACTAGTATGCCATTTCCAGTGATATAAACAAGCTTTCCATACACTAGTATGCCATTTCAAGTGATCTAAACAAGCTGTCCATACACTAGTATGCCATTTCCAGTGATCTAAACAAGCTTTCCATACACTAGTATGCCATTTCAAGTGATATAAACAAGCTTTCCATACACTAGTATGCCATTTCAAGTGATCTAAACAAGCTGTCCATACACTAGTATGCCATTTCCAGTGATATAAACAAGCTTTCCATACACTAGTATGCCATTTCCAGTGATATAAACAAGCTTTCCACACACTAGTATGCCATTTCAAGTGATCTAAACAAGCTGTCCATACACTAGTATGCCATTTCCAGTGATCTAAACAAGCTTTCCATACACTAGTATGCCATTTCCAGTGATCTAAACAAGCTTTCCATACACTAGTATGCCATTTCCAGTGATATAAACAAGCTTTCCATACACTAGTATGCCATTTCCAGTGATCTAAACAAGCTTTCCATACACTAGTATGCCATTTCCAGTGATATAAACAAGCTTTCCATACACTAGTATGCCATTTCCAGTGAAATAAACAAGCTTTCCATACACTAGTATGCCATTTCCAGTGATCTAAACAAGCTTTCCATACACTAGTATGCCATTTCCAGTGATCTAAACAAGCTTTCCATACACTAGTATGCCATTTCCAGTGATCTATACAAGCTTTCCATACACTAGTATGCCATTTCAAGTGATCTAAACAAGCTGTCCATACACTAGTATGCCATTTCCAGTGATCTAAACAAGCTTTCCATACACTAGTATGCCATTTCCAGTGATCTAAACAAGCTTTCCATACACTAGTATGCCATTTCCAGTGATCTAAACAAGCTTTCCATACACTAGTATGCCATTTCCAGTGATCTATACAAGCTTTCCATACACTAGTATGCCATTTCAAGTGATCTAAACAAGCTGTCCATACACTAGTATGCCATTTCCAGTGATCTAAACAAGCTTTCCATACACTAGTATGCCATTTCCAGTGATCTAAACAAGCTTTCCATACACTAGTATGCCATTTCCAGTGATCTAAACAAGCTTTCCATACACTAGTATGCCATTTCTAGTGATCTAAACAAGCTTTCCATACAGTATTCCACCTGCTAATTAACGAAGACTATACAGCAGTACTACATGTGTATAAAAATGGTTTTGTTTAAAGAATAATTTAGTTACAATGTGTTGCATAATTCAATGTACATCCATCATTTGATAATCATATAGTATTACTATCGGACGATGTTGTGGTCGGGTTTGATGAGTTACGACCTGATAGCTCATCATGTATTCTAGGGGTTGGTGATGCTATTGTGTCGATAAGGAGGTCAACAACTATGCCAAATGTTATGGCTATGTAAGAAAGGGTAACATCTCTTTGTTACCAACGAACATTGATTTCTTCAATATACATGAGAGATTTCGAAAGCCCAAGTGGGATGCGAACCTACAATGGTGAGGGATAAGTAATTTAAATTCAACGACCTTAACCACCCGGCACAGAGGACCCTGAATACGGAACAAGCTTGTCACAAATTGAACTGTTGTAAATGTGTTACCTGTTCGCCTATCTCATACTCAGATTCCATTGGAGTCGGTGCAATATTGTCGACATTTCCGGGTGGAGAACACGTGGTTGTCGTAACTGAAGCAAGCAAGAAGAATCAGCAGTGCTTGCAACACAATGTTGATCAACAGGTCGAATTAGTAGATTACAAGGTACGGCCGGCATAGCATCACTGATCAGATGTAAAACGACCATTGTAGATTACAAGGTACGGCCGGCATAGCATCACTAATCAGATGCAAAACGACCATAGTAGATTACAAGGTACGACCGGCATAGCATCACTGATCAGATGTAAAACGACCATAGTAGATTACAAGGTACGACCGGCATAGCATCACTGATCAGATGTAAAACGACCATAGTAGATTACAAGGTACGGCCGGCATAGCATCACTAATCAGATGTAAAACGACCATAGTAGATTACAAGGTATGGCCGGCATAGCATCACTGATCAGATGTAAAACGACTCGGGTTGACATCCGGATAGAACCACCGACCATCTGCATGCTCACGTGAAATAATTCGAGACTCCCATTTGGGACTCGAACCACCAGCGGTGTGGTGAAGGGCAAGTGATTCGATATCAACGACCTTCATCACTCGGCCAAGGAGGCCCCTTTTTCTAGATTAAACTAATTTCAAATAATTGTACATTAAACATTATTAATGATGATAATGATAATAATATAATGATTTAAACATGAACGGTTACATTCACTCTTCAAAACTTCCCATTTCTAAGTAGGAAACATTCACTTGCAGTCCGGTTCAGCTTAAATATTGCTAAAATACCCATTGATTTCATGAAATAATATTTTAATAGTTTACTGGCATCCGTGCACATGTCGCATGCACTCCTGCATCCTCTCAGAGCCTGTCCGTCCAGGTTAGTACTGCAGAACGACGAATCTTCTGCGATTAGATCGTCGCAGTCATCGAACAAATCGTAGCAACGCTCTAAAAGAAATATTGTGTAACTGAGATATTTTGGACATTTGGAATGAGTTTACATGAACTAAATGTCGGCATTACTATCTAAGAATGCATGAGTTGACCATAGTTGATAGGGCGAAGAGACTGAAGACTGACGTTGCTAAGACGAATTGCAATTACTGAAGAACAGGTATACGAATTTGAAGAAGACAGAGAAGCTGTAGATGAAGAGGACGAAGAAGACGAAGATAATAAGACGAACAAGGGGACGAAAAGTAGAAGATATGGAAGTCAGAGAAGAAAATGAAGAAGAAGAAGAAACTAACGAAGAATAAGAAGCACATGACGAAGAAAATGACCCTTCAATTTGTAGCCAACCGATAAAGTCACAATGAAAATATGGCTTATGCTGGTATATAAATTGAAACTGACAATATAATTCTCTATTGGTAATATCACATTCTCATCATGAAAACGTAGGTTTTGCAAAATATCTAAGAACATATAAATACAATCTTCTTGGAAAATGTGCTATTATTCTACACAGAGTTACAATTAGAGTTAATAATAATTATACTATGCAGTATCAATTCTGTGCTGCTAAATATAGGAACATACTTACGGATACCGCATGCATCGCAGTTATCTCGTGCGCATGTATCTTTGTTTGTGTAACACCAGGGCCCTGTACCCAGTCCAGTATTTCTACAGTAATTCTCCGACAAATCGTAGTCAAATGTTCTGGAAATAAAACAATACTAAATTAAAGTCCTGTTCTCTTGCTAGAGAGAAAAAAACATACATCGTATATAATTGTTCCGTTTCTCTATACCGGAACATTGAATTATAATAAAACGTGGTAAAAGTGACGTACGTACATTAATTGTTTGCTAGAAGTGACGTACGTACATTAATTGTTTGTTAGAAGTGACGTACGTACATTAATTGTTTGCTAGAAGTGACGTACGAACATTAATTGTTTGCTAGAAGTGACGTGCGTACATTAATTGTTTGCTAGAAGTGACGTGCGTACATTAATTGTTTGCTAGAAGTGACGTACGTACATTAATTGTTTGCTAGAAGTGACGTACGTACATTAATTGTTTGCTAGAAGTGACGTGCGTACATTAATTGTTTGCTAGAAGTGACATACGTACATTAATTGTTTGCTAGAAGTGACGTACGTACATTAATTGTTTGCTAGAAGTGACGTACGTACATTAATTGTTTGCTATAAGTGACGTACGTACATTAATTGTTTGCTAGAAGTGACGTACGTACATTAATTGCTTGCTAGAATTGCGATTGGTTACGGAGAAACGATCAACCGAGAAAACTCAACGAGAGAAAATATCATATCATATAATTATATTTTAATTACGTTTCAATGTGTTATGGTGTATACGTCTTTTTTGAAATAATGGTTTCGTAACAAGTACATGATAAAATCATGCCCAGAACTTATCAATATGACATTAAGTGGGCTTGTTCTTGGGTTTAATTAGGTCATATGGCATATGACCACTCTTCACCTGTTATTGGTGGAGGAAGACCCCGGGTGGACCTTCGAGTAGATGACAGTTGACAATAACAATTGTATCATAGATGGGATAATCTACGTAGAAGATGAATTACATATACCTCATAAATGAGACGATGAGGCCGTCAATCTCAAAAACGAAAAGTTAATATCTCATTGTTCTAAATTCTCCATCTAGACTATAATTGAAGCTACCCACGTATCGCTACGCCGCTGATCTGGATCTATATTGTTTGCAAATGTGATTTTATTTACTCAACAAGCAAATGGTTAAATGATGCATCTAACGTTCACGCTATGTTGGGAGTTCGATAATGCACACGATAGTGAACTGTACCTTGTGTTTAACATATGCACCTAACGAAAATGTTGCAATTATAACAACATACACCTTACAAACATGTACATGTAAAACGCATAGACATACGCTTAATCAAACTTAAATCGTGTGAGTGTCGGATTGGAATTATTTGGTTCCAGGTTTCGGTACTTGTTCACGACACATGCTAACCGCTTATATATTGGCTAAGCCTGCCAATTCAAATATGACCTATAACCTCGAAATGTGTTTGTCACTCAATGTGTGAGGAGAGGGGAACTAACTCTGGTGAGAATCGATGGAATCTACAGTTTTTGGCTTCATTCCAGGGTAAGCACGGTTCGAAGTTCTGTGTATGGTCCACATCACCGGAGTAGCTTCTGTCTTTGTCAGCATTTGCATAGCATAGACTTTCATCTGAAAGAAGGATGTCGTAATTAATACACAATTGCCGTTTTATGGTAGCGTTCGAAACAATGGACGATAGTGTTCACATTACTGTTTCTAAGTCACGTGTGAATATTATTTATATTATTATTATAATTACTAATCCGTGAGAAAGAACGTCCGTAAGCAATGATTGATACTAGTTTCATATGCATATACAAGATAAATAACAAATACATACATTACAAACAAAATAGCACCCGACATATTTGGTTGATAAATTGCCTTCTAATATATCAATAATGGCAGATACACCAACGTAAAGTTATAATCATAACAATTAAATATATAATAGTGTAATGATTTCCAAAAGCGTTGAATTATTAATGTACCAATGAAACAAGTGTTGCGATAGAATACACCCCTGTGGTAAGTCACAATTTACACAATGTATACATTAATCAATGGTCGCGATAGAATACACCCCTGTGGTAAGTCACAATTTACACAATGTATACATTAATCAAGGGTTGCGATAGAATACACCCCTGTGGTAAGTCACAATTTACACAATGTATACATTAATCAATGGTCGCGATAGAATACACCCCTGTGGTAAGTCACAATTTACACAATGTATACATTAATCAAGGGTTAATCAAGGTTTGCGATAGAATACACCCCTGTGGTAAGTCACAATTTACACAATGTATACATTAATCAAGGGTCGCGATAGAATACACCCCTGTGGTAAGTCACCATTTACACAATGTATACATTAATCAATGGGCGCGATAGAATACACCCCTGTGGTAAGTCACAATTTACACAATGTATACATTAATCAAGGGTTAATCAAGGGTTGCGATAGAATACACCCCTGTGGTAAGTCACAATTTACACAATGTATACATTAATCAAGGGTCGCGATAGAATACACCCCTGTGGTAAGTCACAATTTACACAATGTATACATTAATCAAGGGTTAATCAAGGGTTGCGATATAATACATCCCTGTGGTAAGTCACAATTTACACAATGTATACATTAATCAAGGGTTACGATAGAATACACCCCTGTGGTAAGTCACAATTTACACAATGTATACATTAATCAAGGGTTACGATAGAATACACCCCTGTGGTAAGTCACAATTTACACAATGTATGCATTAATCAAGGGTTGCGATAGAATACACCCCTGTGGTAAGTCACAATTTACACAATGTATACATTAATCAAGGGTTACGATAGAATACACCCCTGTGGTAAGTCACAATTTACACAATGTATACATTAATCAAGGGTTACGATAGAATATGATGTTACATCTTGCATGACTATTGTTTAGTTTAATCATATCTTATTACATTCATTCCATATATACAATGTACAAAACAAATGAACATCCTTGTATAATTATACATAGTATATACGATTTATGTCATTGTCGGGCACAAGAATTGTCAATAAATGTTGAAGCAAATGGGTTGGGTAACAAGTTTTAACAACATTAGTTACGGCCCTCCCCAAAATACTAGATTGTAACAAACAAAGTGACTGAATATATGAGTTGTGCAAATACTAACATTGATGATTATTAATATAAAAGGAAGATAAAGAAGAAAAGTATCTTAAATACAGAAAACAAGAACTTAGAACAAAACAAACCCAACTAACAATACAAACAAAAAAGGGATTAAGAAATGCAATTGATTATAGATACTCCAGTAAAGTGTCCCATCGTACAAAGTACCTCATGACTATCGCAACAGTACTAAAGTGTAATGTAATGTCAATTACCGCTTATAAGCTTTATCTCCGCAGAAAATCCTCTATTAGTCGACGATGTAGCCCCGGAATGCAGTGTTAGCCTCAAGTAGTTTTCACTTGATATGATCGTTTTCTCGAACCCTTCACCACAGTACCTCTTGCCAGGGTGGCCAGGTAGAGACAACCCTATTTCCAACGAGTCCGGACAATTCACATCAAAGTCTAGGATATCTAGTTGAACCGTTGTGCCTTCAGGAGCCTGACAAATCGAGAGAAGTGTAGTTACAGCTTTATTGTTAGGTTAGTTTCAGCAAGTTCGTTTGCATACATTTTAAGGAATGAAGACATTCATTGAATAAAAATACTTAATAATGTGGGCACTTAGTAAGTAATAGAATTAAACAAGTTTGATTATGTGATCAAATTGACGGAGTTGACAGCTACATAATTACTGTCGAAACATATAGTCAAATGATAACTCGGATAGAAAGAACATGATATAGAAGAGATGCTGGATCTTTGGTTAATCAGAAAAGTAACCAGTCAAACATTACGGAGACTGACGCTCCAAATACACGACGTATGCTTGTAGCATACGGCTACCAACTATCGATGGTATATTGCATTCAATGAATAACAGTCGCAACTATTTTAGTAGGCTGACAGTACACCGACAGTTTCCACCTATGTTCTGTTTAATTGCAAAATATGTATTTTAGCAAGTTTCATATCGGTATATTTGATTCACAGCGAAAATGTTAGAACGAACTAATTCTCGACCTTGGCCTACGAGGCTAATTTTGGCGAATATACAATATATTGTTAGAATTGGTCAGGATCTATTTAATTGACATCTGCCTATATCTATATCTCTGTTCCTGATTTTGTTGAAGCGACATTAATAATAATAATAATAAAGACTTTATTTAACAAGAGTACTCATTTAACAAAAGTTAATCTACCATGAGGCCCTCAACATATATACAATCAAATGCAATCAAAAGATAGCACTATAAGTGAGAACTGCACATTGGAATAATATAGTAATGTAAAAGCTGAAAAATAGAGAAACTATATTTAATATGTAATGGAATATGATGATATATTTGGAATTGGCTAGCAGAGTAGAAAATGGGAATGAGACAATTAATGATGCTAGATCTATCTAACAATATGCAGATTTGACTTGTAGTGGTATCTTCAAAATATGTATGAAATCAACTTAAAGACAGCAATATTTACGATTCTAATAAATATAGCAATCGCAATACACGTTTATAATAACAGTATAAGTGCGCGATTAGTTTGAATTGTTATAGGTCCACCTTAAGTAGAGAATTTTGAACTGTTGGTTAGTTGGAGCATTTTGAACTGAGTGAGGCAATGAATTCCAAATAGATGATCCTGAAAATTCAAATGTATTACGAAATAATTCACAATTTGGTCTTGGTGTGTATAATTGATATTCTGAGGTTGATCTAAGAATTCTAGGATGTATATCAGAAGTAAAAGTGAAGGATGATTTTAAATAGTCTGGAGCAGCTCCATGTAATGTTTTATACATTTGTATAGCCTTCTGATTGGTAATGATATTTACCAAGAATGTATATGTACACTCCCTGTTGTTCCCGTAATGACTCGGATAAGTTGGTGACTGGACTGTCAATGGTGTGTCGGTGTGAGAGCTATCCAGTGTGTATATATCTCCACAGTCTGTGTAGTAAGAAAATAAATTACACACGGTTTATTTAGTTTGCTTAGCTGAAATAATTATCACATGGTACTAATAGGAACATTCCAAGCTTCCAAAACGTCAATTTTAAAAAAGAGCTGTTAGAATGTTGTGTAACGTAGCCGACGATATTATTATACCTAAATGAAATAGTATATATTGTGATTAAGAAACACACTGGATTATAGTTTATATAAATTTATTTTAGCTCAATTGCGAAACAAGTTCTTTCAACTTATATTAATCACTCTCGAGACCTCATTCCTTTCGCACCTGAAGCGAACGCGTTACCACTGCGCTATTACTACTATTACGAATATTCCAAAACTCGTTTCATAAAATATGGTATGAAACCATCACGAGTGTAAGATCCTATTCATCACATTAGAATAACAAACTCGTTTTAATAAACCATGTTACTACTTTCATGTTGACGCCAAGTGTTAGCGCAAATTGTCATGACGTCACTAAATTATCATGATGTCACTACGCAAAGCAGCGTTATATTTATGTTTTAAACAGCGTTATTAACGTTACTTACCAATTCTAACAGACAATAAATATTATGCATACTTTAAAGATTAATTTACAAATTATAAGGATTATTCTCTCAACCAATCAGAATCCGTCCAGGTGTTATTACACGTGTGTACATATAAGAAAATATGTGATGATTGTATGAAACTGAATACAAGCAAAATCAAGTTATAACAGCAGTTGACAATGTAGCACATACACGCACATACCGAGTGTGGTTTCTATGGGGCAACGGGTTAAACACCAGCTATTTAAACACATCCTGCAACACATTGTTCTAAGCAAGTTGGCCTGGTGTTATAAATCTGTTCTCCAATCTCAAATTCAATCTCAAGTTTCTGATTGGTTGAGTCAAGAGTATATCTCCGACTCAACCAATCAAACTCACTTCAGCTTGAGATTTCAGTTTGAAAAGGTTTTATGCCCTCCGACACTTGTTTATTCAGGATTATCTTACACTGCTGTACACATGCTTTTAGTCGTTTTCGCTGTTTGCCGAGTGTCAAATAATGACAATTTCATAAATAAAATATGTCATAAAAAACTGCTTACCTTTAATAATATGTGAATAGTAGCAGAAATAGAGAGTAAATCGACCCTCGGAATAGAAATACATGTATGGCAATAAATCACCAGAGGCCGAACCGTTCCACCAGTTAAAATATTCTTCGCTAACAGTCATTTCTACAATAAAACGTGAGAGATGAAGATTTAATGAAGCAGTGTATATGTACAGTACAACTAAAACACATTTCTATTGCATAAGATAGTAAGTATAAATTCGTCACTACAAGTGGAACCTTTGCGGCGAGAGGAACAGAATAGCATTTGTTATCAGACGTGTACATAGTACATATTCATATAATAATACAGAATCATATAATATAGCTTATACAAATTTAGTTTAGCTCGATTGTGAAACAAGTTCTTACAACTTATATTAATCACTCTCGAGACCTCATTCCTCATGGAATCCATCGCCAAGAGGGAGAGAGAAGAGGCAACGTGGAATTTAAATGCCTTGCCTAAAGGCCTAAGGGCACAATCGTAACTGTTCCAGTGGAGGCTCGAACTCCGGACCTTTCGCACCTGAAGCGAACGCGTTACCACTGCGCTATTACGACTTCCATGTAATGCAATATATAATATCTTGTATGATACATATTCAATTGTGTTCATTGTATTAGTAACCGAGGATGAACATTATATTTCTGCAGAATATCATATAATAATAATACAGTATCAAGTATTATATATCACGAAACACATTAAACTGTCGTTTGAGAATTTCTGTAATACAAATCTTTTTTCATTTAATTTGATAATTTAAATAGGAATGTTTTTCGGATGTGTTTAATAGTTCTAGATATTTATACACATACGGCCTTCTGCAATAATAAGGCTTTAACTATGTTAAATCGGGGGTTAATGTAGCATGGATAAACACATACAACGTGGTATTCATCTTCTATGTCATTGGTATTGCAATATCGTTCATTTCTATGTATTCTATTGCGCGCATAGCGCCCAGTATTGTTAGAGGGTGGGCAGATAAGCGTAATCTAGATATATAAAACCTCAAATTACTTCATTTGATAATATTGTATTGCTCTATATACATATATATAACAATAACAATCGTTTAGCCGATTAATAATTAACAAATGGGTTGGGCCAGCATGGACAGCATAAATCAATAGCACGAATAAGTACAACACATCACCAGCATTTACTGAGGTAAGTTGATATAATACATTATGTATAATGACTCAAGTATGTGGCAATGAAAGCCACCATAATGAAAACATCGAGAAAGCATGCAAAACAAACACGAACAGTTTTAACTGCTATATGAATTAATATATACTCCACTATTTTAATGGAAATGTTAAATGCACACTAGGCGTATGTTTTACGTTTATTTATCGTCGCTACCGGTTGTCCATATGAGTGACGCCTCCTGAAGAGATTAGTTATTTTAGATTTTGGAGGATAGTGCATGATACAGACAGAGACCAATTCCAGAATCTCCTATGGTTCTTTTACGTGCACGGTGTAAAGCACCGACACGAGACCTCGGATTAACGTCCCATCTGAAAGACTGTTAATTGTATTAGGGTCAGACGGGGGGATCGAACCAGCGATCCCTGGCACACTAGGCGTATTGCGCATATAACACTGTAAAAGCAGTAGGACGGAGCCACTATGGGCGAAGTGGGCGGTACCACGTGCATATTAGCCCCGATATAGTTTGCCTGGTTAGTCAAATAAATATATTTAACACCGAGACTATTAATTGGGCCGTATTTAGTTTCTGATCATATCATTTTGTCAGAAGTTAAAAAGTGAAAAACGACAGACTGGCACCCAGGCTACGTGCATATTCCAACCCTTAGTAATATGAGGTAGCATCGGATACATTGGCTGTACAGCCGTCCCAAATGTGTATACAACGCATATTGCGGCATAAATATCCGAAATGTTCCGAGGCGACACCATTCTAAGAATAACAACGTGTACGATATCAGAGGAACAGTTCAGGAAAAAGGAGCTACGTATTTTTTGTCTATGCAATGCGTGCTTACATTGTCATAAAATATTATATTATGAGACAGTTCATCCTGTACATATACGCAATATCAGCGTTTTTAAATTGAACTACTTTAATAATAATACTATCACTAATTTTGCACATTAATTTATACAAATTTATTTTAGCTCGATTGGGAAACAAGTTCTTACAACTTATATTAATCACTCTCGATACCTCATTCCTCATGGAATCGATCGCCACGAGGGAGAGAGAAGAGGCGACGTGGAAATTAAATGACTTGTGCATAAGGGCACACTCGTAACGGCTCCAGCGGGGCTCGAACTCCGGACCATTCGCACCTGAAGCGAACACGCATCCACTGCGCTATCACGACTTCCACAAATCAAGTCTGCACATTATTAATCATATCGGTGTGCATGCATTATATATGCCGACTTCATTATTTCACAACACACACATATGATATGCATGCATTATATGCCGACTTCGTTATTTCACAACTCACACATATGATATGCATGCATTATATGCCGACTTCATTATTTCACAACTCACACATATGATATGCATGCATTATATGCCGACTTCGTTATTTCACAACACACACATATGATATGCATGCATTATATATGCCGACTTCGTTATTTCACAACACACACATATATGATATGCATGCATTATATGCCGACTTCGTTATTTCACAACACACACATATGATATGCATGCATTATATGCCGACTTCGTTATTTCACAACACACACATATGATATGCATGCATTATATGCCGACTTCGTTATTTCACAACACACACATATGATATGCATGCATTATATGCCGACTTCGTTATTTCACAACACACACATATGATATGCATGCATTATATGCCGACTTCGTTATTTCACAACACACACATATGATATGCATGCATTATATGCCGACTTCGTTATTTCACAACACACACATATGATATGCATGCATTATATGCCGACTTCGTTATTTCACAACACACACATATGATATGCATGCATTATATGCCGACTTCGTTATTTCACAACACACACATATGATATGCATGCATTATATGCCGACTTCGTTATTTCACAACACACACATATGATATGCATGCATTATATGCCGACTTCGTTATTTCACAACACACACATATGATATGCATGCATTATATGCCGACTTCGTTATTTCACAACACACACATATGATATGCATGCATTATATGCCGACTTCATTATTTCACAACTCACACATATGATATGCATGCATTATATGCCGACTTCGTTATTTCACAACACACACATATGATATGCATGCATTATATGCCGACTTCATTATTTCACAACTCACACATATGATGTGCATGCATTATATGCCGACTTCATTATTTCACAACTCACACATATGATGTGCATGCATTATATGCCGACTTCGTTATTTCACAACACACACATATGATATGCATGCATTATATGCCGACTTCATTATTTCACAACACACACATATGATATGCATGCATTATATGCCGACTTCGTTATTTCACAACTCACACATATGATATGCATGCATTATATGCCGACTTCGTTATTTCACAACACACACATATGATGTGCATGCATTATATGCCGACTTCGTTATTTCACAACACACACATATGATGTGCATGCATTATATGCCGACTTCGTTATTTCATAACACACACATATGATATGCATGCATTATATGCCGACTTCATTATTTCACAACTCACACATATGATGTGCATGCATTATATGCCGACTTCATTATTTCACAACTCACACATATGATATGCATGCATTATATGCCGACTTCGTTATTTCACAACACACACATATGATATGCATGCATTATATGCCGACTTCATTATTTCACAACTCACACATATGATGTGCATGCATTATATGCCGACTTCATTATTTCACAACTCACACATATGATGTGCATGCATTATATGCCGACTTCGTTATTTCACAACACACACATATGATATGCATGCATTATATGCCGACTTCATTATTTCACAACACACACATATGATATGCATGCATTATATGCCGACTTCGTTATTTCACAACACACACATATGATGTGCATGCATTATATGCCGACTTCGTTATTTCACAACACACACATATGATATGCATGATATATTAGAGGAAGCAACATTTTCAATGTGAAGGAAACACGTTTCTTTATTGTTGTATCCTTATCAAACATGGTTTGGAGTGCTAACGCGTAGGAATTAATAACCATGCAGGCCATAGGCCTAAGTTCTTAATTCCGACGCTCCCAACGACACACGATGTTTTATTCATAGATAACGCAAATACAAATATTGCAAATACAAATATTATTTCGATTCTAACATTATCAAAATATCTAAACAGCTCCAAAATGGTTGGTGTTACTTTTTAAGCGTAAATGACGTCACAAAAATACAAAATGCTAGTTAAACTGACGTCATGTATGACATCACGCGCTAAACCATGGTTTATTGCAGATTTAAACACTGTAAATACCTTCTTTGCGTATACAAAAACAATGCCGAGTCATGTTATAATAGTAATATACAGCATAGCGTCAAACCTTGAACTTCTTGACAAGTGCTGGTGCTAAATAGAATGTTATAATAGTAATATACAACATAGCGTCAAACCTTGAACTTCTTGACAAGTGCTGGTGCTGAATAGAATGTTATAATAGTAATATACAACATAGCGTCAAACCTTGAACTTCTTGACAAGTGCTGGTGCTGAATAGAATGTTATAATAGTAATATACAACATAGCGTCAAACCTTGAACTTCTTGACAAGTGCTGGTGCTGAATAGAATGTTATAATAGTAATATACAACATAGCGTCAAACCTTGAACTTCTTGACAAGTGCTGGTGCTGAATAGAATGTTATAATAGTAATATACAACATAGCGTCAAACCTTCAACTTCTTGACAAGTGCTGGTGCTGAATAGAATGAACGGATGTCTTGTCGGGAGTTGTAGCGCTCGTCCAACAGAGCCGTCGTTCCTGCAACAGAACTCCCATTGCGTGCTGTTCTCTCCGTAAGCACCGTCCGGGAGTTCCCCATTTGTTATGTTGGTTTCATCTGTTACGGCGTCGTCCATGTGGATGGAGCCAGATTGAAAACCTGCAATCATATACACACACAATGCAAGCATGAAAATGGACAATGACCATTGCTGGGACACTCCACTTTCTAATGCAGCTCAATCGCACTGATTTCGTCAACCGCATGTTTCCGGCCTTTGTTATTCACGTGATTTTGTTTATTTTCCTGAACGCGAATGGTGTCATTCCTCTCAAAATCTTCTGAGTTGCTTAGGTATTCACCATATTCCGTTTCAAAGAGCAAAATGCGCAAAATTGCAGGTAAATATTCACATTTTATTTCGTTTTTTTTGTTGATGTTTTCATTAATCCCATTTATGTGTACACTAAACAACCATAATTAAAGGTATTATAAATAAATATGTGTTTGTTTTTGTAAATGAAAACGGTCATAGTCTGCTCAGGTCACGTGACAGTTACGCGACCATGCTATATATCCATTATACAGGTTAATTCAAATGTGTTGTCCCTCTTATAGCTTTTTAACATTTATTTCTTTTTAGAATACTATTGTTTAGATATTAAATATTTTACCACTTTGTTAATTTAGTTTCTTTTCTTTATTTCAACTTCAATTTGGCGTCTCTATTCACCAAGCGCACTGACAAATGCATATCAGGCTGTTAGAGGCATGGGTTTGCCACAGCAGTGAGACAGTATTGTGTTCCACTCTCCACAATAATTCACATGTCTCTCTATCTCACAGCTTTTCCCATTTACAAGAATAATCATAACACACCTACATTCACTGGTCACATGACATACCTGCTTTCTCTGGTCACATGACATACCTGCTTTCTCTGGTCAAATGACACACCTGCTTTCTCTGGTCACATGACATACCTGCATTCACTAGTCACATGACATACCTGCATTCACTGGTCACATGAAATACCTGCATTCACTGGTCACATGACATACCTACATTCTCTGGTCACATGACATACCTACATTCTCTGGTCACAGAACATACCTGCATTCACTAGTCACATGACATACCTGCATTCACTAGTCACATGACATACCTACATTCTCTGGTCACATGACATACCTGCATTCACTAGTCACATGACATACCTGCATTCACTGGTCACATGACATACCTGCATTCACTAGTCACATGACATACCTGCATTCACTGGTCACATGACATACCTGCATTCACTAGTCACATGACATACCTGCATTCACTAGTCACATGACATACCTGCATTCACTAGTCACATGACATACCTACATTCTCTGGTCACATGCCATACCTGCATTCACTAGTCACATGACATACCTGCTTTCACTGGTCACATGACATACCTGCATTCACTAGTCACATGACATACCTACATTCTCTGGTCACATGACATACCTGCATTCACTGGTCACATGACATACCTACATTCTCTGGTCACATGACATACCTACATTCTCTGGTCACATGACATACCTGCATTCACTAGTCACATGACATACCTGCATTCACTAGTCACATAACATACCTGCAGTCACTGGTCACATGACACACCTACATTCTCTGGTCACATGACATAGCTGCATTCACTAGTCACATGACATACCTACATTCTCTGGTCACATGACAAACCTACATTCGCTGGTCACATGAAATACCTACATTCACTAGTCACATGACATACCTGTATTCTCTGGTCACATGACATACCTGCATTCACTGGTCACATGACATACCTGCATTCACTAGTCACATGACATACCTGCATTCACTGGTCAAATGACATACCTGCATTCACTAGTCACATGACATACCTGTATTCTCTGGTCACATGACATACCTGCATTCACTAGTCACATGACATACCTGTATTCTCTGGTCACATGACATACCTGCATTCACTGGTCACATGACATCTCTGCATTCACTAGTCACATGACATACCTGCATTCACTGGTCACATGACATACCTGCATTCACTAGTCACATGACATACCTGTATTCTCTGGTCACATGACATACCTGCATTCACTAGTCACATGACATACCTGTATTCTCTGGTCACATGACATACCTGCATTCACTGGTCACATGACATCTCTGCATTCACTAGTCACATGACATACCTGCATTCACTGGTCACATGACATACCTGCATTCACTAGTCACATGACATACCTGTATTCTCTGGTCACATGACATACCTGCATTCACTAGTCACATGACATACCTGTATTCTCTGGTCACATGACATACCTGCATTCACTGGTCACATGACATCTCTGCATTCACTAGTCACATGACATACCTGCATTCACTGGTCACATGACATACCTGCATTCACTGGTCACATGACATACCTGCAACCTCTTGTCACATGACATACCTGCATTCTCTGGTCACATGACATACCTACATTCTCTGGTCACATGACATACCTGCATTCACTGGTCACATGACATACCTGCATTCACTGGTCACATGACATACCTGCATTCTCTGGTCACATGACATACCTGCATTCACTGGTCACATGACATACCTCATTCTCTGGTCATATGACATACCTGTTTCACTGGTCACATGACATACCTACATTCTCTGGTCACATGACATACCTGCTTTCACTGGTCACATGACATACCTACATTCTCTGGCCACATGACATACCTGCTTTCACTGGTCACATGACATACCTACATTCTCTGGCCACATGACATACCTGCTTTCACTGGCCACTGACATACCTGCTTTCACTGGTCACATGACATACCTGCTTTCCTGGCCACATGACATACCTGCTTTCACTGGCCACATGACATACCTGCTTTCACTGGCCACATGACATACCTGCTTTCACTGGCCACATGACATACCTGCTTTCACTGGCCACATGACATACCTGCTTTCACTGGTCACATGACATACCTGCTTTCACTGGTCACATGACATACCTGCTTTCACTGGTCACATGACATACCTGCTTTCACTGGTCACATTACATACCTGCTTTCACTGGCCACATGACATACCTGCTTTCACTGGTCACATGACATACCTGCTTTCACTGGCCACATGACATACCTGCTTTCACTGGCCACATGACATACCTGCTTTCACTGGCCACATGACATACCTGCTTTCACTGGCCACATGACATACCTACATTCTCTGGCCACATGACATACATGCTTTCACTGGTCACATGACATACCTACATTCTCTGGCCACATGACATACCTGCTTTCACTGGTCACATGACATACCTACATTCTCTGGCCACATGACATACCTGCTTTCACTGGCCACATGACATACCTGCATTCACTGGTCACATGACATACCTGTATTCTCTGGTCACATGACATACCTGCATTCACTGGCCACATGACATACATGCATTCTCTGGTCACATGACATACCTGCATTCACTGGCCACATGACATACCTGCATTCTCTGGTCACATGACATACCTGCATTCACTGGTCACATGACTTATCTGTGCACGTGAAATACAAGATGTTCTGGTCATATGGCATACCTGCATTCACTAGTTACATGTCTTATCTGTGCACGTGAAATACAAGATGTTCTGGTCATATGGCATACGGGTCAGTAGTCCAGTGGTTAACACGGTGGACTGCGTATCCAGGTCGTGTCGTGCACGTAAAAAACAACAGGAGACGCTGGAATGGGTATCGGTCTTTATCATTACATTTTCCTCCACATTCTAAAGTGACTAATATCGTCAGGATACGTCGCTCATATGCTCATATGGGCTACACGTAGTGACGATAAATAACCGTAAAATACAAACATGACATACCTGTTGGACAAGTTCCGTCTTTCCTGTAGATACAGTAACTTCCCGCTGGCCAATCTCCACCACTGCCACTTCCTCCATCATCTATCCGGCTACAGAACTCGTGCTCCGCCTTCCAATAGTCCCAGTCGGGTTTGGCATTGTATGGGGTCGATCCCCAAATATAGTCTGACGGCTTGTGGTATTGCCGACCCAAGGCAAAGTCATCCGGGCACCCATTGACTGAATTCAATATGGTGAAGGAACCAGCCGGCCAATCAAGGTCAGCGAGTGATTCATCTGTGTTAGACAATAGGGTCAAATAAGAGGATGCCTATTCTAGAACGCTTTGTATGAGAGACATTACTTTTTTCCATTACCTCCCTTGTCAGATAACTTTCGATTTATCCCAAAATGTATATTGATCGTCCATTGTTTTTATTGTTGTTTTCTAACCAGATATTGCGGCAGGATAATGTATTCTTTTCAAAATCAGGTTAAATAATTGATAACTATTTTTTTTACAGTAATTAAAGTATCTATTGGATATGTTGTGGGATATCTGTCGAGATTTGACAATTTAATTATGATATGAGAACACGGATGAAAATCGATAGCATGTGTTGCAAAGGAAACAACGATAAAAACAGAGGGCATTTGTTAACAAATGTACATTTGCTATTAGACTTTAGTCATGGTAGAGTTTGAATATATTACAAGATTAGTTGTGACCTGCCCACATTTAAATATAATTCAGTTCTAATTTGGCATTTCTAACACGATCTGTAATAACATTCCAGATGGTGGGGTCATAGTAAACAAGGACGGTCTGTATATTTCATATTGGATGGTGAGGCCATAGTAAACAAGGACGGTCTGTATATTTCATATAAGATGGTGGTGCCATAGTAAACAAGGACGGTCTGTATATTTCATATAAGATGATGGGGCCATAGTAAACAAGGACGGTCTGTATATTTCATATAAGATGGTGAGGCCATAGTAAACAAGGACGGTCTGTATATTTCATATAGGATGGTGGGGCCATAGTAAACAAGGACGGTCTGTATATTTCATATAAGATGGTGAGGCCATAGTAAACAAGGACGGTCTGTATATTTCATATAAGATGATGGGGCCATAGTAAACAAGGACTGTCTGTATATTTCATATAAGATGATGGGGCCATAGTAAACAAGGACGGTCTGTATATTTCATATAGGATGATGGGGCCATAGTAAACAAGGACTGTCTGTATATTTCATATAGGATGGTTGTGCCATAGTAAACAAGGACTGTCTGTATATTTCATATAGGATGGTTGTGCCATAGTAAACAAGGACGGTCTGT
Organism: Archivesica marissinica; assembly: GCA_014843695.1. NCBI lineage: Eukaryota > Metazoa > Mollusca > Bivalvia > Venerida > Vesicomyidae > Archivesica > Archivesica marissinica. The sequence continues at coordinate 30,090,144 of CM026387.1, forward strand.
ATATTTCATATAGGATGGTTGTGCCATAGTAAACAAGGACGGTCTGTATATTTCATATAGGATGGTGAGGCCATAGTAAACAAGGACTGTCTGTATATTTCATATAGGATGGTGGGGCCATAGTAAACAAGGACGGTCTGTATATTTCATATAAGATTGTGGGGCCATAGTAAACAAGGACTGTCTGTATATTTCATATAGGATGGTGGGGCCATAGTAAACAAGGACGGTCTGTATATTTCATATAAGATGGTGGTGCCATAGTAAACAAGGACTGTCTGTATATTTCATATAGGATGGTGAGGCCATAGTAAACAAGGAATGTCTGTATATTTCATATAGGATGGTGAGGCCATAGTAAACAAGAACTGTCTGTATATTTCATATAGGATGGTGAGGCCATAGTAAACAAGGACTGTCTGTATATTTCATATAAGATGATGGGGCCATAGTAAACAAGGACGGTCTGTATATTTCATATAATATGGTGAGGCCATAGTAAACAAGGACGGTCTGTATATTTCATATAGGATGGTTGTGCCATAGTAAACAAGGACTGTCTGTATATTTCATATAGGATGGTGGGGCCATAGTAAACAAGGACTGTCTGTATATTTCATATAGGATGGTGGGGCCATAGTAAACAAGGACGGTCTGTATATTTCATATAGGATGGTGAGGCCATAGTAAACAAGGACGGTCTGTATATTTCATATAGGATGGTTGTGCCATAGTAAACAAGGACTGTCTGTATATTTCATATAGGATGGTGGGGCCATAGTAAACAAGGACTGTCTGTATATTTCATATAGGATGGTGGGGCCATAGTAAACAAGGACGGTCTGTATATTTCATATAGGATGGTGAGGCCATAGTAAACAAGGACGGTCTGTATATTTCATATAGGATGGTGGGGCCATAGTAAAAAAGGACGGTCTGTATATTTCATATAGGATGGTGGTGCCATAGTAAACAAGGACTGTCTGTATATTTCATATAGGATGGTGAGGCCATAGTAAACAAGGACTGTCTGTATATTTCATATAGGATGGTGGGGCCATAGTAAACAAGGACTGTCGGTATATTTCATATAAGATGGTGAGGCCATAGTAAACAAGGACGGTCGGTATATTTCATATAGGATGGTGGGGCCATAGTAAACAAGGACGGTCTGTATATTTCATATAAGATGGTGGGGCCATAGTAAACAAGGACGGTCGGTATATTTCATATAGGATGGTGGGACCATAGTAAACAAGGACTGTCTGTATATTTCATATAAGAATAAGCATAACAATAATTCGAAGGTTATCTTGGGATGGATAAATATGTGAACAAGAGGAGGATCTAAAATGTAGTTTTCCAGACAATTTTGATGAAACCTATTTTCCGGGAACATTTAGCTGAATGGGTCAATACTACGTTGGAGTTCTCTACTGAAATATTAGCAAGTCTACCTTAGTTAGAGATGTAGATAAACATAGGTGTCTAGAGGATAGCATTCAATATGTGCAAACTGGTATTTGACACAAGAACAAATGCTTGAGTTTACAGTGGAATATAGTTAAAGGGAGGGGGGCCCTTCGTTGACCATCCTGACCGCCAGTCACGAACGACGTATCCCAAACTCGATTCCTGTGTACCTGGACCGACACTCTATGTAATCCATACAGTTTAATCAAAGTCCATCAACAACTTTTTGAAATAGGATTAAACTAGCTTTGTTTCTTTTCTGACGTGACTAGTTTGTTAGATTATTTGTTTGTTTGGGTTTTTACGTCTGCATCAGTACCATGTTGGGCTATATCGCCGGCGGGCAATTTACCTAACAACACCTTTCCTGGACAGGCTTCAGTGGTTAACCAGTTCTTGATACACCAACCTCCATAATAAACTGCAACGTTTTCAATTACAACCCATGACCATCAGTGGTAATAGCTAGGTTACAGTAGTAAACAAGTCAGCGACCGTAACCACTCGACCACGGAGGCGGAATGAAGTGAATAGTACTCGCTATTAAGCTTAGAGGTGTCCCGATTCTGTCACATTATTAAGATGCAAAAATGGATGTACAAGGTGCTGCGTCATATGTGTATCGTGGTATATTCGCTGTGCCGTATTACATATATAAACACTTCATCCCACCCACCTGATGTAACCATTGTAGTGCAATTTGTTTCCGAATCCAGACTGTACGGACATACACACGAGCATTCACCGCCAATAACGGATGGATAACCGCCGTTCTCACAAGAACGAGATTCGGTGCAAAACAAATCTGAAAAGACAATATTTTATAACTATTTATTTACAATTGATGAATAGTTGCGATGTGTGACATGGATTCACTGGATCTGTCTTGTTTAAATCTATGTATATTTGTAAAAGTAAAACAATACAGCTTTAAGTTTCATCTTTTTATATAGACATATATACAGAATCGAATTTCATCTTTTCTATTGCGGTGTCTACGTACATAAACTATGCAGATTCTAATATCATCCACTCCATTGTCGTGTGTATATACAACCATACATAGAAATACAAATATATAGATTCGATGTCATAGCAACAAAAGCCATTTATTAATATTAACCATTTCAACACTACATACCTCTAAATAGACTTACAAAAAGTGTAGATCTAGATGAGCCGGCTAGTAACGAGCCGTCTCATCAGGATCTGCACGTTTTGCCAGTAATAATTATTACAGTCCATCAGTTACTTGGGATTGAATGGGTTAATAAAATTATTGAAAAAGTATAGTCTCATTTTCGAATGTTTTCATTTTTGGAAAAACATGTCACACTTTAAGACAATACGTGGCATATAGATAAATGCGATATATAGGCAGGTGAATGCTTTGTGTATGATGAATATGAAGATTAATTAACACGTGCATGGTAGTCAATACTCGGGAACCATTGCGTCATACATGAATTAACACGTGCATGGTAAACGTTTCAAGCTCCATACTCGTCAACCATTGCGTCATACATGAATTAACCCGTGCATTGTAAACGTTTCAAGCTCCATACTCGTCAACCATTGCGTCATACATGAATTAACCCGTGCATTGTAAACGTTTCAAGCTCCATACTCGTGAACCATTGCGTCATACATGAATTAACCCGTGCAGTGTAAACGTCTCAAGCTCCATACTCGTCAACCATTGCATCATACATGAATTAACCCGTGCAGTGTAAACGTTTCAAGCTCCATACTCGTGAACCATTGCATCATACATGAATTAACCCGTGCAGTGTAAACGTTTCAACCTCCATACTCGGGAACCATTGCGTCATACATGAATTAACCCGTGCAGTGTAAACGTTTCAACCTCCATACTCGTGAACCATTGCGTCATACATGAATTAACCCGTGCAGTGTAAACGTCTCAAGCTCCATACTCGTCAACCATTGCATCATACATGAATTAACCCGTGCAGTGTAAACGTTTCAAGCTCCATACTCGTGAACCATTGCATCATACATGAATTAACCCGTGCAGTGTAAACGTTTCAAGCTCCATACTCGTCAACCATTGCATCATACATGAATTAACCCGTGCATTGTAAACGTTTCAAGCTCCATACTCGGGAACCATTGCATCATACATGAATTAACCCGTGCATTGTAAACGTTTCAACCTCCATACTCGTCAACCATTGCATCATACATGAGTTAACCCGTGCATTGTAAACGTTTCAAGCTCCATACTCGGGAACCATTGCGTCATACATGAATTAACCCGTGCATGGTAAACGTTTCAACCTCCATACTCGGGAACCATTACATCATACATGAATTACAAAAGAATGAAATAATGAGTTAAGTTCGTGTTCACTCACCCCAACAGTTATGGGACTCCATAGCTTCTTTGAAGAAGTAGAAGTATCTTGTATCTCGAGCAACAAGGAAATCTCTGTCCGGTTCCATCGTAGTGAACGTGTCTTTGTAGTTCACACCGAACCCCTGTATAACAATGTTTTGTTTGTTTGATTTGGGGGTTGCAAAGTCACGCCGATAGCTTAGATCATATGGCGAGTCTCGAGTTATTAATGGTGGAGGAAAACCCCGGGTTCTTACTAGTATTTCAGGATACCCAGGTACCGCAGACATCCCACAAACCAGCTGATATCTTCCTCACATGTCGAACACTTTTTTAATTCCATTGGGATTCATCCCTACATCGGTGTGGGGCAACTTACTGGTATTTCAAAATCAAACTACCCCAATGCCGTTGTTTTAATGAATCGCTTTATTGTACAAATGTCCATCTCTTACAAATGCAGTAATTACCACAGAGACCCACTGCATAGGGTACATCCTTCTTTTATTCTATGTTCTGGTGGTATGCAATTCGACCAGTGGCTTATTGTTGACGCACGTTAAAATATCAAAGATCTGAACGTCATATATATACACATACATTACACACAGACGAATATGTAGTCCAGTGGTAACACGCTGGACTGGTAATCCAGGGATCACAGGTTCGATCCCCCGTCTGACCCTAATACAATTAACAGTCTTTCAGATGGGATGTTAAACCGAAGTCTCGTGTCGGTGCTTTACACCGTGCACGTAAAAGAACCAGAGGAGATTCTGGAATGGGTCTCTGTCTGTATCATGTACTATCCTCCAAAATCTAAATTAACTAATCTCTTCAGGAGGCGTCGCTCATATGGGCAGCCGGTAGCGACGATAAATAAACGTAAAAAAAGTATATATATATACACGCTCTAACTCCAATGACGTGTTGTGATATATAAGTGAATATTTCATCCACAGACGCTTAAAAAGTTTAAACTTTATTTATTTTACAACGATTGCGAAGCCAGTTCTAACAACTTATATTAATCACACTCGTTGGCGCGAATGAAAGCGTATATGTGGTCATTCGTGTGGGAGGAAACCTGAGTACCCGGATAAAACACATATGTCCGATCTGGCGACAACCTTACCATCTCACATACTTCCCTGTCCGAGGATCCAACCGAGCGCGCTAACCACTGCGCTAATCGGACAGGCATATTCACAGACGCTTGGGGTCTGGACAAATGGATACGAGTTCAAAACGAACTATTTTTTATGTATTATATATAATAACAATAACATTATGATACACGTAATGGTAGGTTTGACACTATACATACACATTGCTTAGGCCATATTCAAACATGTTTTAAAAGTGACAACTCACCACCATCAGAGCATCAATTGTGGCGGGTTGTCATATTTGAACATGCATGGATATGGCCTAAGCAATTTATATGAATAGTAGCAAGCCCATGGTGTATCCTTAATGTCCTTAACCCGAAACCATTTGTCCAATTTGTCCAGACCGATTTCATCCAGCAGAATAGAGTTACCGCTGTATGGAAGCAATTTTATATCAGCAATATCTATCAGCAATTTTATATTAGCTATTTTAGCAATTTTATATCAGCAATTTTATATCAGCAATTTTATTAAAACATAATAATAGTGGTGAGCGTACATTCATTTCTTCAGTATTACGATTTGCTGAGGGGAAACAGACCTACGGAGAGAGCCTATACATTATAAAGACACGTCTCTCACCTGTGTACAGTATTATACCTCCCATTCATGATGTGCACATGCACACATTATAAAACCGTGTTGTGTTTGTGGGTTAAAAACAAGCGAGTTTCGACATATAAACCGTGTGTGCTCTTGTAGGGGTAAAGGTAAGCCAGTTTCGACATATAAACCGTGTGTGCTCTTGTAGGGGTAAAGGTAAGCCAGTTTCGACATATAAACCGTGTGTGCTCTTGTAGGGGTAAAGGTAAGCCAGTTTCGACATATAAACCGTGTGTGCTCTTGTAGGGGTAAAGGTAAGCCAGTTTCGACATATAAACCGTGTGTGCTCTTGTAGGGGTAAAGGTAAGCCAGTTTCGACATATAAACCGTGTGTGCTCTTGTAGGGGTAAAGGTAAGCCAGTTTCGACATATAAACCGTGTGTGCTCTTGTAGGGGTAAAGGTAAGCCAGTTTCGACATATAAACCGTGTGTGCTCTTGTAGGGGTAAAGGTAAGCCAGTTTCGACATATAAACCGTGTGTGCTCTTGTAGGGGTAAAGGTAAGCCAGTTTCGACATATAAACCGTGTGTGCTCTTGTAGGGGTAAAGGTAAGCGAGTTTCGACATATAAACCGTGTGTGCTCTTGTAGGGGTAAACTCAAGCCAGTTTCGACATATAAACCGTGTGTGCTCTTGTAGGGGTAAACGTAAGCGCGTTTCGACATATAAACCGTGTGTGCTCTTGTAGGGGTAAAGGTAAGCCAGTTTCGACATATAAACCGTGTGTGCTCTTGTAGGGGTAACGGTAAGCCAGTTTCGACATATAAACCGTGTGTGCTCTTGTAGGGGTAACGGTAAGCCAGTTTCGACATATAAACCGCGTGTGCTCTTGTAGGGGTAAAGGTAAGCCAGTTTCGACATATAAACCGTGTGTGCTCTTGTAGGGGTAAAGGTAAGCCAGTTTCGACATATAAACCGTGTGTGCTCTTGTAGGGTAAAGGTAAGCCAGTTTCGACATATAAACCGTGTGTGCTCTTGTAGGGGTAAAGGTAAGCCAGTTTCGACATATAAACCGTGTGTGCTCTTGTAGGGGTAAACGTAAGCGCGTTTCGACATATAAACCGTGTGTGCTCTTGTAGGGGTAAAGGTAAGCCAGTTTCGACATATAAACCGTGTGTGCTCTTGTAGGGGTAAAGGTAAGCCAGTTTCGACATATAAACCGTGTGTGCTCTTGTAGGGGTAAATGCAAGCGAGTTTTGACATATAAACCGTGTGTACTCTTGTAGGGGTAAACGCAAGCAAGTTTTGACATGTGGTAGTAATGAGTATGTTTGGGTAGCCTACATGTGAACGTTTGATAAAGCAAGCAACGTATCCGAACGTATCCGAACATATGCCAACATCGTATGCCGGGTTGGGTAGGCAACATCGTATGCCGGGTTGGGTAGGCAACATCGTATGCCGGGTTGGGTAGGCAACATCGTATGCCGGGTTGGGTAGGCAACACCGTATGCCGGGTTGGGTGGGCAACATCGTATGCCGGGTTGGGTAGGCAACATCGTATGCCGGGTTGGGTAGGCAACATCGTATACCGGGTTGGGTGGGCAACATCGTATGCCGGGTTGGGTAGGCAACATCGTATGCCGGGTTGGGTAGGCAACATCGTATGCCGGGTTGGGTAGGCAACATCGTATGCCGGGTTGGGTGGGCAACATCGTATGCCGGGTTGGGTAGGCAACATCGTATGCCGGGTTGGGTAGGCAACATCGTATGCCGGGTTGGGTAGGCAACATCGTATGCCGGGTTGGGTAGGCAACATCGTATACCGGGTTGGGTAGGCAACATCGTATGCCGGGTGGGTGGGCAACACCGTATGCCGGGTTGGATGGGCAACACCGTATGCCGGGTTGGATGGGCAACATCGTATGCCGGGTTGGGTAGGCAACATCGTATGCCGGGTTGGGTAGGCAAACCGTATGCCGGGTTGGGTAGGCAACACCGTATGCCGGGTTGGGTAGGCAACACCGTATGCCGGGTTGGGTGGGCAACACCGTATGCCGGGTTGGATGGGCAACATCGTGTGCCGGGTTGGATGGGCAACATCGTATACCGGGTTGGGTGGGCAACATCGTATGCCGGCTTGGGTGGGCAACATCGTATGCCGGGTTGGGTAGGCAACATCGTATACCGGCCTGGGTGGGCAACGTCGTATACCGGCTTGGATGGGCAACGTCATATGCCGGCTTGGGTGTGTAGCATCGTATGCCGCTTGGGTGGGCAACATCGTATGTCGGCTTGAGCTGGCAATTATAAGTACTTGACAATGAAATCATCATTGAAATGTTCTTTCCGGAAATACTGTTTGTGTGTTCATTTACAACTTAGCAATTAATCATAAATATATTTTAACATGAATACATATTTCTTACCCCGTTCCAGTAATGCATAACAGACGATGGGTCATAATAACCGTATAGAATGCTGTCCTTTATAGGTGTTCTGTAATACTGGTCCCAGTAACCTGAAATATTGTATTTATAGGTGTTATGTAATACTGGTCCCAGTAACCTGAACTATTGTATTTATAGGTGTTTGTAATACTGGTCCCAGTAACCTGAAATATTGTATTTATAGGTGTTCTGTAATACTGGTCCCAGTAACCTGAAATATTGTATTTATAGGTGTTATGTAATACTGGTCCCAGTAACCTGAAATATTGTATTTATAGGTGTTCTGTAATACTGGTCCCAGTAACCTGAAATATTGTATTTATAGGTGTTCTGTAATACTGGTCCCAGTAACCTGAAATATTGTATTTATAGGTGTTCTGTAATACTGGTCCCAGTAACCTGAAATATTGTATTTATAGGTGTTCTGTAATACTGGGAACCAGTAACCTGAAATATTGTATTTATAGGTGTTCTGTAATACTGGTCCCAGTAACCTGAAATATTGTATTTATAGGTGTTCTGTAATACTGGTCCCAGTAACCTGAAATATTGTATTATAGGTGTTCTGTAATACTGGTCCCAGTAACCTGAAATATTGTATTTATAGGTGTTCTGTAATACTGGTCCCAGTAACCTGAAATATTGTATTTATAGGTGTTCTGTAATACTGGGAACCAGTAACCTGAAATATTGTATTTATAGGTGTTCTGTAATACTGGTCCCAGTAACCTGAAATATTGTATTTATAGGTGTTCTGTAATACTGGTCCCAGTAACCTGAAATATTGTATTTATAGGTGTTCTGTAATACTGGTCCCAGTAACCTGAACTATTGTATTTATAGGTGTTCTGTAATACTGGGAACCAGTAACCTGAAATATTGTATTTATAGGTGTTCTGTAATACTGGTCCCAGTAACCTGAAATATTGTATTTATAGGTGTTCTGTAATACTGGGAACCAGTAACCTGAAATATTGTATGTATGGGTGTTCTGTAATACTGGTCCCAGTAACCTGAAATATTGTATTTATAGGTGTTCTGTAATACTGGTCCCAGTAACCTGAAATATTGTATTTATAGGTGTTCTGTAATACTGGTCCCAGTAACCTGAAATATTGTATTTATAGGTGTTCTGTAATACTGGTCCCAGTAACCTGAAATATTGTATTTATAGGTGTTCTGTAATACTGGTCCCAGTAACCTGAAATATTGTATTTATAGGTGTTCTGTAATACTGGTCCCAGTAACCTGAACTATTGTATTTATAGGTGTTCTGTAATACTGGGAACCAGTAACCTGAAATATTGTATTTATAGGTGTTCTGTAATACTGGTCCCAGTAACCTGAAATATTGTATTTATAGGTGTTCTGTAATACTGGGAACCAGTATCCTGAAATATTGTATGTATAGGTGTTCTGTAATACTGGTCCCAGTAACCTGAAATATTGTATTTATAGGTGTTCTGTAATACTGGTCCCAGTAACCTGAAATATTGTATGTATAGGTGTTCTGTAATACTGGGAACCAGTAACCTGAACTATTGTATTTATAGGTGTTCTGTAATACTGGTCCCAGTAACCTGAAATATTGTATTTATAGGTGTTCTGTAATACTGGGAACCAGTAACCTGAACTATTGTATTTATAGGTGTTCTGTAATACTGGTCCCAGTAACCTGAAATATTGTATTTATAGGTGTTCTGTAATACTGGTCCCAGTAACCTGAAATATTGTATTTATAGGTGTTCTGTAATACTGGGAACCAGTAACCTGAAATATTGTATTTATAGGTGTTCTGTAATACTGGTCCCAGTAACCTGAAATATTGTATTTATAGGTGTTCTGTAATACTGGGAACCAGTAACCTGAACTATTGTATTTATAGGTGTTCTGTAATACTGGGAACCAGTAACCTGAAATATTGTATGTATAGGTGTTCTGTAATACTGGGAACCAGTAACCTGAAATATTGTATTTATAGGTGTTCTGTAATACTGGGAACCAGTAACCTGAAATATTGTATTTATAGGTGTTCTGTAATACTGGGAACCAGTAACCTGAAATATTGTATTTATAGGTGTTCTGTAATACTGGGAACCAGTAACCTGAAATATTGTATTTATAGGTGTTCTGTAATACTGGGAACCAGTAACCTGAAATATTGTATTTATAGGTGTTCTGTAATACTGGTCCCAGTAACCTGAAATATTGTATTTATAGGTGTTCTGTAATACTGGGAACCAGTAACCTGAACTATTGTATTTATAGGTGTTCTGTAATACTGGGAACCAGTAACCTGAAATATTGTATTTATAGGTGTTCTGTAATACTGGTCCCAGTAACCTGAAATATTGTATTTATAGGTGTTCTGTAATACTGGGAACCAGTAACCTGAAATATTGTATTTATAGGTGTTCTGTAATACTGGGAACCAGTAACCTGAACTATTGTATTTATAGGTGTTCTGTAATACTGGTCCCAGTAACCTGAAATATTGTATTTATAGGTGTTCTGTAATACTGGGAACCAGTAACCTGAAATATTGTATTTATAGGTGTTCTGTAATACTGGTCCCAGTAACCTGAAATATTGTATTTATAGGTGTTCTGTAATACTGGTCCCAGTAACCTGAAATATTGTATTTATAGGTGTTCTGTAATACTGGTCCCAGTAACCTGAAATATTGTATTTATAGGTGTTCTGTAATACTGGTCCCAGTAACCTGAAATATTGTATTTATAGGTGTTCTGTAATACTGGGAACCAGTAACCTGAAATATTGTATTTATAAGTGTTCTGTAATACTGGGAACCAGTAACCTGAACTATTGTATGTATAGGTGTTCTGTAATACTGGGAACCAGTAACCTGAAATATTGTATTTATAGGTGTTCTGTAATACTGGGAACCAGTAACCTGAAATATTGTATTTATAGGTGTTATGTAATACTGGTCCCAGTAACCTGAAATATTGTATTTATAGGTGTTCTGTAATACTGGTCCCAGTAACCTGAAATATTGTATTTATAGGTGTTCTGTAATACTGGTCCCAGTAACCTGAACTATTGTATTTATAGGTGTTCTGTAATACTGGGAACCAGTAACCTGAAATATTGTATTTATAGGTGTTCTGTAATACTGGGAACCAGTAACCTGAAATATTGTATTTATAGGTGTTCTGTAATACTGGGAACCAGTAACCTGAAATATTGTATTTATAGGTGTTCTGTAATACTGGTCCCAGTAACCTGAAATATTGTATTTATAGGTGTTCTGTAATACTGGTCCCAGTAACCTGAAATATTGTATTTATAGGTGTTCTGTAATACTGGGAACCAGTAACCTGAAATATTGTATTTATAGGTGTTCTGTAATACTGGTCCCAGTAACCTGAAATATTGTATTTATAGGTGTTCTGTAATACTGGGAACCAGTAACCTGAAATATTGTATTTATAGGTGTTCTGTAATACTGGGAACCAGTAACCTGAAATATTGTATTTATAGGTGTTATGTAATACTGGTCCCAGTAACCTGAACTATTGTATTTATAGGTGTTCTGTAATACTGGTCCCAGTAACCTGAAATATTGTATTTATAGGTGTTCTGTAATACTGGGAACCAGTAACCTGAAATATTGTATTTATAGGTGTTCTGTAATACTGTAAATATTGTAAAATATACTATTAAATAATACATAGTATTCCTCTTATAGCATTAACTTTGACATTACAACGTCGTAACTAGACTGGTGTATATATACACAGGCAAACCTGTCTTAACAAGCCAGTCAAGTGAATCACACATATATTGGCTGTTTAGTACTGGTGGCTGCGTAATAGAGAAAAAATGTATAATAAAACAACACATTGTATCTGGAAACTGACTGCTTAATGGAGGTGACAACTAACACAAGTGTCACTGTACTGTTAGAAAAGAAGACTGAACAACCGGCCGCGGGTCCAAGTGTGCACGCGCCTGTGTGTGTCGTGTAGACTCAATATTAGTCCATGAGTAACATAGGGTCTGTGTTACAGTTACGTATGTTACATTGTGACATTCATGGAATGTGTTCGTTTTATTAGTTCCATTACATTAAAAGGTTCACACACTTGGCTCGTTCTCAGTTAGAAGTTCTATTTCTCCGAACTCACACCCTCTCGATTACGAAACGGACATTGCATTCATTTCATCACACATACTCTAAAATGGCCTTGCCTGTGGGACATAGCGGTCTGGGTAAGAACATATCGGTTTCTTCGAAGTTGTCGATTCATGTACAACAGAATGTTTATTAATAAATAACTAATTTCAGTGTGGCTTTACTGCATTATACATTGTTGCTGTGTAAATGTAACTGAGTGGTTACTGTCATTACCTCAAACCAGTTGTCGCTCACTAGTGCTGCTATGTAGTACTATAGAGTGTGTGAGTGAATATGAGCTAACGGTGCAGCATGACAGCTCAGGTGTGTGTGTGTGTTTTACGTTTATTTATCGTCGCTACCGGTTGCCAATATGAGCGCCACCCCCTGATTTTAGATATTTGGAGGATAGTGCAATGATACAGACAGTGTCCCATTCCAGAGTCTCCTCTGGTTCTGTTACGTGCACGGTGTAAAGCACCGACACGAGACCTCGGTTTAACGTCCCATCTGAAAGACTGCTAATTTTATTACGGTCAGATGGGGGATCGAACCTGCGATCCCTGGACTACCAGTACAGCGTGTTACCACTGGACTACAGATCCTTCTGACACATACGGCGACTCTCCAGCTAGTATTTGTGGAGGATGGACACGTGGTCAGTTAATATAGTGTTTACGTTTTTTTTATTAATATGTTGTCATATTTAATTCAATAAATATTACCGTTAACATTCCAATAAGTTACGACAATAATAATGTTACCGGTGTCAATTCCGCTCCACTCTATTCGCAGATGATCATCACGTAGTGGACTCTCCTGCTCGTGCATGAATCCAATGGCATGACCAATCTCGTGCACACACGTGCTCTGAAAGCGAATTGGTCGCGAAAACATAATAAATACACATAATACATGTATGTGTGTGTGCGCGTGCGCGTGCGTGCATGCGTGCGTGCGCGCGTAAAGGTGATATACTTGATTCAGATTCCGATCCGCTTCAAACTGCTGATGACTTCATAGAATGTCTTAAACTGTGGGTGTCGATGTCATACTTCGTATTGTAGTATTGTGGAAGCCGTGATTGCGCAGTGGATGCGCGTTCGCTTCATGTTCGAAATGCCCGGAGTTCTCACCCAGCTGTAGCCGTTACGATTATGCCCTTAGGCAAGGCATTTAAATTCCACATTGCCTCTTCTCTCTCCCTCATGTCGATGGATTCCATCAGGAATGAGGTCTCGAGAGTGATAAGTTGTAAGAACGTGTTTCGCAATCGAGCTTAAATTAAATTTGTATAAAAAATACTACGGATGATGATCTTGGATTGCGTACTATAGCATACAGGATGTGGTGGTTTCCACTTGAGGACACTGTCAGACTGCGAGGGACTCTCTGTCTGAAATATTCCGAAAGTTGTGGCCGTCCCTCGCAGTCTGACAGTGTCCTCAAGTGGAAACCACCACATCCTGTATGCTATAGTACGCAATCCAAGATCATCATCCGTAGTATTTTTTATACAAATTTAATTTAAGCTCGATTGCGAAACACGTTCTTACAACTTATCACTCTCGAGACCTCATTCCTGATGGAACCCATCGCCACGAGGGAGAGAGAAGAGGCAACGTGGAATTTAAATGCCTTGCCTAAGGGCATAATCGTAACGGCTCCAGTGGGGCTCGAATTGCGGACCCTTCGCACCTGAAGCGAACGCGCATCCACTGCGCTATCAAGACTTCCACATTGTTGGTTTTCTTTCGGTTAATTGTTTTTTTTATAACTTTTCAAGCTCTGTACTCTTATGTATCACACACTTAATTTAGATATCATGAATTAAGCTTTGTAAGCATTACATCTTCCATATACATAACAAAACGTATTAATGAACGTAAATAGTCATGTCATGAAAGGTTGTGTACATTATTTAGGAAGGAGAGGACAGCCATAATCTGTATAGCTGTCTGTCCTTATTTCAATTGTTGTAAATAATCATAGAAAATGAATGTGCTTAAACCAATTTGTGATGGACAGTCTCAAATTGCAAAGGATGCTCTCAGACCGTCTCAAATTGCGGACGAATTAAGATTGCGATGGACAGTTTCAATTTGCAGAATGTCTTAAATTTATGTTTAACATCACTGTGGATCCGCCAAAAATAAATACAAATATTTTGTTGTAGATAGCAATCAGTGATGTAATACATACCCCACTACAGCATGATATTGGTTGTCCCGACCACCTTGTGTTTCCCACATATGACCAGCACCTATAACAGACACATGCTACATATATACAGGAAGGATGCCGAGTGGCTACGGTAGTAGACTTCAAATCTCTTGCCCCTCAATTTCCCTCACAGCTTTAGGTTCGAATCATCCAACTAGGGATCGAATTATTTCATGTGAAGAAGCTAACCAGCTGACATACAGATGGTCGGTAGTTCTACCAGGGTACTTTTCATAAAAATCTACTCCATTCGGAAAAGCAAAATCCTTTTAAGACATGAAGGATATACGTCGGGTTCAAGCCTCAACAGATGAGCGGCCTTGGATCCGTTGTTTACAGTTACTCCGGGCGGGCAACACACCACTAATATGATCAGGATGATTCTATGCAATATGTGTTACAAATCATTAGCAATTTATCGCCGGAAATGGAGTTCGGAAACGAAGTTCATAAGCGGAGTTCATAAGCGGAGTTAATAAGCGGAGTTCATAAGCGGAGTTCATAAGTGGAGTTCATAAGCGGAGTTAATAAGCGGAGTTCATAAGCGGAGTTCATAAGCGGAGTTAATAAGCGGAGTTCATAAGCGGAGTTCATAAGTGGAGTTCATAAGCGGAGTTAATAAGCGGAGTTCATAAGCGGAGTTCATAAGCGGAGTTAATAAGCGGAGTTCATAAGCGGAGTTCATAAGCGGAGTTCATAAGCGGAGTTAATAAGCGGAGTTCATAAGTGGAGTTAATAAGCGGAGTTCATAAGCGGAGTTCATAAGCGGAGTTCATAAGCGGAGTTAATAAGCGGAGTTCATAAGCGGAGTTCATAAGCGGAGTTCATAAGCGGAGTTAATAAGCGGAGTTCATAAGCGGAGTTAATAAGCGGAGTTCATAAGCGGAGTTCATAAGCGGAGTTCATACGCAGAGTTCATAAGCGGAGTTAATAAGCAGAGTTCATAAGCGGAGTTAATAAGCGGAGTTCATAAGCGGAGTTAATAAGCGGAGTTAATAAGCGGAGTTCATAAACAGAGTTAATAAGCGGAGTTAATAAGCGGAGTTAATAAGCGGAGTTCATAAGCGGAGTTAATAAGCGGAGTTCATAAGCGGAGTTAATAAGCGGAGTTAATAAGCGGAGTTCATAAGCGGAGTTCATAAGCGGAGTTCATAAGCGGAGTTCATAATGGAAGACTTTTTAAAGTCATAATAATGAATGCTTGTCTTTGATATAATGAGACAATGGGATACATTGCTGGTTTTTCTATTACCTCCCTTGGCAGATAAAATCCGATTTATCCCGAAATGTTCGTCCGTTTAGTTGGAATCCTTTGTTTTTACTGTTGTTCCATAACCACATGTTAAAGTATGATATATGTTATTTTTAT
Source organism: Archivesica marissinica (assembly GCA_014843695.1). Classification (NCBI taxonomy): domain Eukaryota; kingdom Metazoa; phylum Mollusca; class Bivalvia; order Venerida; family Vesicomyidae; genus Archivesica; species Archivesica marissinica. The sequence continues at coordinate 30,105,873 of CM026387.1, forward strand.
TAACATCATGTTAATTAAGTAATAACAATTGTTAGAGCAAAGTACCAATTGGATATATTGTATGACGTATGTCTAGATTTAATAATTTAATAATTATAAGATGAGAAAACGGATGATACTTGATAGCATGTCGGGAAAGCGAAACCACGATAACACAGGAAACCAATTAAATTGACCAGACCGCATTAAAGAGTATTTAGGTGGCAGTAACTGACCAATGTTGTCTCCATCATGCTGACGCCTCGGTTAATATTCCTGATATCGGGGTGATCATTTTCATATTGCCCACAGGAATACCGAACCAGGGTACACGGAGTTAAAAATAAATCTGGTTACAGCAAACAATCAAGATTCGAGTTGACTTGTCTCAGTAACTATATTGATACCATATGTAAGTATCTAGACGATTTTATAAGCGTCAACTTATTAAGAGGGGCGCTTTGCTTTTAGCAATATCCCAAAAAGCAGTTTACTGTGTCAGACAAGAAGCGAAATGCAGTCAATATTACCAAAACTATTGACCGGTCAATATTATCTCGGAGGGGAATAGTAAATAATATTGACTGTTGGCCTATAGGAATCTTGCATTGAGTAGTCACGTGAGATCTAATAATAACTTAGATTAACTAATTAAGTAGTCTGTTCATGAAGAATGCTTAAGCACAAGAAGGAAAACTGCAAGTATACTTATGCAATGTACATATTACTGTGGTTCTACCCGAGTACCTGCCCGTGCCGGAAATACTGCCCAGAGGGACACCCGTGGTCTTCCTTAACCACTAATAGCTGGAGAGTCGCCATTAATATGTTGATGCAACGTTTATCAAAAGCATTTGATAGTCTGCTGTTGTAACTCTTACCCACTACTAGATACGTAAGTCAATCGGTTGTTGTGCGAGAGCCCGTACAGAGCCTGGACAGATTCGTTCCATAGCACAAAGCGGAAGCCGGTATAATATTCGTACGTTTGCATTGCCGGTTGAACACTACTCTCCTCCGCTGCAATATATATATATATATGTATATATGTATAAATAGTTTAAGGTTTAATTATCGTTGCTACCGGTTGACCATGTGAGCGACAACAGTTTACCTAACAACACCTTTCCTGGGCAGGCTGCAGCGGTTAACCAGTACTTGGTGCACCAACCCCCTAGAGAAACTGCCAACTTGTTTCATATAAAGATACTCGTTCTGAGGGAGGTTGTATTATATATTTTATCGTATTAGGTTAAATAGAAATCAACGTAATATCAGTACCGTAGCCAGAGGCAAATCTCAACCGAGGCTATCTAGGTGGGGTGGGCCATGTTCCCCCCTTAAAATTGTTGGGATATAGAAGTGATTTCTTGCGTTTTCTGATTTAATGAGTTTAGACGTATAATTATCCAATAATATTTGGAAGTAAAATTTTCTATTTTCTGGGTGCGATGCATTGTCGCTTTAAAAAAGTTGTAACAGAAACAGTTTCTGCAAAAATATTAAGAGTGGTGGAACCTATGCTCTGCGTATTCCTATGCTCTACGTATTTGTACATTTACATCCGTATTTAAAATATTTATATAGTTCTAGGCTAATTTCTCTGACAGAGTTGAAGCATGGTTCAATAGCATTCCGTTACGTGTATCGGTAGCCTGATGTAACTGTCACGTGACTTGTCCAGCAGACGAATATAAACAAACAAATCATTGGGAGAATAGTTCCACCGAAACTGATACGATGTATGAGCAATTCAGGTAGCTATCAGAATTTAAACAATCTACATGTAACCCGAAATAATTCTATACCATTCCTTGTGAAGACCAATAAGTGTTTTTATTCAATGATGTACTATATCAAAATACGATATTCAACACGTTCTGGTGGATAAATAAAACAAATAACAAGTACGCCGTGCATAGGTGTCCTGAAGTCTTGAGTGCCCCCATATAAACCTTTTTTGAAAGTTGTTTTCACGACTTAAGAAAATAATAATATACGGCAAGTGCCATTAACATTTTATACTGGTCATTATATGTGGGAGTTAAACCGAGGTCTCGTGTCAGTGCTTTACACCGTGCACTTAAAAGAACCAGAGGAGACTCTGGAATGGGTCTCTGTCTGTATCATTGCACTATGTATCATTGCACTATCCTCCAAAAATCTAAAATGACTAATATCTTCAGGAGGCGTCGCTCATATGGGCAACCGGTAGCGACGATTAATAAACGTAAACACACACATAGCCACAGTTACCTATCATTAACACTGTGCTAAGGTTTGGAGGGAAATGCGTCGATATTGTATTTCGTGAGACTTTACAAGTATATTACTATACAACACTATAAAGTATAACAATGCAGAAGAAAGTTATTCAAGTAATTTAAGCAAAGAAATAAATAAATACTTACTAAAACCATCTCCGTACTCATATGGAATGATGCATTTATCCCAGAGTGCATTGTTTTGTTTCAGAAGATATCGTTTCCGTCTGCTGCTCTGTTCTTCTTCAGCATCTTTTCTGGCATCTTCTAGCGTTAATCCACCTTCCGCCTATGATACATTAAAACGTGACGTCATACCTTTGTACTTGCAGGCCATTATTATTAATATTGGACTGCTGTCAAAAGGCCAGCCTGAGTATTATATTAAATACTACACGCTAATGTACAAACTTAACAATTTTAATTAGTAGGATCTTGTTGTATAAGTGTGTGTTTAAGTAAGATATAAGCCTCAAACGGATCCAATATGTAAAATAATGGTACTGTCTTCGGCACTATTGGACTCACACAGTCCAATATTTTACATATTGGATCGTTTTCGGCTTATATCCTACACATATAAGCAAATCCAAGATTATGGATCGGTTGGATCTAAGTGCCAGGGATCTTAACGTTTCACTTACCAAGTAGTGTTCAATGCCACACAATGTTTCGATGGTAGCGACACTAACCCCACTATAAGGAAGGATTAGGTGACTGAAAGATACATGCACGACTGCCACTAGTTCTTGCAAATATTTCTTAAAGTTTAAACTTGATTTATTTTACAACGATTGCGAAGCAAGTTTGAACAACTTATATTAATCACTCTCGTTGGCGCGGATGAAAGCGTAAATGTGGTCATTCTTGTGGGAGGAAACCGGAGTATCCGGAGAAAACCCACCTGTCCGATCTGCACTTCTTATCTTTATTGAATGGAAATATATGTGTATTGACTCGACTTGACTTGATATACAATGAAATAAGTGGAAAACAACTAGAAATTAAATTAGAATTAAGTATTATTGCTGAATACGATTTAATCTGGGGGGGAAAAGCAAATAGGATTGGGCTAAAAGTTATGACAACATTATGTACAATCCTCCCCACTCTTATGTTCTTATTCATTATTACACAGAGCACATCAGATTCAAGAACACACGCGGGTCTAAGATTTCATCCTGCTTACATATGTATTCATTCACTTTAAACTGTTATGGGGGTCGCCTATCTTTGTTTACAATTATTAGCTAAAAGTTATGACAACATTGTGTGCATATGTAATATCTACTGTTTATATGTACTCTTCTTTAATTGGAGGAAATAAAATACCAGCATAAGTTGTTTTATGCGATCAGTTTGTTAATGTATGCATACAGTTTTACATATCATTTAATAATAATAATGCCAACAAACGTTATTTAACGAGGAAACGTATTTGACATGGGCAATCATTCATCTACAACGTCAACGCTCTCAAAACGATGGCCTACACTACATATTATTTAAGAAGTAATAAGTATCAACCTTGGTATATCGCAGAATAACCCGAGTTTGAAGTTCTTATGCGTAGAAATATATCATGAAGGCCGAAAGGCCAACACACGGTTCGCGCGCAGCATAGTTCAAGGTAGGTATATCGCAGAATAACCCGAAGTAGATTTTACTCTACAAGTATGTATGTTATTAGCTGGGTCGTGTTAGAATTCATTTTAGTCATGAAAAAGTAAAAGAGCTGCAAGTAAAATATAGTATGTATAGTACTATAACACATTGTAATTGCGACCTGCTCCAAATTAAGTACAATGACTTAAATTGATTGACTGATGAAGCGTTTTTAATATTATTATGTTTGATTGATTACTATTTTGTATCAGATTTCCTTATTTACACTCTCCTTGTAAACAGGGGCGGATTAAGGTTGCACGGGGCCAATGGTTATAGCTCAAACAGGAGCCCTTTCATCAAGATAAATACTAGCGTAAGAACATTCTAATGAATACACCTTTCTCACATTACTCCCGCTTGGCCGAAATTCACCGAAACACCGAAATTCACCGAAATTACGACTTTCCGCTATCGCATTGGTTGGTAAGAAGGGATTTCACCTGTCGACGCGTTTTGCGGTACTATTAGACTCGGGGAACAGTACACTATACGTTATTGCTGCAATCGACTAAACACAACATATTATTAAAGTCATACATCATTGGAAAGTTCAGGATATCTTCTAAGTTCTATCTATTTATGCAGTCATTTTTTAAAATATCGTTAACATTTATTGAGTTAATTACAGATTTAAAGTACTAATTTGGGGGCCCCTAACTATTGGAGGCCCCTGTCTTCAGCCCAGTCAGTCCTTCCCTTAATCCACCACTGCTTATAAATACATACATAGTATATTAACAGGAGGAATAAAACATTTACAATATATACAACGATGTCTACAATAGTAGTAATATACAATCTACACGTATATTTCCGTCCGTCAATCCATCTAACGACAATTTCTAATTTAATATTTTGCGTTTCTTTAGTTTATACAAAATTAATTTATATAAATCACTCTCGAGACCTCATTCCTGGTGGACAATCAAAACGGTCCCAGCGCGACTCGAACTCCGGACCTTTCGCATCTGAAGCGAATGCGCATTCACGGCGCTATCACGACTTCCACAACGACTTGCGTTTCTTTACAGGAGATTCAACATTTACTAGATTGCTATCATGTAAAGCTTCTATTTGTCTTACCATATAATTATTGTTCAGCCAATATCTTACCATATATTGTTCAGCCAATATCTTACCATATATTGTTCAGCCAATATCTTACCATATATTGTTCAGCCAATATCTTACCATATATTGTTCAGCCAATATCTTACCATATATTGTTCAGCCAATATCTTACCATATATTGTTCAGCCAATATCTTACCATATATTGTTCAGCCAATATCTACCAAACACCAACTACCATATATTGTTCAGCCAATATCTTACCATATATTGTTCAGCCAATATCTTACCATATATTGTTCAGCCAATATCTTACCATATATTGTTCAGCCAATATCTTACCATATATTGTTCAGCCAATATCTTACCATATATTGTTCACCAACTACCATATATTGTTCAGCCAATATCTTACCATATATTGTTTAGCCAATATCTTACCATATATTGTTCAGCCAATATCTTACCATATATTGTTCAGCCAATATCTTACCATATATTGTTCAGCCAATATCTTACCATATATTGTTCAGCCAGTATCGTACCATATATTGTTCAGCCAATATCTTACCATATATTGTTCAGCCAATATCTTACCATATATTGTTCAGCCAATATCTTACCATATATTGTTCAGCCAGTATCAAGGCGTTGTTTACGGCTGCCATGTCGTCGGCTATGATGGCTTGAATTAAGCGTTTGTATGCCGCTTGACTTTCGTATATCTCACGTTCATGTCCTTCACCGAAGCCGTCGTGCTCCGTGGTGTGATGAAGCTTTAATAAATAGGGTAACATATTGGAACAATGTCATAGCGGATCAGTGGTCCAGTGGTCCAGTGGTAAACACGCTGGACTTGTAATCCAAGGGTCGCAGGTTCGATTCCCCGCTAGGCCATACTAGAAATGACTCAATCCATATCATTTAGTCGTTCAGAGCTTTTAAACCGAGGTCTCGTGGCGGTGCTTTACACCGTGCACGTAAAAGAACAAGAGAAGACTATGGAATGGGTCTCTCTCTGTATCATTGCACTATCCTCCAAAAATCTAAAATGACTAATCTCGTCAAGAGGCATCGCTCATATGGGCAACCGGTAGCGACGATAAATGAATATAAAATGTCATAAAAACAACTACTTGTAGATTCGAACCTAGGGGAACGTGATTTGAAGTTATCTACCTTAAAGACATGACCGAAATAGGCTGTTATGCATTATCGTTCACATGCAAAGTGGGGAATTTCAAGCATTTCATATTCTGTCAAGATTATAGTTAATGTAATGTACAATGAAGTAACAGCATAGTGTAGTGTGACTTTGCGTGCTTTTTGTTTGAGTTGAAAGTAGTCCGGTGTGTCTTTAACCACTCAGCCACGGATGCTCCGAACAATGTTATCATATAATGCATAAGTATAGGATATAAGCCGTAAGCAATCCACTATGTCTAATATTGGACTATGTGAGGCGCGTTGCGCCCAAAATAGTGCCAATATTTTAGATAGTGGATCCATTTGAGGCTTATATCTTACTTAAAACACACATTATATAACAAGATCCTACTAATTAAAGTTGTTAATTTCGTACATTTACGCGTAGGCTTTGATCAAATAATCTAGCCTTTTTGAAAGCAGTCCAATATTAATAATAATGGACTGCAAATAGAAAGGTATGACGTCATGACAGTGTTTAAAGTATAGGATATAAGCCAAAAACGACCCAATATGTAAAATATTAATGTATAGAAATTTAATTTAGCTCGATTACAAAACAAGTTCTTTCAACTTATATTAATCACTCTCGATACATCATTCCTGATGGAATCAATCGCCAGGAAGGAGAGAGAAGAGGCATGTGGAATTTAAATGCCTTGCCTAAGGGCACACTCGTAATGGCTCCAGCGGGGCTCGAACTCCGGACCTTTCGCACCTGAAGCAAACGCACATAAACTGCGCTATCAAGACTTCCACGTGTAAAATATTGAACTGTGTGAGGCTTATATCGTACTTAGAACACACACACACACACTTATATAACAAAATCCTACTAATTAAAATAACAAGATCCTAATAACTAAAATAGTTAATTTCGTACGTGTGTACGTAGAATTTAATCTAATACTCTGGCCTTTTCACACCAGTCCAATATTAATAATAATGAACTGCAAGTATAAAGGTATGACACCACGGCCTTGCTTTAAGTATAGGGTATATTCAAGAGAATGTATTCAAAACAATGTATTCTTAATACTGCTACGTTCATATATGCATCATTCAGTAGGTTGTCAGTATCCTGGGTTCCAGTCTGTCGATTTTTCACCTTTTAACTTCTAGCCAAATGACACGTTCAGAAACTCAATACGGCCCAATTAATAGTCTCGGTGCTAATATATATTTATCTGACTGACCAGGCAAAATATATCGACGCCTGTTTCCAGGCTAGGTTGTCCGATTCGCGCACAGTGGTTAGCGCGCTCCATTCTCACCAATGCAACCAGGGTTCTATCATCGGACCAGGAAGTATGTGAGATGGTACGGTGGTCGTCAGATCGGACAGGTGGGTTGATCACATTTACGCTTTCATCCGCTCAAAACATGCTTCGTAATAGTTGTAAAAATTTAAAAAGTTTACAAACAAATCAGTAAGACTAGACATTATTTTAAATAATCATACTAATACATAAAAATGAAAATACTGTGTGTTTTCATTATGTATTTAATTTAAACATTATTTATTTCAGTATTTGTACATGTAATAAAGAAATGAACATTTTACATATAATTTAACAGCTGTAGACTGAAAGGGATTAGAACGAAAGAAAACTGATATAGTTCTTCATCCTATCAATTGATTGATATACAATAGGCAGGAAAATAATATATATAACAATGAAAATACGTGAAATATATTCTAGGTATGTGCTAAAGAATTTCAGAACTTATTGTATTAGTGAGTCAATAGTTTTGGATGTAAAAAGAAAAATGGTTAATATTTAAATAATATATTTAATAGGCTATTTATGTGTGTATTACAACCTTTTTTCCCCAGCGGTTTCATACAATTTTGGCGAAACGTGTTCAGTTTTATTACTTACTATATATTGTTCCAGTTGCTCAGTGGACTTCTCTGATACTTTGCCATTCTCCATTAGAAGCATCGGA
>CM026387.1:30115009-30152375 GCA_014843695.1 Archivesica marissinica
GTACATAACACAGTATACAACAACGACAACAGTACATTTAACATGCCACAAACCCCACAGCAATATGTTCATAGTACATAGCACAGCATAGAACAACGACAACAGTACATTTAACATGCCACAAACCCCACAGCAATATGTCGATATGTACATAACACAGTATACAACAACGACAATAGTACATTCAACATGCCACAATCCCCACAGCAATATGTCGATATGTACTTAACACAGTATACAACAACGACAACCGTACATTTAACATGCCACAACCCCACAGCAATATGTTCATAGTACATAACACAGCATACAACAACGACAACAGTACATTTAACATGCCACAAATCCACAGCAATATGTTCATAGTACATAACACAGCATACAACAACGACAACGTACATTTAGCATGCCACAAACCCCACAGCAATATGTCGATAGTACATAACACAGCATAGAACAACGACAACAGTACATTTAACATGCCACAAACCCCATAGCAAATGTTCATAGTACATAACACAGCATAAACAACAACACAGTACATTTACTGCCACATCCCCGCAGCAATATGTTCAAGTACGATACACGCATATATCACGACAACTTACATTTAACATGCCACAATCCCCACAGCAATATGTTCATAGTACATAACACAGCATACAACAACGACAACAGTACATTTAACATGCCACAAACCCCACAGCAATATGTCGATTTGTACATAACACAGCTTACAACAACGACAACTGTACATTTAACATGCCACAAACCCCACAGCAATATGACGATATGTACATAACACAGCATACCACAACGACAGCAGTACATTTAACATGCCACAAACCCCACAGCAATATGTCGATATGTACATAACACAGCATACAACAACGACAACAGTACATTTAACATGTCACAAACCCCACAGCAATATGTTCATAGTACATAACACAGCATACAACAACGACAACAGTACATTTATCATGCCACAAACACCACAGCAATAGTCAAGTACATAGCACAGCTACAACACGCAACATTACATTTACATGCCACATCCCATAGCATATGTTCTTAGTAATACACAGCATACACAACGACAACATTACATTTAACATCCACAAACACACAGCGATATTTTCATAGTACCTAGCCAGCATACAACACGACAACAGTATTTAACTGCCACAAACTCCACAACAATATGTTCATCATGAACAATAGCCTGGCAGTGCCCAGAATAGATATGTCATGGTACAATAACATGGCAGTGCCCAGAATATATATCATGGTACAATAGCCTGGCAGTGTCCAGAATATATATGTCATGGTACAATAGCCTGGCAGTGCCAAGAATATATATGTCATGGTACAATAGCCTGGCAGTGCCCAGAATATATATGTCATTGTACAATAGCCTGGCAGTGCCCAGAATATATATGTCATGGTACAATAGCCTGGCAGTGCCCAGAATATATATGTCATGGTACAATAGCCTGGCAGTGCCAATAATATATATGTCATGGTACAATAGCCTGGCAGTGTCCAGAATATATATGTCATGGTACAATAGCCTGGCAGTGCCCAGAATATATATGTCATGGTACAATAGCCTGGCAGTGCCCATAATATATATGTCATGGTACAATAGCCTGGCAGTGTCCAGAATATATATGTCATGGTACAATAGCCTGGCAGTGTCAAGAATATATATGTCATGGTACAATAGCCTGGCAGTGCCAAGAATATATATGTCATGGTACAATAGCCTGGCAGTGCCCAGAATATATATGTCATGGTAATCCTGGCAGTGCCCATAATATATATGGCATGGTACAATAGCCTGGCAGTGTCCAGAATATATATGTCATGGTAGTACACTAGCCTGGCAGTGCCCAGACTATATATGTTATGGTAAAATTAGCCTGGCAGTGTCCAGAAGATATATGTTATGGTAAAATTAGCCTGGCAGTGTCCAGAATATATATGTATAGTAAAATTGCCTGGCATGTCCAAATTATATGTCATGGTACAATATCCTGGCAGTGCCAAGAATATATATGTCATTGTACAATAGCCTGGCAGTGTCCAGAATATATATTTCATGGTACAATAGCCTGGCAGTGCCAAGAATATATATGTCATTGTACAATAGCCTGGCAGTGTCCAGAATATATATGTCATGGTACAATAGCCTGGCAGTGCTAAGAATATATAATGTCATGGTACACTAGCCTGGCAGTGCCCATAATATATATGTCATGGTACAATAGCCTGGCAGTGCCAAGAAGACAGAGTTTGTATAAAATAATTGTATCGAAAAGTATCCTGTCACACTATGTAAGCATATCGTCAAGGTTCTAGACATTGCACATACGGATCTGTAGTCCAATGGTAACACGCTGGACTGATAATCCAGGGATCGCAGGTTCGATCCCCCGTCTGACCCTAATAAAATTAACAGTCTTCCAGATGGGACGTTAAACCGAGGTCTCGTGTCGGTGCTTTACACCGTACACGTAAAAGAACCAGAGAAGACTCTGGAATGTGTCTCTGTCTGTATCACTGCATTATCCTCCTAAACTATAAATTGACTAATCTCTTCAGGAGGCGTAGTTCATATGGGCAACCGTTAGCGACGATAAATAAACGTAAACCTCACACACCTAGACATTACCCAATGTCGTCATTCTGTCCAGAGGGCTTATTTAACACCCAAATGGCAAGGTCGTTTGCCAACACAGGATGGGATATACAGCAGAATGTTATAAGTTCTTCTCAATCCTGCTGGCACAATGTATTATAAATGTCAATGTATGTACAAATGTACATAATTATATTGAAATCAAATATTTCTTGAACTAACAGTGCGTACGTTTTTCGTGTAATCATCGTCGTTATAGCGGTACCTACGTGTATGCTATTCTATTTAAATAACAGGTGCTCTTCATTCTGTCATATTATTGAATTTCTTATTTAGATATTATATTAATATTTTTCACTGCATGCATGATATGAGATATAACATATATTATGATTCTAATCTAATCACTTAATGACATAGATTAAATCTACATTCGTGTATTAATTTTATTAGCCGGACACTGTGACATGAGAGACTCGTTGAACCTTACGTAGTAGCTATTCCGTATCTGTGAGACAGAATGGAGCCCTTGTATACATAGTGAATCTTATATGAATTAGGATTTCATACCATATTGTACGAACATAGATTGTGATCATAAGACCCCAATTTCTTTCATTAAACTTGCTTGGAGTGGCGTAAAAAAATTAAATATAGTGTCAAGCCTATAGTGTATCATAGTGTTCTTAAAAACCAAACTATGTTTACATTTGTTGTTTTGAGACACGCAAACTACGGCAGTTTACCGACTACTATGTGCCCACTGATCTAATGTATGCCATGGCAGCTACGCGCCTGCACTCTGCGCCCACTAATTTATGCCGTGGCAGCTATGAGTAGAGAAGAATAGAGTGCACCCCCCCCCCGAAGATTTCACTCCGACCCGAAGATTTCACTCCGAGCAGAAGATTTCCCTCCGGACCCGAAGCCTTGTTTCTTAAAGTATTATAAGGGAAGTAACTCTTATAAAAGATGTGTTTAGTTTTGAACGGAGTTAACTCTCTTAGTTTATACAAATTTATTTTAGCTCGATTGCGAAACAAGTTCTTTCAACTTATATAAATCACTCTCGAGACCTCATTCCTGATGGAATCCATCGCCACGAGGGAGAAAAGAGGCAACGTGGAATTTAAATGCCTTGTCTAAGGACACAATTGTAACGGCTCCAGCGGGGGCTCGAACTTCGAGTATGAATTAATGGAAATTTATAATGGTCACAGAAGTTTAATTCTAAATAATTATTTACTATGCAAACAATAGTAACACGCTTGCGCAGATGGAATGCGAACATTATCAATTGCAAGAGTATGAATCTTCGTATAAAATATTAACAAAACATTTAATCGGTCTTCATTGTAAAATGCTCTGTTACCGCTATGCTTAAATCAAGTGCGCCTTCCTATAAATTGGTTCTCTGCGTGGTATACGCGAAGGAAGTAGTGTATTGATTGAGAACCTGAATCAAGCTTATAATGTTTTGTTCAGTCGAGCTGGTTTCTGTTCTTGTTTTACAAGAAAGCCAACGAGTTTTATATTAATGTTACTCGCCTAATTATAAACATTTTGGTGTGAGCGGATTTTGCAAAAGTATACAATACTGATGTAAATTCAATATCTTGTTAGAGAGCTGGAACACATTGACTCTTCCCCTCGTCCATAATGTGTAGCGCCCTTTATCCAATGGTAGAGCGTCGGATTTGGAATAGAACGGTCTGGGTTTGATACTCAGTCAGACCACATATGTAGTGTCATTGAACAAGGCGTCTCACACACATTGCTTAGTACTGGTTAACCGCTATTAATGGTGCATACATACATGATGATGGAGTCAATTAGGAATGAGAAATTGACTTCGACTTCGTTTTCTATTAAATATTTAATATATCTAAGGTTAGTGCTCTTTGAACCTAAGTCACGAATACTTTTGTAAGGGTATTGACCTAAATGCTACCTTTTCAACTTAATTTCTGCTTGCTAATGTATGTTTTAAAATTATATTTGCATTAATGTAGCTATATCGGTTCCAAGCAGGGTTTTTCTGTAAGTTCTGTTTGCTTGTCATAGTGTCTGAACCCGTGTGAACTGCTACCTTTTAATTTGCAAGTTTATGATATGAACTTTTGATAACTTATAATGAAGGAACATCATACCAGGGATGTAGCTAGAGGTTTTGTGATGTGTACTCACATGCAATAGCGCAGCCATTGGCATATGTTGCTTGCGTCTAGGTGCGGATGAGGTTGTGAGGGGGTCACCCCATAACATTATATGGATGTCTGAGAGTACTCTAGAACATAAAATGGGTCATCTGATGGTGCTCTCTGACTATTATTTCATACGAATAACAGTACATAACTGGAATCTCCTTTAAACAGTATGCAGGTACACACCTGCATACGATATTATGTTGAATAATTCGTACATTCTACTTGTCAGCATATTTTATACAAAACTTTTCCGTACAAGTATTTCTGGTTACAACTAGGTTAAAGGTTATTATAGATTGTACTTGTCAGCAGATTTTATATGCAACATTTCCGTACAAGTATTTCTGGTTACAACTAGGTTATATGTTATTCGAGTTATGTATTTTACTCTCCTATAAAAACACTCCTCATAGAACTCTCATAGCTATCATCATGGATGCTGTGAATGCTCTCGTGGAAGCTGCCGCGGGCAATAAGTTGTCTGCCATGCAAATGGCAGACAAAGTGAAAGCAATGGAGGTGCAGGTATGTGCCTTTTTGTTTTTACTATGTTTAGTGTTAGACAGTCTGTGTGTTTTACATTTATTTATCGTCGCTACCGGTTACCCATATGAGCGACGTCTCCTGCAGATATTAGTCATTCTAGATACAGAGTCTCCTCTGGTTCTTTTACGTGCAGTGTAAAGCACTGACACGAGACCTCGGTTTAACGTCCCATCTGAAAGATTTTATTAGGGTCAGACGGGGGATCGAACCTGCGATCCCTGGATTACCAGCGTGTTACCACTGGGCTACAGATCCGTCTGTGTTAGACAGTTTGCTCAGCAGAGTTATATTTATGACATACACACACTGTAATTTGTATTTGTTTGGGTATTACCTCTTCACCAGTATCCATGATCCTTAGTGATGATAGGTTATAGCGATCTTAACCACTCCACCACGGAGGCGAAATAAACTGCAGTTCAAAACTGACCTGCTTAGAGCGTGGTAAACATAATACACAATTAATTATTGTGTATTCTTATTGATTGGTAATGCTAAATCTCATGTTTTCCGTCTCCGTATTTAGTTAGTAGTGTATGTATATATTTCCTCTAATAAGCAACACCATCTCTAATATGTGTAATCAAAATTGAGTACTTATAGTTCTAGTGAGATATGAACGCTTAATTTGTATAAACTTTATATTCAGATAGTGACATTACAGAATACACTATCCCAGTTAAGAAGTGAAAATCACTCACTTAAGGACTAGATCAAGTGGTTGCAGGGGAGGGTCGACCACTGCTGTTGCCAAATACCAATGGTGGTGAACAAGGTAATCATTTATTTATAAGAAGTCTGTGTGTAAATCTGTAATGTATTATAATTTCCCACTAACTACATTTGTAATGACTTCAGTATGGGTCAGAGATTCAAATTCATTGAGCAGGGGTGTATGTGAGGTGATATGGTGGCTGTCAGATCGAAACAGGTGGATTTTCTCTGGGATGCTCTCGTTTCTCTTTCCAAAATGAATGATTCCATATATGCTTTCATCCACAACAACGAGGGTGATTAAAATCTTAAGCTAATACCCTGTTAAAATGTTATTACAGCAAGACCTTAGAACGAGACTTCTGTTACTGCTGTTTTCATATTCGTGTTTATCCAGGTAGATTTTAGATGCCTTATCATACATTTTCTAACTGAAATATTAGTGCATTTTACAAGATCCCAGTCTAGAAAAAATGAAATCGAATATAACAAGGCATTTTTCTCGATGTCATATTCATTTTCGCGCCAAAGTTGTCGTATCCGAAGTTATATCCACTTGCTGTCACGTTAAAACTTAAATATCGCCAAATCCAGAGAAATACCGAGACTCCTAAACACCGAAAACCAGTATATAACAGCAATATAAGTAAGAAGTAACGTGATCTATCTATTTATTAAGCATATTACACCTTATTGACTTAATATCTTCCCTTTATAATGATTAATTATAAAGTTATGAGAGTATTTCGGCGATTTCATTTACAAGGGAGACTAATCCTACTCTACCGTATACCGAAAGACACTGAAGATATGTATAAAACAACACTAAAATGAATGAATTAATGTGTTTATAGCTACATATTAACATTTCTATACATTATAACTGTTTATTGAAATAAAATATGTCCTCTATGAGTGTATTTCGGTATATATTACACAATATCGCCGCCAGTTCTATACCGAAAGACACTTTCATTTTCAAGGGAGACTAATCCTACTCTACCGTATACCGAAAGACACTTACGTTCTGCATACAAAACAATAAAAATAATGAATTAGCTTAGTAATAGCTATTTATTAACTTTCATATACCTAATAACTGTGAATCTCTGCCCTGTATAGTGATTTATTTTAATGTGCTGAGAGTATTTCGGCGATTTCATTTTCAAGGGAGACTAATCCTACTCTACCGTATACCGAAAGACACTGAAGATATGTATAAAACAACACTAAAATGAATGAATTAATGTGTTTATAGCTACATATTAACATTTCTATACATTATAACTGTTTATTGAAATAAAATATGTCCTCTATGAGTGTATTTCGGTATATATTACACAATATCACCGCCAGTTCTATACCGAAAGACACTTTCATTTTCAAGGGAGACTAATCCTACTCTACCGTATACCGAAAGACACTTACGTTCTGCATACAAAACAATAAAAATAATGAATTAGCTTAGTAATAGCTATTTATTAACTTTCATATACCTAATAACTGTGAATCTCTGCCCTGTATAGTGATTTATTTTAATGTGCTGAGAGTATTTCGGTGATTTCATTTATTTTCAAGGGAGACTAATCATACTCTACCGGAAGACACTTTTAAGTTCTGCATTTCTGTATATATTACACAATATCGCCGCCAGTCATATACCGAAAGACACTTTCATTTTCAAGGGAGACTAATCCTACTCTACCGTATACATTTGGCAAAGTTTGGTGGTGTTTTACGTTTATTTATCATCGCTACCGGTTGCCCATATGAGCGACGCCTCCTGAAAAGATTAGTTATTTTAGATTTTTTGGAGGATAGTGCAATGATACAGAGAGAGACCCATGCCAGAGTCTCCTCTGGTTCTTTTACGTGCATGGTGTAAAGCACCGACAGGAGACCTCGGTTTAACGTCCCATCTGAAAGACTGTTAATTTTATTAGGGTCAGACGGGGAATCGAACCTGCGATTCCTGGATTACCAGTCCAGCGTGGCAAAGTTTATTCATGAGAAGGAATTTATATGTTGTTTCCAGCTGGAACCATCGTGGAGGTGTGACTAGGACTTGTTGCTAAATACAACCATCTGCCAGCCTTTTTTATAAGCACTTCTTTTGTGGTGTCTTGCCAAACGACACTTCTTTTCTTGGTGCTTTGCAAATGAAAAACTAACGCTATTATAAAAAATAAGCGTGTTTGGTGTCAGATACATCTTTTAGTGTTGCTGTTTCCAGCACATCTTTTAGTGGTAGCGTGACACATCTTTTGCTTTTTATAATACGAAGCACATCTTTTGAAGGTGTCGTAATAGAAGACACATCTTTTGAAGGTGCTCATAATTTAATATCAAATTTCAAATTATTACAATCACAACAAATTATGGTAATAGGTATATGTTTAAAACACAACGAATATAATAGTAAAACTGTCCGTGGCTCACTATATGAACTAAATGTTAGATATCACTGTTTTCAGGTTGCCGTTGACGTCGGTCGGTCCTGGATCTTGGTCTTTTCAGTCGACATTGTAGAAGCGTGTAAAGAAACAGATTAAATAAACATCAATTACAATTTTATATTTATTATTTTAATATTGCTTTTGTCTAGCCAACAGTACAGACATATTTGAAAACATTGTAATTCACCGCTTCCAAATATGTTTAAACTAGTAAAAACTCTTATATAAGGCCTGTTTACATCTCCGATTCTGACAACGGAAATATCTCAATGTATGCAATCCCCTATAATAGGGCCACCCCGTTAGTAATTAGACCAGTTTATGATAAATATACACTTGCCGTCCTGTGTAGCACGTGTCATATATGTGTGAAAGTAGAGCGTATTGTGTGCACTCATTATTGATACGACAATGGCAATAACCAAAACAGATCATTAGAGCAATATACAACTATTTAATATTTATAATGTTATTTTCACTTTCAAGAAACCGGTTTTGACACTACGAATATTTAAGTATTTACAGACATTTTGAGCGACGGGCAATACACCTAACAACACATTTCCCGGACAGGCTCCAGTGGTTAATGCACGGGGTTCGAACCCGTGACCATCAGTGATCTATACTATATATAGGGTGATTATCAAAAGTAATAGTAATTCAATTAACCAACATTGAATAAACACGGCACAATAAACGTGCGTCTACATCAGATCAGATAAACAGCAGTCATGACAACGGATTGCATACACGGGTATAGGAAAAGTACGTACATTTTAATATGCTTTTTGGAAAGCACAGCGAGACCATGTTTCAATCATCACCGTTGATTAATAATTACATACATACATATTTAAATATAGATACATAGCGGACACATATAATAAGCATATAAAGAAACGTACCTTGAAAGAGCAGCTCTTGAATTGTATTCTCCACCAATGAATGCACAACTTTTACACAAGTATTTAAGATATTTTAATGACCAGGATTTTAAGTCTACTGAACTTAAGTTTGCACAGCGAGCATGAATCCAGTTTTGACAACTTGAACATTGAATAGTGCCATCCTCGCACTCTTTTGCACAAATTACACAAGGATATTCAGCCATTTTACAGATTCCAAAACTCAATAAATGTAAACGCAACGGTAATGTTTCAATGAGGGGTGATTTGTAATTGTTTTTTTTGTTTACATTTATTTATCGTCGCTACCGGTTGCCCATATGAGCGACGCCTCCTGAAGAGATTAGTTATTTTAGATTTTGCAGGATAGTGCATGATACAGAGAGAGAGAGACCCATTCTAGAATCTCCTCTGGTTCTTTTACGTGCATGGTGTAAAGCACCGACACGAGACCTCGGTTTAACGTCACATCTGAAAGATTGTTAATATTATTAGGGTCAGACGGGGGATCGAACCTGCGATCCCTGGATTACCAGTCCAGCGTGTTATCCACTGGACTACAGATCCGTCTGTTGATTTGTAATGTGTGTGTTTTTACGTTTATTTATCATCGCTACCGGTTGCCCATATGAGCGACGCCTCATGAAGATATTAGTTATTTTAGATGTTGGAGGATAGTGCATGATACAGACAGAGACCCATTCCAGAATCTCCT
Source organism: Archivesica marissinica (assembly GCA_014843695.1). NCBI lineage: Eukaryota > Metazoa > Mollusca > Bivalvia > Venerida > Vesicomyidae > Archivesica > Archivesica marissinica. The sequence goes on from CM026387.1 coordinate 30,125,197, forward strand.
CTGGTTCTTTTACGTGCACGGTGTAAAGCACCGACACGAGACCTCGGTTTAACGTCCCATCTGAAAGACGTACTCACAGACATATAATGTTATGGGGTGACCCCCTCACAAACTCATCCACACCTAGACGCAAGCATCATATGCCAATGGCTGCGCTATTGCATTTGAGTACACATCACAAAACCTCTAGCTACATCCATGTTATGATGTTCCTACATTACAAGTTATCAAACGGTCATATCATAACCTTGCAAATTAAAAGGTAGCAGTTCACACGGGTTCAGACACTATGACAAGCAAACAGAACTTACAGAAAAACCCTGCTTGGAACCGATATAGCTACATTAATGCAAATATAATTTTAAAACATACATTAGCAAGCAGAAATTAAGTTGAAAAGGTAGCATTTAGGTCAATACCCTTACACAAGTGTTCGTGACTTAGGTTCAAAGAGCACTAACCTTAGATATATTAAATATTTAATAGAAAACGAAGTCGAAGTCAAGTTCTCATTCCTAATTGACTCCATCATCATGTATGTATGCACCATTAATAGCGGTTAACCAGTACTAAGCAATGTGTGTGAGACGCCTTGTTCAATGACACTACATATGTGGTCTGACTGAGTATCGAACCCAGACCGTTCTATTCCAAATCCGACGCTCTACCATTGGATCAAGAGGCAATGTGTTCCAGCTTTCTAACAAGATAATGAATTTGCATCAGTATTGTATACTTTTGCAAAATCCGCTCACACCAAAATGTTTATAATTAGGCGAGTAACATTAATCTAAAACTCGTTGGCTTTCTTGTAAAACAAGAACAGAAACCAGCTCGACTGAACAAAACATTATAAGCTTGATTCAGGCTCTCAATCAATACACTACTTCCTTCGCGTATACCAGGCAGAGAACCAATTTAAAGGAAGGCGCACTTGATTTAAACATAGCGGTAACAGCGCATTTTACAATGAAGACCGATTAAATGTTTTGTTAATGTTTTATACGAACGAACGCACACAAGTAAGTTGAAATTAATTTATTTATGCATAAAATATTTCGAAAAAATATATTCTGCATTTATAGATCTACTGTTCACAAGAGATATGTGAGTATAATGGTGATTAAAATTATACATGTGGTTCATACATATTGTCGTGGATGGTGGACTAGGGATCAGATAGAAGTAATAGTACCCATGCATGTGCAGAGCTGTGGGATTCCCATATTAGCTCAGTGAACGTACTGGTGTTCAGTTTTTGGGCCTAATGTTCGAGTCTTCTAGGAGGCATAGGGTCGAGTCTCTCAAGACGGTGGCATATTTCATGTCTTTTAATGTCAAAGTTGACACAATGTGGTTGTTCGGGTGTCAGTGGTTTCGTATAACTACTTCTTCGCATACAAGGCAATATAGAGTGAAACATTGTGGTGGATTCGTCTAATAGTATATTATCATGCCTACGCCAATTATGAGATGGGCTGTTGACAAATTAATCAATTACTGGAGAATATATTATTTTTCACACCTTGATTGGTCGGCTCAAACATTTGTGATGCTGGCTTGTATGCCCGTGTTTTATCAGCTTTAGAGCTGATCCGTGCCATATGTCCAAGCCCTTACATCATGCATAAATATCATGCTCTTCACATCAATTTCATTACAACCATGGCGTCTCTATTTCCATGCGTTTTTTGCTGATTATACAATACAAATACAATAAAAAATAGATACACACTGTAAATTTCATTGTCATTGTATGAATCTATGTACCTTTTTTATGTAATTTTATGTCATTGTAAATAATTTAATGCTTTGATGTACAATAAATATATTATTTTAATGATGGTCTATGATTTATTTATTCTCCCCCATTCACTTTAATTAATCTTGATTAGTGGCCTGAAACCTAGATAGATAATCACTCCTGGTATGGCTAACACACGGCTACATAGTCACATTCATAATTGTGTCTAATTACCTAAATAGCTAATAATATTAATATCTGGGTAAAATAAAACTGAGAAATTCCACGGAATTTTATCTAGATTAACTCGATGCAGGTCTGCGTTAGACGCCATTTTGTTAGATAGCTTGTCTAGCGTAGTTCAAGGTCAATTGCAATCAAAACAAAACAAACTTGTAAATTAGCTGTATATGATCACACATTTATAGTTTTGTATAATGGGAATGATTCGATAATTGAGGTCGTTTATGCAACCAGCAGTACTTAATGAAATGATGACATCGTTTGAAGATTATGTAAACATGATCGGATGACCGAATGACTGTAACTTGTGTAAATAATTAGGTAATTTGTTTTTCACAAATAAGATCAAAGGTAGTAGTTGTGAAAAATATGATTTTTGTGTCCTCAACTATATAACAAGTGAATGAAACTTGTCAAAATGGCTACTTTCGGTTTTAAATGGACTTAGTGAATGAAATTTCCATCGATGGCTCAGACAAGTTCAACTTCAAATCGGCATTTGAAATGTGGGCCAAGAAGAACAGACGCATTTTTAACTGAATGATGTTTGATTTGTTAGACATAGTGGATACTTGTACATGTATAAATACATGTAATTCTGATGTTGTATTTTAAAATTATTATGACCAAGAAAATAATTAAAGTTGTAAAAGTTCATTGGATTGTCTTCAAAAATGAATAGTATGCATGTCTTTTTGAGCGTAAAGTTCATTTGAAATGTAATCCTGTGTTGGCTTCCATTATTAATCACTGTCACAGGGCTACATTGTAAAATAAACTTTTAGCCTTAACAGGTATGCCTACTTTCATTATATATTAATACTTCTTCCAGAAAAAAAACGGGATAGAATCTCATTAATTTACAAATAAAAGTAGCCAAAAAAATCAAACCAGGATTAGGGTTAGGACACCCCTCCCCGCACCCACCCCTTCGTTCACACAGATAAGTGGCCCCAACTTTTTTCGGCCCAATGTGGGCCCTGAGTAGCCAAACCAATGTACATAGTGAAGGCCAGAATCTCATGTAGTCCCAGTAATATCTATGGAGGTGGGATAGATATGGTGACTACTTATCCACTGCATGATAGCTAAATGGCTGTCGTTTGCATGGAGATATAATAGTATATTAACTTAAATCTCTATGAAGGAAAGGGCGATTTGGGACAAAAACAGACTTCCCCCAAAAACCGTAAATATCTCCCTTTTGTATCATAAACAGCTCCCTATCTCCCTTTTATATCATAAACAGCTCCCTATCCTGAAGGTCTAGGTAAAACCCTGCCTGACCTGTCAACTATCACTATAGATTCTCCATGGCTGGGAAAGGGATGGGTTTTTTAAAATGATTTAATTAAAGCGTGGATAGACATTCTGAACCTTGCAAAATATGATGGTATTGGCCACAGTGAAGGACTGATGTCCGAATATATGCTACATGTATATATGAATTTATGTTGTTGTAAATTAGTTAATTAGTGAAGGCATGTGAAAGCATTATGTAAAGATTGTACATCGGCGTTGCTGATTGGCCGTGCTTATTGATAGCAGTAATTTCATTGAATTATGATAACATACTGGGATGTCTCTAGTAGCTAGGTGGAACTTGGTTTATGCCATGGAGTGTGTGTGTACCAGGCTATTAATCAACACTACACAGATGGATCTGTAGTTCAGTGGTTAACACGCTGGACTGGTAATCCAGGGATCACAGGTTCGATCCCCCGTCTGACCCTTATAAAATTAACAAGTTTCTCAGATGGGACATTAAACCAAGGTCTCGTGTCGGTGCTTTACACCGTACATGTAAAAGAACGAGAGGAGACTCTGGAATGTGTCTATGTCTGTATCATTGCACTATCCTCCAAAAATCTAAAATAACTAATCTCTTCAGCAGGCGTCGCTCATATGGGCACCGGTAGCGACGATAAATAAACGTATAATACACATGTGTGTACCCGACTGTCAATCAACACTACAAACAATTATACTCCAGTAATAAAACAAAGTCAGATATAGCTAGCTGTGTGTCTCTTGATAGCCAAGCAAGAACACTTAAAGCAACATCTTTGCCTAAAACGCTCTACAGTTTGAGCCTAGCTATAATCCGACACATGAAATAAACCAAAACTGACAATGGTGGCAGCCGTGGGAAAAACCACGGATAAACTATTGATTTACGACTTTCATGCATCACACATTGATATAAAAAAGCCTAATGTGCACTAATTTAATATGATCCATATCTCCGTTAAATCCTAATTATTATCGTATATTCCCTATTTAACGCCCCTGGGGGCATTACATTTTACAAAGGGGGGAGGGCGTTTATTAGAATACATAGAATATGATCAAACACAACGAAAGTCTATTGTATGATAAACAATGCAATTATCAGTATGACTCGTTTTTCTGGAGGACAGTGTTCGCGCATGTAAGAGAAACCACGCATTTCTTGGTGGTATATTTCCATGACAATTTGCTGCGATGTTACGCAATACTCGGTGCTAAATATACAGGTAACGTCGGATATGGTGGTGCATAGAAAGTATAGGTATACTATATGCAGGTAACGTCCGATATGGTGGTGTATAGAAAGTGTAGGTATACTATATGCAGGTAACGTCCGATATGGTGGTGTATAGAAAGTGTAGGTATACTATATGCAGGTAACGTCCGATATGGTGGTGTATAGAAAGTGTAGGTATACTATATGCAGGTAACGTCGGATATGGTGGTATATAGAAAGTGTAGGTATACTACATGTATATGCAGGTAACGTCCGATATGGTGGTATATAGAAAGTGTAGGTATACTATATGCAGGTAACGTCCGATATGGTGGTGTATAGAAAGTGTAGATATACTATATGCAGGTAACGTCCGATATGGTGGTGTATAGAAAGTGTAGGTATATACTACATGTATATGCAGGTAACGTCCGATATGGTGGTATATAGAAAGTGTAGATATACTATATGCAGGTAACGTCCGATATGGTGGTGTATAGAAAGTGTAGGTATACTACATGTATATGCAGGTAACGTCCGATATGGTTGTGTATAGAAAGTGTAGGTATACTATATGCAGGTAACGTCCGATATGGTGGTATATAGAAAGTGTAGATATACTATATGCAGGTAACGTCCGATATGGTGGTGTATAGAAAGTGTAGGTATACTACATGTATATGCAGGTAACGTCCGATATGGTGGTGCATAGAAAGTGTAGGTATACTATATGCAGGTAACGTCCGATATGGTGGTATATAGAAAGTGTAGGTATACTATATGCAGGTAACGTCCGATATAGTGGTGTATAGAAAGTGTAGGTATACTATATGCAGGTAACGTCCGATATGGTGGTGTATAGAAAGTGTAGGTATACTATATGCAGGTAACGTCCGATATGGTGGTGTATAGAAAGTGTAGGTATACTATATGCAGGTAACGTCGGATATGGTGGTATATAGAAAGTGTAGGTGTACTACATGTATATGCAGGTAACGTCGGATATGGTGGTGCATAGAAAGTGTAGGTGTACTACATGTATATGCAGGTAACGTCGGATATGGTGGTGTATAGAAAGTGTAGGTATACTATATGTATATGCAGGTAACGTCCGATATGGTGGTATATAGAAAGTGTAGGTATACTATATGTATATGCAGGTAACGTCGGATATGGTGGTGTATAGAAAGTGTAGGTATACTACATGTATATGCAGGTAACGTCGGATATGGTGGTGTATAGAAAGTGTAGGTATACTACATGTATATGCAGGTAACGTCCGATATGGTGGTGTATAGAAAGTGTAGGTATACTATATGTATATGCAGGTAACGTCCGATATGGTGGTGTATAGAAAGTGTAGGTATACTATATGTATATGCAGGTAACGTCCGATATGGTGGTGTATAGAAAGTGTAGGTATACTACATGTATATGCAGGTAACGTCGGGTATGGTGGTATATAGAAAGTGTAGGTATACTATATGTATATGCAGGTAACGTCCGATATGGTGGTATATAGAAAGTGTAGGTATACTACATGTATATGCAGGTAACGTCGGATATGGTGGTATATAGAAAGTGTAGGTATACTATATGTATATGCAGGTAACGTCCGATATGGTGGTGTATAGAAAGTGTAGGTATACTATATGTATATGCAGGTAACGTCCGATATGGTGGTGTATAGAAAGTGTAGGTATACTATATGCAGGTAACGTCCGATATGGTGGTATATAGAAAGTGTAGGTATACTATATGCAGGTAACGTCCGATATGGTGGTGTATAGAAAGTGTAGGTATACTATATGCAGGTAACGTCCGATATGGTGGTATATAGAAAGTGTAGGTATACATATATGCAGGTAACGTCCGATATGGTGGTGTATAGAAAGTGTAGGTATACTACATGTATATGCAGGTAACGTCCGATATGGTGGTATATAGAAAGTGTAGGTATACTAATGTATATGCAGGTAACGTCCGATATGGTGGTGTATAGAAAGTGTAGGTATACTATATGCAGGTAACGTCCGATATGGTGGTATATAGAAAGTGTAGGTATACTATATGCAGGTAACGTCCGATATGGTGGTGTATAGAAAGTGTAGGTATACTACATGTATATGCAGGTAACGTCCGATATGGTGGTATATAGAAAGTGTAGGTATACTATATGCAGGTAACGTCCGATATGGTGGTGTATAGAAAGTGTAGGTATACTATATGCAGGTAACGTCCGATATGGTGGTATATAGAAAGTGTAGGTATACTACATGTATATGCAGGTAACGTCCGATATGGTGGTGTATAGAAAGTGTAGGTATACTATGCAGGTAACGTCCGATATGGTGGTGTATAGAAAGTGTAGGTATACTATATGCAGGTAACGTCCGATATGGTGGTGTATAGAAAGTGTAGGTATACTATATGCAGGTAACGTCCGATATGGTGGTGTATAGAAAGTGTAGGTATACTACATGTATATGCAGGTAACGTCCGATATGGTGGTGCATAGAAAGTGTAGGTATACTATATGCAGGTAACGTCCGATATGGTGGTGTATAGAAAGTGTAGGTATACTATATGCAGGTAACGTCCGATATGGTGGTGTATAGAAAGTGTAGGTATACTATATGCAGGTAACGTCCGATATGGTGGTATATAGAAAGTGTAGGTATACTATATGCAGGTAACGTCCGATATGGTGGTGTATAGAAAGTGTAGGTATACTATATGCAGGTAACGTCCGATATGGTGGTGTATAGAAAGTGTAGGTGTACTACATGTATATGCAGGTAACGTCGGATATGGTGGTGTATAGAAAGTGTAGGTGTACTACATGTATATGCAGGTAACGTCGGATATGGTGGTGTATAGAAAGTGTAGGTATACAATATATGCAGGTAACGTCCGATATGGTGGTATATAGAAAGTGTAGGTATACTATATGTATATGCAGGTAACGTCGGATATGGTGGTGTATAGAAAGTGTAGGTATACTACATGTTCATGCAGGTAACGTCGGATATGGTGGTGTATAGAAAGTGTAGGTATACTACATGTATATGCAGGTAACGTCCGATATGGTGGTGTATAGAAAGTGTAGGTATACTATATGTATATGCAGGTAACGTCCGATATGGTGGTGTATAGAAAGTGTAGGTATACTATATGTATATGCAGGTAACGTCCGATATGGTGGTGTATAGAAAGTGTAGGTATACTATATGTATGGTAACGTCCGATATGGTGGTGTATAGAAAGTGTAGGTATACTATATGCAGGTAACGTCGGATATGGTGGTATATAGAAAGTGTAGGTATACTATATGCAGGTAACGTCCGATATGGTGGTGTATAGAAAGTGTAGGTATACTACATGTATATGCAGGTAACGTCCGATATGGTGGTATATAGAAAGTGTAGGTATACTATATGCAGGTAACGTCCGATATGGTGGTATATAGAAAGTGTAGGTATACTATATGCAGGTAACGTCCGATATGGTGGTGTATAGAAAGTGTAGGTATACTATATGCAGGTAACGTCCGATATGGTGGTATATAGAAAGTGTAGGTATACTATATGCAGGTAACGTCCGATATGGTGGTGTATAGAAAGTGTAGGTATACTACATGTATATGCAGGTAACGTCCGATATGGTGGTGTATAGAAAGTGTAGGTATACTATATGCAGGTAACGTCGGATATGGTGGTATATAGAAAGTGTAGGTATACTATATGCAGGTAACGTCCGATATGGTGGTGTATAGAAAGTGTAGGTATACTATATGCAGGTAACGTCCGATATGGTGGTATATAGAAAGTGTAGGTATACTATATGCAGGTAACGTCCGATATGGTGGTGTATAGAAAGTGTAGGTATACTATATGCAGGTAACGTCCGATATGGTGGTATATAGAAAGTGTAGGTATACTATATGCAGGTAACGTCCGATATGGTGGTATATAGAAAGTGTAGGTATACTATATGCAGGTAACGTCCGATATGGTGGTGTATAGAAAGTGTAGGTATACTATATGCAGGTAACGTCCGATATGGTGGTATATAGAAAGTGTATGTATACTATATGTATATGCAGGTAACGTCCGATATGGTGGTGTATAGAAAGTGTAGGTATACTATATGCAGGTAACGTCGGATATGGTGGTATATAGAAAGTGTAGGTATACTACATGTATATGCAGGTAACGTCGGATATGGTGGTGTATAGAAAGTGTAGGTATACTATATGTATATGCAGGTAACGTCCGATATGGTGGTATATAGAAAGTGTAGGTATACTATATGCAGGTAACGTCCGATATGGTGGTATATAGAAAGTGTAGGTATACTATATGCAGGTAACGTCCGGATATGGTGGTGTATAGATAGTGTAGATATACTATATGCAGGTAACGTCCGATATGGTGGTATATAGAAAGTGTAGGTATACTATATGCATTGTTAGATGACTTGTGTTTGACGATTTTATGTCTACCCAAACTTACAACAAAGCATCGCTAATGATGTTTGCACCTACCGCCAACAAAGCAGTGCTAATTATCAATGTACTACAACAATTGTTCTCAATGTGTGCATTATTAACAGGGGTATAGATTATGTCAATCAAGCAGATACTGATATTATTGGCCGACATATTTAGACAATTTATATACGGGCATATATTCCCGAATTTGAAACAAAATGGCATTTAAACACACACCACACACACCACACAACACACCACACTACACACACCACACAACACACACTACACAACACACCACACCACACTACACACACCACACAACACACCACACTACACACACCACACAACACACACTACACAACACACCACACCACACTACACACACCACACAACACACCACACACAACACACCACAGTGTAAAGCACCGACACGAGACTTCGGCTTAAAGTCCCATCTGAAAGACTATTAATTTTATTAGGGTCAGACGGGGGATCGAACCTGTGATCCCTGGATTACCAGTCCAACGTGTTAACCACTGGACTACAGATCCGTCTGTTCTAAAGATAATTCTATCCTTCTATTCTTATATGGAGGTGCTGCCATGCTTCGTATGGTAACCATAGAACAAGTTTGTGTGTGTTTTACGTTTATTTATCGTCGCTACCGGTTGCCCATATAACCGACGCCTCCTGAAGAGATTAGTCATTTTAGATTTTTGGAGGATAGTGCAATGATATAGACAGAGACTCATTCCAGATCTCCTCTGGTTCTTTTACGTGCACGGTGTAAAGCACCGACACAAGACCTCGGTTTAATGTCCCATCTGAAAGACTTGTTAATTTTATTAGGGTCAGACGGGGGATCGAAAAATTTGTTTTGTGAATTAGCTTAACCCTTTCAACACCACAGACCTCTAAATTGGCTTACAAAAAAGTGTAGATCCAGATGAGCCGGCTCATGACGAGCCGTCTCATCAGGATCTGCAATTTTTTCAAGTAATATAACTATTTTTAGAATAAAATTACCCATTTTGATAAATGAACTGATCCAAATGTAACATTCTTATTAATTTATTGGTCTAAAAATATCACGGACCAGTCCATACCAGATTTTCAGTTTGGTTTTCGTAAAGACAAAAGCACTGTAGATTGTATTTTTGTTTTAACCTCGATTATAGACAAAGTTATTTGTCTAGAAAAGAAGAAACTTTATTGTGCTTTCGTTGATTTTCGTAAAGCTTTCGATGTAGTGTACAGAAACGGTATTTGGTTTAAGCTATTACAGTATGGAGCTTCAACTAAATTAGTTAATATGTTGCAAAAAATATATGAGAGTGTAAAATCATGTGTACGTATTAATGGAACTTACACTGACAATTTTGACTGTGTCAAAGGTGTAAAGCAAGGCGAACCATTATCACCGTTGCTATTTCTATTCTTTATCAACGATATGTACCAGTCAATTTACGATAATACAATAGACACCGTTAGTATTGATGAACTTCGTATGTTGTTATTATTATTTGCTGATGATACTGTTCTAATGTCTTATTCTAAAGAAGGTTTACAACGTTTGTTAAATAATCTACATATGTATTGCAACAATTGGGACATTAGTGTAAATATTGATAAAACTGTTGTTATGGTGTTTAAAAAGGGCAACAGACCTGAACATATTGTAGTGTCATATAATAATTACAAGTTAAATATTGTTACAAAATTCACATACCTAGGTGTAACATTATCTGCTAATGGTAGTTTTTACCAAACACAAAAAGCGCTTTCACAGCAAGCAATGAGAGCTTTGTTTTCTCTTAATTCCTTGTTTGATGTTTTATCTTTTGAATTGTCGGAAAAAGTTAAGTTATTTGACTCCATGATCGCCTCAATTCTAAACTATGGATGTGAAGTATGGGATTTCCATAAAGCTCCTGACGTCGAACGTTTGCATTTAAAATTTCTTAAACAAATATTACAAGTGCGACAGCAGACAACAAATGCAACAGCATATGGCGAGTTTGGACGTGTTCCATTATCTGTAATTCGTAAGGTTAGAATAGTTAGATATTGGTATAAAATATCTAAATGTCCAAATTGTCTTGTGTATAAATTGTATAATATGCGTGATATGAATGGTAATTATATAAATAAATGGTCAAACGATGTTAAAACACTCTTAGACAACCTAGGGTTTTCCTATTTATGGACTAGTGCAGTTGTAACAAATGTACACATACAGAGTGTAATAAAGTGTATACATGATCAATATCTACAGCAGTGGTTCTCAGACCTTAGAAATATACCTAAACTTGAAACCTATTGCATGTTTAAAACATATTTCCAGCCAGAAAAGTATTTATCCTGTGTTAAAAATGTTAGTTATAGAATTAATTTGTCTAGATTTCGATGTTCTGCTCATAATTTACTCATAGAAGAAGGTCGTCATAGTAATATTGATAGAAACCAGAGAATTTGTACGAAATGCAATATGAATGTTATTGAAACTGAATATCACTTTTTATTAGTATGTCCATTCTATAGAGAAGTAAGAAACAACTGTTTACCAGATTATTATTGTCATTGGCCTAACTTGAATAAGTTTAAGTCATTGTTACAATGTTCACAAAGTAGTATTATTAATAAAATATCAAAATATATTTACCAAGCATCTGTTATTAGAGGGTAGTTGTCAATGAACACATTAACGTATGTAGTATATTCATTATATTTTTCAAACTACGATACCCATTAATTTTAATTTTGTTTTCATGCTTTTCTCTATTGTAGTTGTATATTATGTACTGTCCGTCGTACATGTTGTATAGGCGACGAACAATTGTGTTTAATGCCAATAACTCTGAAACTGAAACTGAGTTACTTGGTGTTGAATGGGTTAAAACAGACATTTAAAATATACTCATTACTTGGTATTATTTAATTGGTTGATGTTGGTATCAGTTTCACACATTCCAATCAAGACAACCAATGTCATCACAACCATACAGGGGTAAAATCAAACACATACCTGATATTGTTAACTACCCACCAATTATGCATAGTAACAAATGTGATTTGCACAACTTGTGAAAAACATGGACATCGCCAATTTAGTAAACAATGGAATGCCGTCACTTTTATGACAATGCACAAGGATCATCCCTTGACATAATTGGCATGTCCAGTTTTAGAGGGTAATTTTTTGTTGAATAAACACAAAATATTATGAAATCTTGTCCGGTTTCCGGAGTAAAGGGCTCCGCTCCGGATTAGTGAGGGTTTTATTACAATGAAAATAGAATGGAAACATTTTGGACAGTAGAAACATTCCGGTTTAGAGGCGAATCCGGATTAGAGGGATTTTTCCAGTGTAAGATGCAGTTGGGGAAAAAGAAATGCCAAAAAAGGTGACATTTGTGATTTTGTGATTTTCATGCATTACGAAATTGTGATACTAACTTTTGGGGCATAAGTCCAATAAATAAACATGTTTTGACATGTGACAGTAGGCTGAATAAATCTCGAAGGGATATGCGGCTGAAAATTGTAACGAATTACGTATTTTATGCAGGCACCGATTTTACTGTAATGTATAAACATGACATCACGCATTGTGATGGGGTTATTCCCTGTACGAGAGTCTCATACCATATCGTACACAACGCAATGCACAATCGGATAACAAAGGTGTGTAGAATAGATAACACTGACATATCGAGATTAACAAATTATTATGCATGGCTGTGACTGACCATTGTTTGCAAAATAGTTATTGAACAAAAGAAAATTAAATTATGTAATGATAGATCGTCCCCTGATGGCTTCCAAATTGGATATCGAAGGTGATCAGAGTGTGTCGAGATTAGCAAATTCAATTATGCATGACTGTGGTTGTTTGCAAAATAGATATTAAACAAAAGAAAACTGTATTATGTCATGAAAGATTGTCCCCTGAGGGACTCCTGGTCACATATATCAAAGGTTTTTAGAATTATGAGTATTTCAGTTTTTGATACTGACATTTCTAGATTAGTAAATTCAATTCAAATTGTTTATTTATTATAGTGTCACCCCTATTCAAAGGGCCAACCATTTCTGACTTATGAGACACCTCTTTTTTTATCAACATCAGTACTTCCCGAATCATATACTTGTATGCCAGGCAACAGGCTGGTAGGCAATCGGTAACCATTATTTAACTAGTTGGCGGCTCACCAACCGGCCATATCAGAACGAACCCCTGACAAGATTTGAACCTTCGACCTCCCGATCTGTTAGGCGGTCGCATTAACCACTAGGCCACGGAGACGGTTTTATGTTATGCGGGATCGTGACTAGCCATTGTTTGCGACATTGAAACAAAATAAGAAATATTATACATGCCCGGGTGCGAATTTGTGGCCATATTGGGAACATTAGGATTTATTTGTGCAGCCATTTTTACGAGTGTATTTACACCATTTTTCCCCATTTTTTATGCATATTTTAGCGGATTTGAACAATTTTGGAATTGATATTTACACGGGAACTCCATTTTCCCGCTGATTTTGTCACGCCAAAATGTTGTCTATAAATACGGTACTCACTAGCAACGTATTTACAAATTATTACGGTTATCATACCAAACTGAATATTCAGGTGATACTCCTATCTTCGCAATCTGATGCTTCAGACGTATCTTATGTACTCAAAATGTCCAAATTGAGGGTTCGAGGGTTTCATCCTGATATCATTGCATCTGCTTTATTTCTATAATACAGAAACACTTCCACACTAAATACCCGAAAAATCAACAAATTTAAATTGTTTGAATATTTGCCAATAAACTCAAATCAATTGTTTACCTCTGTTGGGAGCACTCATCTGGTCTGTGAAACATTCTCACACGAGGAACCATCACTTCAACTTAACGACAGCTTTTAGAACTTGCCACCAGTTCTTTCTCTCATTCCGTTCTCTCAGAATCGTATAATGAAGCCAAATAAATTCAATAGCAAGATGTTAACCCAATATTACTGCAAATAAATCACTCGCACAGTAAAAATACTGAGACATCATGATAATGCTAACCAATCATTGTTCTTAAATTTCTCCTTAGCAACATGGTTCACTTGGTTAGCAAGAACACATCTTATACACAGTCAATTTCAGAAATTTGGAAAAAGACAAATCGTGTCCAAGTGTATTTCTGTAGGCTTCACTAATTCTGGCATACAAAGACAGACATCACTCATTTCCAAAATGGAACCAACTTCTTGATCAATCCAGTTGTTTGTGTACTTGTTTACTAAATGATGTACCTTGCTTGCCGATATAGACCCGTGTATTTGGAATGTCAACATTTCTCTTGGACACCCTGGTGTTTGATATTTAAGAACTATTATTTGTGTTTCCGTTATCGTATCATCGAATAAAATAGAGTTCTGTCTGATGTATAGGAATTAACCAAGTAGTTATTTATTCAATGATAAATAATGGAATGACAACTTTATTTCCATTCTAGCATGACCCACAATAATGCTATTAACGGATAAATGTTGGTATTATTTCCATTCTAGCATGACCCACAATAATGCTATTAACGGATAAATGTTGGATTTATTTCCATTCTAGCATGACCCACAATAATGCTATTAACGGATAAATGTTGGTATTATTTCCATTCTAGCATGACCCACAATAATGCTATTAACGGATAAATGTTGGTATTATTTCCATTCTAGCATGACCCACAATAATGCTATTAACGGATAAACCACACATGACCCACAATAATGCTATTAACGGATAAATGTTGGTATTATTTCCATTCTAGCATGACCCACAATAATGCTATTAACGGATAAATGTTGGTATTATTTCCATTCTAGCATGACCCACAATAATGCTATTAACGGATAAATGTTGGTATTATTTCCATTCTAGCATGACCCACAATAATGCTATTAACGGATAAATGTTGGTATTATTTCCATTCTAGCATGACCCACAATAATGCTATTAACGGATAAATGTTGGTATTATTTCCATTCTAGCATGACCCACAATAATGCTATTAACGGATAAATGTTGGTATTATTTCCATTCTAGCATGACCCACAATAATGCTATTAACGGATAAATGTTGGTATTATTTCCATTCTAGCATGACCCACAATAATGCTATTAACGGATAAATGTTGGTATTATTTCCATTCTAGCATGACCCACAATAATGCTATTAACGGATAAATGTTGGTATTATTTCCATTCTAGCATGACCCACAATAATGCTATTAACGGATAAATGTTGGTATTATTTCCATTCTAGCATGACCCACAATAATGCTATTAACGGATAAATGTTGGTATTATTTCCATTCTAGCATGACCCACAATAATGCTATTAACGGATAAATGTTGGTATTATTTCCATTCTAGCATGACCCACAATAATGCTATTAACGGATAAATGTTGGTATTATTTCCATTCTAGCATGACCCACAATAATGCTATTAACGGATAAATGTTGGTATTATTTCCATTCTAGCATGACCCACAATAATGCTATTAACGGATAAATGTTGGTATTATTTCCTTCTAGCATGACCCACAATAATGCTATTAACGGATAAATGTTGGTATTATTTCCATTCTAGCATGACCCACAATAATGCTATTAACGGATAAATGTTGGTATTATTTCCATTCTAGCATGACCCACAATAATGCTATTAACGGATAAATGTTGGTATTATTTCCATTCTAGCATGACCCACAATAATGCTATTAACGGATAAATGTTGTATTATTTCCATTCTAGCATGACCCACAATAATGCTATTAACGGATAAATGTTGGTATTATTTCCATTCTAGCATGACCCACAATAATGCTATTAACGGATAAATGTTGGTATTATTTCCATTCTAGCATGACCCACAATAATGCTATTAACGGATAAATGTTGGTATTATTTCCATTCTAGCATGACCCACAATAATGCTATTAACGGATAAATGTTGGTATTATTTCCATTCTAGCATGACCCACAATAATGCTATTAACGGATAAATGTTGGTATTATTTCCATTCTAGCATGACCCACAATAATGCTATTAACGGATAAATGTTGGTATTATTTCCATTCTAGCATGACCCACAATAATGCTATTAACGGATAAATGTTGGTATTATTTCCATTCTAGCATGACCCACAATAATGCTATTAACGGATAAATGTTGGTATTATTTCCATTCTAGCATGACCCACAATAATGCTATTAACGGATAAATGTTGGTATTATTTCCATTCTAGCATGACCCACAATAATGCTATTAACGGATAAATGTTGGTATTATTTCCATTCTAGCATGACCCACAATAATGCTATTAACGGATAAATGTTGGTATTATTTCCATTCTAGCATGACCCACAATAATGCTATTAACGGATAAATGTTGGTATTATTTCCATTCTAGCATGACCCACAATAATGCTATTAACGGATAAATGTTGGTATTATTTCCATTCTAGCATGACCCACAATAATGCTATTAACGGATAAATGTTGGTATTATTTCCATTCTAGCATGACCCACAATAATGCTATTAACGGATAAATGTTGGTATTATTTCCATTCTAGCATGACCCACAATAATGCTATTAATAGATAAATGTTGGTACTACTTTGTCGGAGTGTCACCTAATTACTCTTGCTGTTATTTGGCTGACAGCTTTACAAATGACCACCTTGAAATAAATATTTTTCCAAAAGTGTATACTGTATATACTCGGCCATAAGTTGACCTAATTTGCTTCTAAAATAGTGCTCTAAAATGTTCCATCGACCTATAACTGAGTCATATAAAAAAAAAATATTTAAAAATTGTTTAAATAAAGTTATTTTTATTTTAAAAACAACTTGTGTTGTTAATATTGTATATTATGTTACTTTGACCTTTTGTCTCGACCATTTGTTGATCGTAACTGTTTCGAGAGATTTTAAGGAACACAAATTTTCAGAAAATAGTTATATACCGGGTAGACCTATTTATGAAAGTTATAGTGTATGTAAAATATATGTTTTCTAACTCCAAAAGTACCACTTTGACATATGAGTGAGTGTACATAAAATACACGTTTTTAAAGTACCACTTTGGAATAATGAAGCCGTGGAAATTAGAATAATGAAGCCATGGAATAATGAAGCCGTGGAATAATGAAGCCATGGAATAATGAAGCTGTGGAATAATGAAGCCATGGAATAATGAAGCCATGGAATAATGAAGTGTGGAATAATGAAGCTGTGGAATAATGAAGCTGTGGAATAATGAAGCCATGGAATAATGAAGCCATGGAATAATGAAGCTGTGGAATAATGAAGCCATGGAATAATGAAGCTGTGGAATAATGAAGCCATGGAATAATGAAGCCATGGAATAATGAAGCCATGGTGGAATAATGATGAAGCCATGGTGGAATAATGAAGCCATGGAATAATGAAGCTGTGGAATAATGAAGCTGTGGAATAATGAAGCCATGGAATAATGAAGCCATGGAATAATGAAGCCATAGAATAATGAAGCCATAGAATAATGAAGCCGTGGAATAATGAAGCCGTGGAATAATGAAGCCATAGAATAATGAAGCCGTGGAATAATGAAGCCATGGAATAATGAAGCCATGGAATAATGAAGCCATGGAATAATGAAGCTGTGGAATAATGAAGCCTGGAATAATGAAGCCATGAATAATGAAGCCATGGAATAATGAAGCCATGGAATAATGATGAAGCCGTGGAATAATGAAGCCATGGAATAATGAAGCCATGGAATAATGATGAAGCCGTGGAATAATGAAGCTGTGGAATAATGAAGCCATGAAATAATGAAGCCGTGGAATAATGAAGCCATGGAATAATGAAGTCATGGAATAATGAAGCCATGGAATAATGAAGTCATGGAATAATGAAGCCATGGAATAATGAAGCCGTGGAATAATGAAGCCGTGGAATAACACATTTTATTTTACTGATAAATTACTATATTTCATTGGAAAGCATAAAATAAATGTATGCATAGAGCCAAATCGGAGGGCACAGAACTTGCCGTCTGATCAGGCTCTATGCTGTTTGCCATTCGGATTGTGGAGCTAAAACACTTGGCTGAATAGCAAACAACATAGATCCTATCAGATGAGGTGTTACAGATGAGATGTTGTTTGCACATTCCGGCCAATTATTCAGCATTTTAACATTATGGGGAATTTTGTGATTTTCAATGTTTGTGGAGTGCATGAATTGTAAAATGAAAATATTTTAATGGCAGTTTATAAAAGGAACTTTAGTTGCGATTAGCAGGTTACGCGTTAAAGATGAAACTAACCCAGCAACTTCATGCAGTAATATTTATATTATGTATCAGATATTCCCGGCCATAAGACGATCTCAGCCATAAGTCGAGGGTCAAACTGAAGCTGGATCCTTTAATAAGCCGAGGGTCAAACTGAAGATGGAGCCTTTAATAAGTCGAGGGTCAAACTGAAGGTGGAGCCTTTAATAAGTCGAGGGTCAAACTGAAGCTGGAGCCTTTAATAAGTCGAGCATCAAACTGAAGCTGGAGCCTTTAATAAGTCAAGGGTCAAACTGAAGCTGGAGCCTTTAATAAGTCGAGGGTCAAACTGAAGGTGGAGCCTTTAATAAGTCGAGGGTCAAAATGAAGCTGGAGCCTTTAATAAGTCGAGGGTCAAAATGAAGCTGGAGCCTTTAATAAGTCGAGGGTCAAACTGAAGCTGGATACTTTAATAAGCCGAGGGTCAAACTGAAGCTGGATCCTTTAATAAGTCGAGGGTCAAACTGAAGCTGGAGCCTTTAATAAGTCAAGGGTCAAACTGAATATGGAGCCTTTAATAAGTCAAGGGTCAAACTGAAGGTGGATCCTTTAATAAGTCGAGCGTCAAACTGAAGCTGGAGCCATTAATAAGTCGAGCGTCAAACTGAAGCTGGAGCCTTTAATAAGTCAAGGGTCAAACTGAAGCTGGAGCCTTTAATAAGTCGAGGGTCAAACTGAAGCTGGAGCCTTTAATAAGTCGAGGGTCAAAATGAAGCTAGAGCCTTTAATAAGTCGAGGGTCAAAATGAAGCTGGAGCCTTTAATAAGTCGAGGGTCAAACTGAAGCTGGATCCTTTAATAAGCCGAGGGTCAAACTGAAGCTGGATCCTTTAATAAGTCGAGGGTCAAACTGAAGCTGGAGCCTTTAATAAGCCGAGGGTCAAACTGAAGCTGGATCCTTTAATAAGCCGAGGGTCAAACTGAAGCTGGATCCTTTAATAAGTCGAGGGTCAAACTGAAGCTGGATCCTTTAATAATCCGAGGGTCAAACTGAAGCTGGATCCTTTAATAAGTCGAGGGTCAAACTGAAACTGGAGCCTTTAATAAGCCGAGGGTCAAACTGAAGCTGGATCCTTTAATAAGCCGAGGGTCAAACTGAAGCTGGATCCTTTAATAAGTCGAGGGTCAAACTGAAGCTGGATCCTTTAATAAGTCGAGGGTCAAACTGAAGCTGGATCCTTTAATAAGTCGAGGGTCAAACTGAAGCTGGATCCTTTAATAAGTCGAGGGTACTTTGTGGATGTATGACATTTGTTATGACAATGCTTTCTCTCTCATGGTAGGCTCAATTTTAGATATCTGGTTGACTTTATTCCAAATACCAATTAAACATATATGAAGCTTGTGTATCAGTTTTTTCTATGGTTTATGATGTAAATAATTATCTAAACCAATCATTACGACACAAACCTAATGAAATTGCAGCACATATTTCAAGAATTTTCAATTACAAGCAAGAAAAACACTACTGAATTGTGGGCCGCTACAATTATTTGAACTATTCATAGCTTTTATTTGACCCAGCATGCAAAGAGTTTTAAACTGGAAATGAGTGCTTATCAACATAGTACAGTAAGTCCCTTCTAGATAAGCCCTGTCACTTCTAAGTTATTGCACATAAATTGATAATATTGTCTACAAGCAATCAATACTTTTAGTAGTGCAAGCCTCCTCCGAAAGCTAGGACAGTTAAATTGTTAAACCTACAAGAAATGTCTACTGTGACATGATAATTATATTCCATTTCTATGTTGCTCACTCTAAGTTACAATTTGAATGTATAAGTCAGATAAATGTCAAAGCTCTTCCATCATGCAACAATTGATAGGAGAAATTCTCAACATTATTGGTGTTTTGATATTTCTTAGAAATAATAATATGGAATAGGAGATAAATTACGAGGAAGAGACAAAGTTCTTATCAATTACGCATAGCATGGAACCGCAGTCTTGGTACAGCATGGAACCGCAGGCTTGGTACAGCATGGAACCGCAGTCTTGGTACAGCATGGAACCGCAGTCTTGGTACAGCATGGAACCGCAGTCTTGGTACAACATGGAACCGCAGGCTTGGTACAGCATGGAACCGCAGTCTTGGTACAGCATGGGACCACAGTCTTGGTACAGCATGGAACCGCAGTCTTGGTACAGCATGGAAACGCAGGCTTTGTACAGCATGGAACTGCAGGCTTGGTACAGCATGGAACTGCAGTCTTGGTACAGCATGGAAACGCAGTCTTGGTACAGCATGGAACCGCAGACTCAGTACAGCATGGAACTGCAGTCTTGGTACAGCATGGAAATGCAGTCTTGGTACAACATGGAACTGTAGGCTTGGTACAGCATGGAACCGCAGTCTTGGTACAACATGGAACCGCAGGCTTGGTACAGCATGGAACCGCAGTCTTGGTACAGCACGGGACCACAGTCTTGGTACAGCATGGAAACGCAGGCTCAGTACAGCATGGGACCGCAGGCTTCGTACAGCATGGAACCGTAGGCTTGGTACAGCATGGAACTGCAGGCTTGGTACAGCATGGGAATGCAGTCTTGGTACAGCATGGAACTGCAGGCTTGGTACAGCATGGAACTGCAGTCTTGGTACAGCATGGAACCGCAGTCTTGGTACAGCATGGAACCGCAGGCTTGGTACAGCATGGAACCGCAGTCTTGGTACAGCATGGGAATGCAGTCTTGGTACAGCATGGAACCGCAGGCTTGGTACAGCATGGAAACGCAGTCTTGGTACAGCATGGAAATGCAGTCTTGGTACAGCATGGAACCGCAGTCTTGGTACAGCATGGAACCGTAGGCTTGGTACAGCATGGAACCGCAGACTCAGTACAGCATGGAACTGCAGTCTTGGTACAGCATGGAACCACTGGCACAGTACAGCATGGAACCACTGGTACAGTACAGCATGGAACCACTGGCACAGTACAGCATGGAACCACTGGTACAGTACAACATGGAACAACTGGCACAGTACAGCATGGAACCACTGGCACAGTACAGCATGGAACCACTGGCACAGTACAACATGGAACCACTGGCATAGTACAGCATGGAACCACTGGTACAGTACAGCATGGAACCACTGGCACAGTACAGCATGGAACCACTGGCACAGTACAGCATGGAACCACTGGTACAGTACAGCATGGAACCACTGGTACAGTACAGCATGGAACCACCGGCACAGTACAGCATGGAACCACTGGTACGGTACAGCATGGAACCACTGGCATGGTACAGCATGGAACCACTGACACAGTACAGCATGGAACCACTGGTACAGTACAGCATGGAACCACTGGCATGGTACAGCATGGAACCACTGGCACAGTACAGCATGGAACCACTGGCACAGTACAGCATGGAACCACTGGTACAGTACAGCATGGAACCACTGGTACAGTACAGCATGGAACCACTGGTACAGTACAGCATGGAACCACTGGCATGTTACAGCATGGAACCACTGGTACAGTACAGCATGGAACCACTGGCACAGTACAGCATGGAACCACTGGCACAGTACAGCATGGAACCACTGGTACAGTACAGCATGGAACCACTGGTACAGTACAGCATGGAACCACTGGCACAGTACAGCATGGAACCACTGGCATGGTACAACATGGAACCACTGGTACAGCTCAGCATGGAACCACTGGCACAGTACAGCATGGAACCACTGGCATGGTACAGCAGGGAACTGATCCTTTAATAAGTCGAGGGTCAAACTGAAGCTGGATCCTTTAATAAGTCGAGGGTCAAACTGAAGCTGGATCCTTTAATAAGTCGAGGGTCAAACTGAAGCTGGATCCTTTAATAAGTCGAGGGTACTTTGTGGATGTATGACATTTGTTATGACAATGCTTTCTCTCTCATGGTAGGCTCAATTTTAGATATCTGGTTGACTTTATTCCAAATACCAATTAAACATATATGAAGCTTGTGTATCAGTTTTTTCTATGGTTTATGATGTAAATAATTATCTAAACCAATCATTACGACACAAACCTAATGAAATTGCAGCACATATTTCAAGAATTTTCAATTACAAGCAAGAAAAACACTACTGAATTGTGGGCCGCTACAATTATTTGAACTATTCATAGCTTTTATTTGACCCAGCATGCAAAGAGTTTTAAACTGGAAATGAGTGCTTATCAACATAGTACAGTAAGTCCCTTCTAGATGAGCCCTGTCACTTCTAAGTTATTGCACATAAATTGATAATATTGTCTACAAGCAATCAATACTTTTAGTAGTGCAAGCCTCCTCTGAAAGCTAGGACAGTTAAATTGTTAAACCTACAAGAAATGTCTACTGTGACATGATAATTATATTCCATTTCTATGTTGCTCACTCTAAGTTACAATTTGAATGTATAAGTCAGATAAATGTCAAAGCTCTTCCATCATGCAACAATTGATAGGAGAAATTCTCAACATTGTTGGTGTTTTGATATTTCTTAGAAATAATAATATGGAATAGGAGATAAATTACGAGGAAGAGACAAAGTTCTTATCAATTACGCATAGCATGGAACCGCAGTCTTGGTACAGCATGGAACCGCAGGCTTGGTACAGCATGGAACCGCAGTCTTGGTACAGCATGGAACCGCAGTCTTGGTACAGCATGGAACCGCAGTCTTGGTACAACATGGAACCGCAGGCTTGGTACAGCATGGAACCGCAGTCTTGGTACAGCATGGGACCACAGTCTTGGTACAGCATGGAACCGCAGTCTTGGTACAGCATGGAAACGCAGGCTTTGTACAGCATGGAACTGCAGGCTTGGTACAGCATGGAACTGCAGTCTTGGTACAGCATGGAAACGCAGTCTTGGTACAGCATGGAACCGCAGACTCAGTACAGCATGGAACTGCAGTCTTGGTACAGCATGGAAATGCAGTCTTGGTACAACATGGAACTGTAGGCTTGGTACAGCATGGAACCGCAGTCTTGGTACAACATGGAACCGCAGGCTTGGTACAGCATGGAACCGCAGTCTTGGTACAGCACGGGACCAAAGTCTTGGTACAGCATGGAAACGCAGGCTTGGTACAGCATGGAACTGCAGTCTTGGTACAGCATGGAAACGCAGTCTTGGTACAGCATGGAACCGCAGACTCAGTACAGCATGGAACCGCAGTCTTGGTACAGCATGGAACCGCAGTCTTGGTACAGCATGGAACCGCAGGCTTGGTACAGCATGGAACCGCAGTCTTGGTACAGCATGGAACCGCAGGCTTGGTACAGCATGGAACCGCAGACTCAGTACAGCATGGAACTGCAGTCTTGGTACAGCATGGAACCACTGCCACAGTACAGCATGGAACCACTGGTACAGTACAGCATGGAACCACTGGCACAGTACAGCATGGAACCACTGGTACAGTACAGCATGGAACCACTGGTACAGTACAGCATGGAACCACTGGCATGGTACAGCATGGAACCACTGGCACAGTACAGCATGGAACCACTGGTACAGTACAGCATGGAACCACTGGCACAGTACAACATGGAACCGCTGGCATGGTACAGCATGGAACCACTGGCATGGTACAGCATGGAACCACTGGTACAGTACAACATGGAACAACTGGCACAGTACAGCATGGAACCACTGGCACAGTACAGCATGGAACCACTGGCACAGTACAACATGGAACCACTGGCACAGTACAACATGGAACCACTGGCATAGTACAGCATGGAACCACTGGCACAGTACAGCATGGAACCACTGGCACAGTACAGCATGGAACCACTGGCACAGTACAGCATGGAACCACTGGTACAGTACAGCATGGAACCACTGGTACAGTACAGCATGGAACCACCGACACAGTACAGCATGGAACCACTGGTACGGTACAGCATGGAACCACTGGCATGGTACAGCATGGAACCACTGACACAGTACAGCATGGAACCACTGGTACAGTACAGCATGGAACCACTGGCATGGTACAGCATGGAACCACTGGCACAGTACAGCATGGAACCACTGGCACAGTACAGCATGGAACCACTGGTACAGTACAGCATGGAACCACTGGTACAGTACAGCATGGAACCACTGGTACAGTATAGCATGGAACCACTGGCATGTTACAGCATGGAACCACTGGTACAGTACAGCATGGAACCACTGGCACAGTACAGCATGGAACCACTGGCACAGTACAGCATGGAACCACTGGCATGGTACAGCAGGGAACTGATCCTTTAATAAGTCGAGGGTCAAACTGAAGCTGGATCCTTTAATAAGTCGAGGGTCAAACTGAAGCTGGATCCTTTAATAAGTCGAGGGTCAAACTGAAGCTGGATCCTTTAATAAGTCGAGGGTCAAACTGAAGCTGGATCCTTTAATAAGTCGAGGGTACTTTGTGGATGTATGACATTTGTTATGACAATGCTTTCTCTCTCATGGTAGGCTCAATTTTAGATATCTGGTTGACTTTATTCCAAATACCAATTAAACATATATGAAGCTTGTGTATCAGTTTTTTCTATGGTTTATGATGTAAATAATTATCTAAACCAATCATTACGACACAAACCTAATGAAATTGCAGCACATATTTCAAGAATTTTCAATTACAAGCAAGAAAAACACTACTGAATTGTGGGCCGCTACAATTATTTGAACTATTCATAGCTTTTATTTGACCCAGCATGCAAAGAGTTTTAAACTGGAAATGAGTGCTTATCAACATAGTACAGTAAGTCCCTTCTAGATAAGCCCTGTCACTTCTAAGTTATTGCACATAAATTGATAATATTGTCTACAAGCAATCAATACTTTTAGTAGTGCAAGCCTCCTCCGAAAGCTAGGACAGTTAAATTGTTAAACCTACAAGAAATGTCTACTGTGACATGATAATTATATTCCATTTCTATGTTGCTCACTCTAAGTTGAATGTATAAGTCAGATAAATGTCAAAGCTCTTCCATCATGCAACAATTGATAGGAGAAATTCTCAACATTGTTGGTGTTTTGATATTTCTTAGAAATAATAATATGGAATAGGAGATAAATTACGAGGAAGAGACAAAGTTCTTATCAATTACGCATAGCATGGAACCGCAGTCTTGGTACAGCATGGAACCGCAGGCTTGGTACAGCATGGAACCGCAGTCTTAGTACAGCATGGAACCGCAGTCTTGGTACAGCATGGAACCGCAGTCTTGGTACAACATGGAACTGCAGGCTTGGTACAGCATGGAACCGCAGTCTTGGTACAGCATGGGACCACAGTCTTGGTACAGCATGGAACCGCAGTCTTGGTACAGCATGGAAACGCAGGCTTTGTACAGCATGAAACTGCAGGCTTGGTACAGCATGGAACTGCAGTCTTGGTACAGCATGGAAACGCAGTCTTGGTACAGCATGGAACTGTAGGCTTGGTACAGCATGGAACCGCAGTCTTGGTACAACATGGAACCGCAGGCTTGGTACAGCATGGAACCGTAGGCTTGGTACAGCATGGAAATGCAGGCTTGGTACAGCATGGAACCGCAGGCTTGGTACAGCATGGAACTGCAGTCTTGGTACAGCATGGAACCGCAGGCTCAGTACAGCATGGAACCGCAGGCTTCGTACAGCATGGAACCGTAGGCTTGGTACAGCATGGAACTGCAGGCTTGGTACAGCATGGGAATGCAGTCTTGGTACAGCATGGAACTGCAGGCTTGGTACAGCATGGAACTGCAGTCTTGGTACAGCATGGAACCGCAGTCTTGGTACAGCATGGAACCGCAGGCTTGGTACAGCATGGAACCGCAGTCTTGGTACAGCATGGGAATGCAGTCTTGGTACAGCATGGAACCGCAGGCTTGGTACAGCATGGAAACGCAGTCTTGGTACAGCATGGAAATGCAGTCTTGGTACAGCATGGAAATGCAGTCTTGGTACAACATGGAACCGCAGGCTCAGTACAGCATGGAACCGCAGGCTTGGTACAGCATGGAAACGCAGTCTTGGTACAGCATGGAAATGCAGTCTTGGTACAGCATGGAACCGCAGTCTTGGTACAGCATGGAACCGTAGGCTTGGTACAGCATGGAACCGCAGACTCAGTACAGCATGGAACTGCAGTCTTGGTACAGCATGGAACCACTGGCACAGTACAGCATGGAACCACTGGTACAGTACAGCATGGAACCACTGGCACAGTACAGCATGGAACCACTGGTACAGTACAGCATAGAACCACTGGTACAGTACAGCATGGAACCACTGGCATGGTACAGCATGGAACCACTGGCACAGTACAGCATGGAACCACTGGTACAGTACAGCATGGAACCACTGGTACAGTACAGCATGGAACCACTGGCACAGTACAGCATGGAACCACTGGTACAGTACAGCATGGAACCACTGGCACAGTACAACATGGAACCGCTGGCATGGTACAGCATGGAACCACTGGCATGGTACAGCATGGAACCACTGGCACAGTACAACATGGAACCACTGGCATGGTACAGCCTGGAACCACTGGCACAGTACAGCATGGAACCACTGGTACAGTACAGCATGGAACCACTGGCACAGTACAACATGGAACCACTGGTACAGTACAACATGGAACAACTGGCACAGTACAGCATGGAACCACTGGCACAGTACAGCATGGAACCACTGGCACAGTACAACATGGAACCACTGGCATAGTACAGCATGGAACCACTGGTACAGTACAGCATGAAACCACTGGCACAGTACAGCATGGAACCACTGGCACAGTACAGCATGGAACCACTGGCACAGTACAGCATGGAACCACTGGTACAGT
>CM026387.1:30153375-30185329 GCA_014843695.1 Archivesica marissinica
TATCATAGTGGGTGTACACATGCGCAGAAACGTACGAATAAACGGCTCCTTTGAGCTAGAGGTCACAATCAGATATAGTATAAATAAAACATGGACAATTACATTATTGCCAAGTGAAACATGGGTCTGCTTCGTAATCACAGTTTCATGAAATACTCCCCTATTCATCTAATTATAGGCCATGTTATGGCATTGTTGCAATACTCACTATACAAACACGAAATAACGTGTTTCGCAATCGAGCTAAAATAAATTTGTATAATATTTATACAAACACGATGACCAGATGTTGCAACGAATTCTGTATAGAGGTTAGCAAATTGACACAGGTTTTCGGCCAAATGTTAGAACTCATATGTTTCAAGACATACTGACATATGATATGAATTGTTCACTTGCTTTTCAGAAATGCTGTTTGGCATTGTAGTTCTAAATACTACGTAACTACACATATAAAATGTAATGCCAGATTATTGTACCAGTATGTTTCATAAGTTATTCGACTAACCGACCGTTATACAAACGTCGTAAATAAGCACCCCTTGCCCATTATGGTAAATTATAATAAAGTACAGTTTACATCCGTTATGTCAAAGTCGGTTATGTCGAATGATGATAAGTCGGATCAAAGTCACGTTTTAGACACTATCATTTTACATATAACTGGCTCCGTTTATATCGAATTTCGGTAAGTCAAACTTCGGTTAGGTCGAAGTATTTTGATCGGTTCGACGGAATTCGACATAACCGATGTAGACTGTAGATTCATTGCACTTGTCACATTGCCAGAATGTCTTCTATTTCTAAATCCAAGATATGTAAGCTTGAAGAACAACTGCAACACGCATAACACACACGCATAGGTCAACAAGTAAGCCAATACAATGTAAGTCAATCTTGCTCGAAAGATCACATCCAATAAGAGATCACTTGTAGTAAGAAACCATCTTATCAGTTCACATTTGCGTCTTTTAGGATAATATTAGCATGTATGACGAGACCATTCAAGCTGCTATGCCTTTCCAGTTGCTGTTCTTGTTGTGCGCCAAACAAATATAAAAATGCGTAATCTGACATGATAGGCAATCTGTTGTAATCACAGACTACATAGTTTGCAATCCTTAAGGATTTTCTTGTACACTTATAATGTCTGATGGCTTTTCTTCAAATTGGAAGATAGACCAATTTTATAACAAAATGCGTATTTAAAATTCATATTTAATTTAAATCATATTTTTATATTTGTTTGGCGCACAACATTCTCTTGATAAACGTGACGTTTGACTGTATATGCATTGGAGTTAATCAAACCGGCTGTCCAATTAGCGCAGTGATTAGCGCGCTCGCTTCTCACCAATGCAACCCGGGTTCGATCCTCGGAACGGGAAGTATGTGAGATGGTACGGTGGTCGCCAGATAGGACAGGTTGGTTTTCTTTTCTACGGGTACGCCGGTTTACTCCCACACGATTAATCACAAATACGCTTTCACCCGCGTCAACGAGAGTGTATTCATTTTCAACAACAACAACAACAACATTTATTCAACATTACGCAACATTACAGTGCTTCTATTCTACTATAAATAGTATATAAACATAACATGTAATGACAACATGAAACATGAGTCCTACACGTGGTATCTTAAGCAAAGTGAAGATTATCATAATTATCATATTTTATTAAGTTTTTTTTTTTTTTTAATTTTTATTAAAGAGAAGCTTAGTTTGTTTTAGTATTATATAATTATATAATAATAGTTGCTAAAACTTGCTTTGCAATCGTTGTAAAATAAACTAAAAAGTTAATCAAATCTGACAGAACGTGTGAACAAATTTGATGTTAAGATTATTGAACGGTGTTTATAAAATAACGGTGCACATGCAGTAATTCATAAACTGCCTTACGATTTGATATCCTTCGGCATTTACGAATGGTGTCCAGGAGATAGAAAACTAATAATCAAAACGTTCTGGAAAAGAATAGGCCTACTACACAAGTCATACATTTTATTGAGGGTTTTTAAGCATTTAAGAATAGCAAGTCATGAAAGCAAATATTATTTAGACATACTATTTGGCTGTCCGATTAGCGCTCTCGCTTCTCACCAATGCAACATGGGTTCGATTCTCGGAACGGGAAGTATGTGAGATGTTACGGTGGTTGCCAGATCGGACAGGTGGGTTTTCTCCGGGTACTGCGGTTTCCTCCCACACAAATGACCACATTTACGCTTTCATCCGCGCCAACAAGAGTGATTGATATAAGTTGTTAGAACTTGCTTCGCAATCGTTGTTTGATGCTCCATGTATACCAAACAACTGCTATCCCTCTTGAAAGCGTGTTTATTAATGTTCGCTGCCATCAAAGTCTAACTCCTGTTAAAAACAGGAAAGAAACTAGGCTGTATACGTGTGTCCCGTTTTTATTCCAGCAATTTTAATAATATATACTTAACCCTTTCAACACAACATAACTCTAAGTAGGCTTACAAAAAGTGTAGATCCAGATGAGCCGGCTCATGATGAGTCGTTTCATCAGGATCTGCACTTTTTGCCAGTAATATTACTATTTATAGACAAAATTACCCATTTTGATAAATGAACTGGTCCAAATGTAATTTTCTTATTAATTGATTGATTGATTAATTGATTGATTGGTCTACACACTTTTAATATCACGCACCAGTCCATCTCAGTTACTCGGTGTTGAATGGGTTAAAAATGATGTGCGTATATTAATGGTATTGCTTTTGCGATTTGTGACAGAGACATGGAGCAATGAAGAGATATGAATGAAAACGATAGACTGATCTACATGTAGTCTCAATATCAGATTATTATGTTTCAACAATGTTCAAGTACATTAAAAATTCAAAAGTTCAAAAGTTCAAAAGTGTGGATTTGCAAAACTTGGGTAATACTTGTTTTGTAAGGAATACAACTGTATGATGGCAACTATCGTTGTTGTTGTCTAAGGTTTAACATTGAACATAATATGTACTCCCCAATAGCAACACCTTTTATACGCCCTTGTAATAGTTTATAGTTAATTA
This sequence comes from Archivesica marissinica, assembly GCA_014843695.1. Classification (NCBI taxonomy): domain Eukaryota; kingdom Metazoa; phylum Mollusca; class Bivalvia; order Venerida; family Vesicomyidae; genus Archivesica; species Archivesica marissinica. The sequence goes on from CM026387.1 coordinate 30,156,430, forward strand.
CTCGATTGCGAAACAGAGTCCCTAAGGGTCTCATTGCCTCCTTCACTCTCCCTCGTGGCGATGGATTCCATCAGGAATGATGTCTCGCGAGTGATTAATATAAGTTGTAAGAACTTGTTTCGCAATCGAGCTAAAATAAATTTGTATAAACTGAATCTTAATTAGTAATCACACAATAGTGTAACATTCATAATACATCAACAAGAAGATATAGGGTGATAAGACTGTCTCCATGAGCATTCAATAGCTAAACTTATAAACAATACCACGTTGGGCGCCATGCTCAATAATGTATACGTCATATGCTGAGATTCAAACTACTCATATATGTCTTCTAATCATGATTAAACATTATGAGAACAAGTCAAAGTTTGCATTATATATAAATCACATTCATTTGCTTGTATTGAGTGTAATACAGCCATCACATATTTTATTGTATGTACACACGTGTAATTCAATCTGAAATGACTCTGCTTTGTCGCGGCATGACAGTTTGCATATGACACATTTGACATATAGTTTGTGTCAATGCTTTATTTGTTGAAAATCAACTATTTAAATCAATAAAATGCTAAATTTATATTACTACGAGCGGCATTAGTGATTAAAAGTTGCTGATTATTTGCGTGTAGGTGTTTGATTATCAGATACCTTACCGATTACTTTGAGATGTTACTCGTGTGACCCCACTGGGGAATTGGTTCCGGATCGTTGTAGAAAGTAGTTTTTGCAATCAAGCAGACCATACTTTGATGACGTTTTACCAGAGACTGTTTGTTTCTTACTGTGATTGTGGTGCATCGGTGGCATCTATGCTCATTTGAAGAAGACATTGTGTGCATTTATTTCAGTACTACTTGCTCCAGCGCATTGATGAGTAAACAGCCATATATGACAGCTAGGATCCCTACGCGTTCCATTTTTAACATGTGTTTTTTTACATTTGAAAATTGCGAACAACTTTGATGGTGATGCCATGACTTACTTGTGTTCAACAGCAAGCAACAGCCCTGGAGGTTACAGAACTGCATGCGGTAAATGTGGATTCTTGTTTGGAACTGAGAATTTGACTGACAGTTCATCGATTTACTATAGCACGAAGGAGGAGAACATAGTTACGGTGGTGTGCATCCTACTGTCCGTAGTACGAAGAAGGAGAACATAGTTACGGTGGTGTGCATCCTACTGTCCGTAGTACGAAGAAGGAGAACATAGTTACGGTGGTGTGCATCCTACTGTCCGTAGTACGAAGAAGGAGAACATAGTTACGGTGGTGTGCTTCCTACTGTCCGTAGCACGAAGAAGGAGAACATAGTTACGGTGGTGTGCATCCTACGTCCGTAGCACGAAGAAGGAGAACATAGTTACGGTGGTGTGCATCCTACTGTCCGTAGCACGAAGAAGGAGAACATAGTTACGGTGGTGTGCATCCTACTGTCCGTAGCACGAAGAAGGAGAACATAGTTACGGTGGTGTGCATCCTACTGTCCGTAGCACGAAGAAGGAGAACATAGTTACGGTGGTGTGCATCCACCCAACAAAAAAACAAACCACTACTGTCCGTAGCACGAAGAAGGAGAACATAGTTACGGTGGTGTGCATCCTACTGTCCGTAGCACGAAGAAGGAGAACATAGTTACGGTGGTGTGCATCCTACTGTCCGTAGCACGAAGAAGGAGAACATAGTTACGGTGGTGTGCATCCTACTGTCCGTAGCACGAAGAAGGAGAACATAGTTACGGTGGTGTGCATCCTACTGTCCGTAGCACGAAGAAGGAGAACATAGTTACGGTGGTGTGCATCCTACTGTCCGTAGCACGAAGAAGGAGAACATAGTTACGGTGGTGTGCATCCTACTGTCCGTAGCACGAAGAAGGAGAACATAGTTACGGTGGTGTGCATCCTACTGTCCGTAGCACGAAGAAGGAGAACATAGTTACGGTGGTGTGCATCCTACTGTCCGTAGCACGAAGAAGGAGCACATAGTTACGGTGGTGTGCATCCTACTGTCCGTAGTACGAAGAAGGAGAACATAGTTACGGTGGTGTGCTTCCTACTGCGTTACTATGGCAATATGATAAATATGATCTTACACTCGTGATGATTCATACCATATTTTATGAAACTTGTTTTGGAATTTTGCTATTAAGTTTGCCAGACGACTGGCTTAATAGCAAACTTGCAAAACTCATTTCATAAAAGATTGTCGACGGTAGTCCCAATAACTAATATAGTTCATTTTTCTTTTTGGTACAAATGCATTTTCAAGACAGACTTTTACAGACAGATAGGTTTTGTGTTGTTTTTTTGTGTGGAGAAATTAAGTGAAGTGAGAAGACTTCAGACTAGTTGATGTGTAGAAAAGATGTGGTATAAGAATTCAGGCCATTGCAAACTGAAATTTGGTATACTGTATTATTTGGCGGAGGAATACAGTGTGTAAACACAGAAAAGATGTGGTATAATAATTCAGGCCATTGCAAACTGAAGGTTGGTATAATGTATTATTTGGCGGAGGAATACAGTGTGTAAACACAGTGACGTTATTCACAGGTGAGCACTGGCTATGGAAAACATTATAATTGGAAGAGTTTTGCTCTTTTACAGTTTCATTTAAATACCTCTTCACAATGTACGTGGTACCAGAAGAAATGAAAGATTGGAAATATAAATGAACAGACTAGACTGTATGTGTTTTTATTATGTATTTAATAGGCAATTTATTTGTTGTTTTACAACATGAAGTCAACAACCTCCACCACTCGGTCACGGCGGACCCTTAACTATATACAGTCATTCCTGTCTTAAGCAGCCAGCCATGTACATAGGTTATTAATAATGCATATAGATCATACGCGTCAGCCAATAACCACCAGCACATGCAAACATCGAAGCCTTATTCGTCGTTTCTTACGATCATGCAAGGATAAGCAGTGAGGAAGTAAAGCAATGAGGCAGTGATGTGAGACAGTGAAGTGAGGCAGTGAAGTAACGAGGCAGTGATGTGAGGCAGTGAGGAAGTGAAGTGAGGCAGTAAAGCAATGAGGCAGTGATGTGAGGCAGTGAGACAGTGAAGTGAGGCAGTAAAGTAATGAGGCAGTGATGTGAGGCAGTGAAGTGCGGAAGTGAAGTAACGAGGCAGTGATGTGAGGCAGTGAGGCAGTGAAGTGAGGCAGTGAGGCAGTAACGCAATGAGGCAGTGATGTGGGGCAGTGATGCAGTGAAGTGAGGCAGTAAAGTAATGAGGCAGTGATGTAGGGCAGTGAGGCATTGAGGCAGTGAAGTGAGGCAGTAAAGCAATGAGGCAGTGATGTGAGGTAGTGAGACAGTAAAGCAACGAGGCAGTGATGTGAGGTAGTGAGGCAGTAAAGCAATGAGGCAGTGAAGTGAGGCAGTAAAGCAACGAGGCAGTGATGTGAGGTAGTGAGGCAGTAAAGCAATGAGGCAGTGAGGCAGTAAAGCAATGAGGCAGTGAGGCAGTAACGCAATGAGGCAGTGAAGTGAGGAAGTGAGGCAGTACAGCAACGAGGCAGTGATGTGAGGCCGTGAGGCAGTGAAGTGATGCAGTGAGTCAAATTCTAAGTAACTTGTATAGCATAGAACCCCACATGGCTATATATGTAAGTACTGTATGTATGCTTAGATTGAGCTACATTCATTGCAGGGACAATGAGACAAGTGTTCCAATTCTAAGTGACTTGTATACTATATAACCCATTGGATTATATATGGTATACCACCGGAACTTGAAATGTTATCCATAAGCCACCAAAGGTCCTGTACCTCTATCCAAGGACCCCGCCTCTATTAAAAAAAGAGGGGTGTCCTAGGATAGAGGTACAATACCTTTGGTGGCTTATGAATAAAAGTTCACGTTCCTGAGGGTATACACTGTATGCGCTGTATGCATCGTACAGTTAGGTTAATATCCCTATATACCGTTAATCACCAAGCCGTACAAAAAGAGAATCAATGTACATCATTCGTAAATATACCCTCTAAATTGCCGAGGACACGCGACAATGCAAATCGAGTGTAATACTCTTTGACAGATACAAGACATAAATACGACATAAAGACAATAATAGGATGCAATCTGTGCCATGGTACAGTGATGTACGCCCTGCATAACAGCTATGCCTAAATTGGTCTGAATCCGTACACGTTTGTGCGTTTTAACGTATAGTTTATACACATTTATTTTAGCCCGATTACAAGTTCTTAGTACAATGTATATTAATCACTCCCAAGAGCTCATTCCCGAATCCATAGCCACGCGGGAGAGAGAATAGGCAACGTGGAAATTAAATGCCGTGCCTAAGGGTACAATCGTAACGGCTCCAGCGGGGCTCAAACTCCGAGATTTCCCCACCAGTAACGAACACGCTACCTATGCGCTATCACGACTTCCATAGTTGTAGCGTATATATCTATATAACTCTACAAATCTATAAGAAGTGGAGGATGAACACGGGTCAGTGGTCAGGTGATTAACATTTTGTAAGACGAATCCAGGGATTGCAGGTTCGAACCCCACCTTAATAGAATAGTCATGATTAGAGTGCATTCAGATGGAACCTTCTACCGGAACCGGGCATGTAAAACCACCAGTGACCAAGGTTATTAAACGTTTCTAAGATTTGATTGGTTGAGTCTGAGATTTACAGGCAGCTGAACCAATCAGAAGCTTATTACTGGACTTGAGATTGCAGATGAGGTTTATAACCTTGGTGCCACGGATGCATCGTGGATTGGAACGTTTTCTGTATATCTTCTAAAACATTAAATGACTAATATAATTTTAGAGGCGTCACCCCGTTTAATCGTGGAGACGCTAAAAATGATCAAAATGTTGATGAGATAATTATATCAACCAACGATCTCCACAATAGAGTGCGAATCTTAAAATTGCTAGATTTTTCCCCTTGCGTACTTACACAATATATTGTTGTGGGTGAAATTAGCAGTGTACTGCTGTACTGCTAGCAGTGAGTAGTGAGTAGCGTAAAGCAGTGTATTCTAGTAGTGAATGATGTACAAATACACATTTTCGTGGAAAAAATAACAAAAATACCCACTGCTGCACTACACCGCTCGTACATTTCCACACTGCTCACTGCCTCACTGCCAGCAGCAAAGCAGTGCATAACTGGGATGAGCCGCGCTTCGCTAAAAATCACCCCGCTCATTGCTGAAGTAAAGCCTAATTGGTCTGTTTCCAGTTACCCAGCGTACCCGTAAACAATTTTCGAAAAAAAAAAGTTCAAAATTTTAATTTTATTTTTTGGGGAAGAATTTGCATTTGCACATTATTCACTACTAGCGTACACTGTTCACTTCTGGATTATACTACTCACTGCTAGCAGTACAGCAGTACACTGTTCACTTCTGGATTATACTACTCACTGCTAGAAGTAGAGCAGTACACTGTTCACTTCTGGATTATACTACTCACTGCTAGAAGTAGAGCAGTACACTGCTCACTGCCAGCAATACAGCAGTACACTGGTAGTACATTACTCGTTGCCAACTTCACACACATAGTTTTTGCGATTATTTTTTTTCACTTGTTATAAATTAATAACATTTCCATTTATTAAAATCAATAACACATACATTTGTGTTTTCTTTAATGTCTCTGTATGAGTTTTTCTTTAGTTGGAAAAATAATACTAAGATTCATATGCATGATGAGTGAGCTTATTTACCCTCGCCTCCGGCGAACCATATGGGCGAGCGTTCTTATGCATTTGTGTGTGTTTTACCTTTATTTATCGTCGCTACCGGTTGCCCATATGAGCGACGCCTCCTGATGAGATTAGTTATTTTAGATTTTGGAGGATAGTGCATGATACAGACAGAGACCCACTCCAGAGTCTCCTCTGGTTCGTTTACGTACATGGTGTAAAGCACCGACACGAGACCTCGGTTTAAAGTCCCATTTGAAAGATTATATATTAGGGTCAGACGGGGGATCGAACCTGCGATCCCTGGATTACCAGTCCAGCGTGTTACCACTGGACTACAGATCCGTCTGTTCATATGCATAGCATTTATCCTAGTATTTAGTAAACCACCATTTTACAGAGTTATTGGTGATTTTGCTAAAATACAAATAAAGGGAGGTAATTTACAAATGGTAATTTCACAAAAACTTGTGAAGCTTGTGGCCATAATTTCCATATTGTTCTGTTTGAAGTAATACATTATTATTGAAAATTGAATATATAAGACAATAATCACAATATCTAATCATCCACTCTTTACAATAGCTCGTTGTGCAGAACATTCTAAGTAAACGCATAATGGGACTTTAATGTGGCTTTCGTACATTAAGGAACTTTTTCTCTCTCGATTCCTAGTTGCATATCTCGATTTCGTGGTTGTCAATACAATGCGTCGTATTTTACATATCTTCTGATGAATGTCTTGCTAAAATATTCAAATATTCAGAGATATGTATCACATACTGTGTAATTGATTCGTTCAATGCATGTTCCAAATAGAAGGACTGTTTAGTATGCACGTGTTACAGTAGTGTGCCTCTAACATGCATCATGCAACACGTACATGCACATATATACAACACGTACATGCACATACACGCAACACGTACATGCACATACACGCAACACGTACCTGCACATACATGCAACACGTACATGCACATACACGCAACACGTACATGCACATACACGTACATGCACATACATGCAACACGTACATGCACATACATGCAACACGTACATGCACATACACGTACATGCACATACATGCAACACGTACATGCACATACATGCAACACGTACATACACATACATGCAACACGTACATACACATACATGCAACACGTACATGCACATACGTGCAACACGTACATGCACATACATGCAACACGTACATGTACATACATGCAACACTTACATGCATATACATGCAACACGAATATACACATACATGCAACACGTACATGCACATACATGCAACACGTACATGTACATACATGCAACACGTACATGCACATACATGCAACACGTACATGTATATATATGCAACACGTACATGTACATACATGCAACACGTACATGCACATACATGCAACACGTACATGTACATACATGCAACACGTACATGCGCATACATGCAACACGTACATGCACATACATGCACATATATGCAACACGTACATACACATACATGCAACACGTACATGCACATACATGCAACACGTACATGCACATACATGCAACACGTACATGCACATACATGCAACACGTACATGCACATACATGCAATACGTACATACACATACATGCAACACGTACATGCAAATACATGCAACACGTACATGCACATACATGCAACACGTACATGAAACACGTACATGCAACACGTACATGCAAATACATGCAACAGGTACATGCAAATACATGAAACACGTACATGAAACACGTATATGCAACACGTACATGCAACACGTACATGCAACACGTACATGCAACACGTACATGCAACACGTACATGTAGCACGTACATGCAACACGTACATGCAAAACGTACATGCACATACCTGCAACACGTACATGCACATAATGCAACACGTACATGAAACACGTACATGCAACACGTACATGCACATACCTGCAACACGTACATGCACATATATGCAACACGTACATGTACATACATGCAACACGTACATGCACATACATACAACACGTACATGCACATACATGCAACACGTACATGTACATACATGTAACGCGTGTTTGTTTATTATAGTGTCACCCCTATTTAAAGGACCAGCCATTTCTGACTTATGAGACCCCTCTTTTTTATGAACATCAGTACCCGAATCCTATGCTTGTGTGCCAGACGCCAGGCTGGTAGGCAATCGGTAACCATTATTTAACTAGCTGGCGGCTCACCAACCGGCCATATCAGGACGAACCCCTGACGAGATTCGAACCTTCGACCTCCCGCTCCGTAGGCGGACGCCTTAACCACTGGGCTACGGAGACGGTACGTACATGTAACACGTACATGGCAACACGTACATGCAACACGTACACGCAGCACGTACATGCAACATATACATACACGTACATACAACACTTACATGCAACACGTACATACGACACGTACATGCACATACAAGCAACACTTACATGCAACACGTACCTGCAACACGTAAATGCACATACATGCAATACTTACATGCAACACGTACACGTACATACAACACGTATACACAACACGTACATACAACACGTATCCTAAGTCATTATATCACTATATATTACAGAATTTCAGTTTTACGCAACATTTCTACAAAATGTCAAATGCTTTCCTCAAACATTAGAAAACATTAGATTGAAACGATTTCCATTTAAGACATTAGATAATTGAACAAACCGTTATCTCGCATTTGTTCTTAAATAACATGTCTGTTTGAGATACAATATAACAGTCACTTTCTTCGTACACAAATACACTTGGTGGGGTTTCTATTTCATTTATCAAAGTATACAGTCTCCGTGGCCTATAGTGGTTATAGTACCTGCCTACTAAACGGGGAGGCGGAATGTTCGAAACTTGTCAACAAGGTGTCACTCCATATTAATATCAATAGTAACACATACTCCACCATAGGACCAATAGAAATGTAAATGCTACTTTAAAAGCAATAGTAATGAAATATACTTTAGAAAAATAGTAATGGACTATACCTTTAGATCAATAGTACTGAACTATACCTTTAGATCAATAGTAATGGACTATACCTTTAGATCAATAGTACTGGACTATACCTTTATATCAATAGTAATGGACTATACATTTAGATCAATAGTAATGTACTATACATTTAGATCAATAGTAATGGACTATACCTTTAGATCAATAGTAATGGACTATACATTTAGATCAATAGTAATGGACTATACATTTAGATCAATAGTAATGGACTATTCACTTCTATCCGTCTCGACCATCACCTACTTACACTTCTAGTCGTCTCGACCATCATCTACTTACACTTCTAGTCGTCTCGACCATCATCTACTTACACTTCTAGTCGTCTCGACCATCACCTACTTACACTTCTAGTCGTCTCGATCATCACCTACTTACACTTCTAGTCGTCTCGACCAACATCTACTTACACTTCTATCCGTCTCGACCAACATCTACTTACACTTCTATCCGTCTCGACCAACATCTACTTACACTTCTATCCGTCTCGACCAACATCTACTTACACTTCTATCCGTTTCGACCATCATCTACTTACACTTCTAGCCGTCTCGACCAACATCTACTTACACTTCTATCCGTCTCGACCAACATCTACTTACACTTCTATCCGTCTCGATCATCATCTACTTACACTTCTAGCCGTCTCGACCATCATCTACTTACACTTCTAGTCGTCTCGACCAACATCTACTTACACTTCTATCCGTCTCGACCATCACCTACTTACACTTCTATCCGTCTCGACCAACATCTACTTACACTTCTGTCCGTCTCGACCAACATCTACTTACACTTCTATCCGTCTCGACCATCATCTACTTACACTTCTAGTCGTCTCGACCAACATCTACTTACACTTCTATCCGTCTCGACCATCATCTACTTACACTTCTATCCGTCTCAACCAACATCTACTTACACTTCTAGTCGTCTCGACCATCACCTACGTACACTTCTATCCGTCTCGACCAACATCTACTTACACTTGTATCCGTCTCGACCATCATCTACTTACACTTCTAGCCGTCTCGAACAACATCTACTTACACTTCTATCCGTCTCGACCATCATCTACTTACACTTCTATCCGTCTCGACCAACATATACTTACACTTCTATCCGTCTCGACCATCATCTACTTACACTTCTATCCGTCTCGACCAACATCTACTTACACTTCTATCCGTCTCGACCAACGTCTACATACACTTCTATCCGTCTCGACCAACATCTACTTACACTTCTATCCGTCTCGACCATCATCTACTTACACTTCTATCCGTCTCGACCATCATCTACTTACACTTCTATCCATCTCGACCATCATCTACTTACACTTCTAGTCGTCTCGACCATCATCTACTTACACTTCTAGTCGTCTCGACCATCATCTACTTACACTTCTAGTCGTCTCGACCATCATCTACGTACACTTCTAGCCGTCTTGACCATCATCTACTTACACTTCTAGTCGTCTCGACCATCATCTACTTACACTTCTAGTCGTCTCGACCAACATCTACTTACACTTCTATCCGTCTCGACCATCATCTACTTACACTTCTATCCGTCTCGACCATCACCTACATACACTTCTAGTCGTCTCGACCATCATCGACTTACACTTCTAGTCGTCTCGACCATCATCTACTTACACTTCTATTCGTCTCGACCATCATCTACTTACACTTCTAGTCGTCTCGACCATCATCTACTTACACTTCTATCCGTCTCGACCATCATCTACTTACACCTCTATTCGTCTCGACCATCATCTACTTACACTTCTAGTCGTCTCGAGCAACATATATTTACACCTCTATCCGTCTCGACTACCATCTACTTACACGTCTAGTCCTCTCGACCATCATCTACTTATACTTCTAGTCGTCTCGACCAACATCTATTTACACTTCTATCCGTCTCGACCATCATCTACTTACACTTCTAGTCGTCTCGACCATCATCTACTTACACTTCTAGTCGTCTCGACCATCATCTACTTACACTTCTAGACGTCTCGACCATCATCTACTTACACTTCTATCCGTCTCGACCAACATCTACTTACACTTATATCCGTCTCGACCATCATCTACTTACACTTCTAGTCGTCTCGACCATCATCTACTTAAACATCTAGTCGTCTCGACCAACATCTATTTACACTTCTATCCGTCTCGACCATCATCTACTTACACCTCTAGTCGTCTCGACCATCATCTAATTACACTTCTAGACGTCTCGACCATCATCTACTTACACTTCTATCCGTCTCGACCAACATCTACTTACACTTCTAGTCGTCTCGACCAACATCTACTTACACTTCTATCCGTCTCGACCATCATCAACATACACTTCTAGTCGTCTCGACCATCATCTACTTACACTTCTAGACGTCTCGACCAACATCTACTTACACTTCTATCCGTCTCGACCAACATCTACTTACACTTATATCCGTCTCGACCAACATCTAGTTACACTTCTAGCCGTCTCGACCAACATCTACTTACACTTATATCCGTCTCGACCATCATCTACTTACACTTCTAGCCGTCTCGAACAACATCTACTTACACTTATATCCGTCTCGACCAACATCTACTTACACTTCTATCCGTCTCGACCAACATCTACTTACACTTCTATCCGTCTCGACCATCATCTACTTACACTTATATCCGTCTCGACCAACATCTAGTTACACTTCTAGCCGTCTCGACCAACATCTACTTACACTTATATCCGTCTCGACCATCATCTACTTACACTTCTAGCCGTCTCGAACAACATCTACTTACACTTATATCCGTCTCGACCAACATCTACTTACACTTCTATCCGTCTCGACCAACATCTACTTACACTTCTATCCGTCTCGACCATCATCTACTTACACTTCTAGTCGTATCGACCATCATCTACTTACACTTCTAGTCGTCTCGACCATCATCTACTTACACTTCTAGTCGTCTCGACCATCATCTACATACACTTCTAGTCGTCTCGACCATCATCTACATACACTTCTAGTCGTCTCGACCAACATCTACTTACACTTCTAGCCGTCTCGACCAACATCTACTTACACTTCTAGCCGTCTCGACCATCATCTACTTACACTTCTAGCCGTCTCGACCAACATCTACTTACACTTCTAGTCGTCTCGACCATCATCTACTTACACTTCTATCCGTCTCGACCATCATCTACTTACACTTCTATCCGTCTCGACCATCATCTACTTACACTTCTATCCGTCTCGACCATCATCTACTTACACTTCTATCCGTCTCGACCATCATCTACTTACACTTCTAGTCGTCTCGACCAACATCTACTTACACTTCTAGCCGTCTCGACCATCATCTACTTACACTTCTATCCGTCTCGACCACATCTACTTACACTTCTATCCGTCTCGACCAACATACTTACACTTCTATCCGTCTCGACCATCATCTACTTACACTTCTATTCGTCTCGACCAACATCTACTTACACTTCTACCGTCTCGACCATCATCTACTTACACTTCTATCCGTCTCGACCAACATCTACTTACACTTCTATCCGTCTCGACCAACATCTACTTACACTTCTATCCGTCTCGACCAACATCTACTTACACTTCTATCCGTCTCGACCATCATCTACTTACACTTCTATCCGTCTCGACCAACATCTACTTACACTTCTATCCGTCTCGACCATCATCTACTTACACTTCTAGTCGTCTCGACCATCATCTACTTACACTTCTAGTCGTCTCGACCATCATCTACGTACACTTCTAGCCGTCTTGACCATCATCTACTTACACTTCTAGTCGTCTCGACCATCATCTACTTACACTTCTAGTCGTCTCGACCAACATCTACTTACACTTCTAGTCGTCTCGACCAACATCTACTTACACTTCTATCCGTCTCGACCAACATCTACTTACACTTCTAGTCGTCTCGACCATCATCTACATACACTTCTAGTCGTCTCGACCATCATCTACATACACTTCTAGTCGTCTCGACCATCATCTACATACACTTCTAGTCGTCTCGACCAACATCTACTTACACTTCTATCCGTCTCGACCATCATCTACTTACACTTCTATTCGTCTCGACCATCATCTACTTACACTTCTAGCCACCAACACACACACCACCCCACCAACACACACACAACCCCACCAACACAACACCACCCCACCAACACACACACCACCCACCAACACACACACACCCACCAACACACACACCACCCCACCAACATCTACTTACACTTCTAGTCGTCTCGACCATCATCTACATACACTTCTAGTCGTCTCGACCATCATCTACATACACTTCTAGTCGTCTCGACCATCATCTACATACACTTCTAGTCGTCTCGACCATCATCTACATACACTTCTAGTCGCCACCACACACACACCACCCACCACATCTACTTACACTTCTATCCGTCTCGACCATCATCTACTTACACTTCTAGTCGTCTCGACCATCATCTACTTACACTTCTATCCGTCTCGACCATCATCTACTTACACTTCTAGTCGTCTCGACCAGCATCTACTTACACTTCTATCCGTCTCGACCATCATCTACTTACACTTCTATCCGTCTCGACCATCACCTACATACACTTCTAGTCGTCTCGACCATCATCGACTTACACTTCTAGTCGTCTCGACCATCATCTACTTACACTTCTATTCGTCTCGACCATCATCTACTTACACTTCTAGTCGTCTCGACCATCATCTACTTACACTTCTATCCGTCTCGACCATCATCTACTTACACCTCTATTCGTCTCGACCATCATCTACTTACACCTCTAGTCGTCTCGAGCAACATATATTTACACCTCTATCCGTCTCGACTACCATCTACTTACACGTCTAGTCGTCTCGACCATCATCTACTTATACTTCTAGTCGTCTCGACCAACATCTATTTACACTTCTATCCGTCTCGACCATCATCTACTTACACTTCTAGTCGTCTCGACCATCATCTACTTACACTTCTAGACGTCTCGACCATCATCTACTTACACTTCTATCCGTCTCGACCAACATCTACTTACACTTATATCCGTCTCGACCATCATCTACTTACACTTCTAGTCGTCTCGACCATCATCTACTTAAACATCTAGTCGTCTCGACCAACATCTATTTACACTTCTATCCGTCTCGACCATCATCTACTTACACCTCTAGTCGTCTCGACCATCATCTAATTACACTTCTAGACGTCTCGACCATCATCTACTTACACTTCTATCCGTCTCGACCAACATCTACTTACACTTCTAGTCGTCTCGACCAACATCTACTTACACTTCTATCCGTCTCGACCATCATCAACATACACTTCTAGTCGTCTCGACCATCATCTACTTACACTTCTAGACGTCTCGACCAACATCTACTTACACTTCTATCCGTCTCGACCAACATCTACTTACACTTATATCCGTCTCGACCAACATCTAGTTACACTTCTAGCCGTCTCGACCAACATCTACTTACACTTATACCGTCCACCACATCTACTTACACTTCTAGCCGTCTCGAACAACATCTACTTACACTTATATCCGTCTCGACCAACATCTACTTACACTTCTATCCGTCTCGACCAACATCTACTTACACTTCTATCCGTCTCGACCATCATCTACTTACACTTCTAGTCGTCTCGACCATCATCTACTTACACTTCTAGTCGTCTCGACCATCATCTACTTACACTTCTAGTCGTCTCGACCATCATCTACATACACTTCTAGCCGTCTCGACCAACATCTACTTACACTTCTAGTCGTCTCGACCATCATCTACTTACACTTCTATCCGTCTCGACCATCATCTACTTACACTTCTATCCGTCTCGACCATCATCTACTTACACTTCTAGTCGTCTCGACCATCATCTACTTACACTTCTATCCGTCTCGACCATCATCTACTTACACTTCTATCCGTCTCGACCATCATCTACTTACACTTCTATCCGTCTCGACCATCATCTACTTACACTTCTATCCGTCTCGACCAACATCTACTTACACTTCTAGCCGTCTCGACCAACATCTACTTACACTCTACCCCACCACACCACACACCACCCGTCTCGACCATCATCTACTTACACTTCTATCCGTCTCGAACATCATCTACTTACACTTCTAGTCGTCTCGACCAGCATCTACTTACACTTCTATCCGTCTCGACCATCATCTACTTACACTTCTATCCGTCTCGACCATCAACTACATACACTTCTAGTCGTCTCGACCATCATCGACTTACACTTCTAGTCGTCTCGACCATCATCTACTTACACTTCTATTCGTCTCGACCATCATCTACTTACACTTCTAGTCGTCTCGACCATCATCTACTTACACTTCTATCCGTCTCGACCATCATCTACTTACACCTCTATTCGTCTCGACCATCATCTACTTACACTTCTAGTCGTCTCGAGCAACATATATTTACACCTCTATCCGTCTCGACTACCATCTACTTACACGTCTAGTCGTCTCGACCATCATCTACTTATACTTCTAGTCGTCTCGACCAACATCTATTTACACTTCTATCCGTCTCGACCATCATCTACTTACACCTCTAGTCGTCTCGACCATCATCTAATTACACTTCTAGACGTCTCGACCAACATCTACTTACACTTCTAGTCGTCTCGACCAACATCTACTTACACCTCTAGTCGTCTCGACCATCATCTACTTACACTTCTAGTCGTCTCGACCAACATCTATTTACACTTCTATCCGTCTCGACCATCATCAACATACACTTCTAGTCGTCTCGACCATCATCTACTTACACTTCTAGACGTCTCGACCAACATCTACTTACACTTCTATCCGTCTCGACCAACATCTACTTACACTTATATCCGTCTCGACCAACATCTAGTTACACTTCTAGCCGTCTCGACCAATATCTACTTACACTTATATCCGTCTCGACCATCATCTACTTACACTTCTAGCCGTCTCGAACAACATCTACTTACACTTATATCCGTCTCGAACAACATCTACTTACACTTATATCCGTCTCGACCAACATCTACTTACACTTCTATCCGTCTCGACCAACATCTACTTACACTTCTATCCGTCTCGACCATCATCTACTTACACTTCTAGTCGTCTCGACCATCATCTACTTACACTTCTAGTCGTCTCGACCATCATCTACTTACACTTCTATCCATCTCGACCATCATCTACTTACACTTCTATCCATCTCGACCATCATCTACTTACACTTCTAGTCGTCTCGACCATCATCTACTTACACTTCTAGTCGTCTCGACTATCATCTACTTACACTTCTAGTCGTCTCGACCATCATCTACGTACACTTCTAGCCGTCTTGACCATCATCTACTTACACTTCTATCCGTCTCGACCATCATCTACTTACACTTCTATCTGTCTCGACCATCATCTACTTACACTTCTATCCGTCTCGACCAACATCTACTTACACTTCTAGCCGTCTCGACCAACATCTACTTACACTTCTAGCCGTCTCGACCATCACCTACTTACACTTCTATCCGTCTCGACCAACATCTACTTACACTTCTGTCCGTCTCGACCAACATCTACTTACACTTCTATCCGTCTCTACCATCATCTACTTACACTTCTATCCGTCTCGACCAACATCTACTTACACTTCTATCCGTCTCGACCATCATCTAGTTACACTTCTATCCGTCTCGACCAACATCTACTTACACTTCTATCCGTCTCGACCAACATCTACTTACACTTCTATCCGTCTCGACCAACATCTACTTACACTTCTATCCGTCTCGACCATCATCTACTTACACTTCTATCCGTCTCGACCATCATCTACTTACACTTCTATCCATCTCGACCATCATCTACTTACACTTCTAGTCGTCTCGACCATCATCTACTTACACTTCTAGTCGTCTCGACCATCATCTACGTACACTTCTAGCCGTCTTGACCATCATCTACTTACACTTCTAGTCGTCTCGACCATCATCTACTTACACTTCTAGTCGTATCGACCAACATCTACTTACACTTCTAGTCGTCTCGACCAACATCTACTTACACTTCTATCCGTCTCGACCAACATCTACTTACACTTCTATCCGTCTCGACCAACATCTACATACACTTCTACTCGTCTCGACCATCATCTACATACACTTCTAGTCGTCTCGACCATCATCTACAAACACTTCTAGTCGTCTCGACCAACATCTACTTACACTTCTATCCGTCTCGACCAACATCTACTTACACTTCTATCCGTCTCGACCATCATCTACTTACACTTCTAGTCGTCTCGACCAACATCTACTTACACTTCTATCCGTCTCGACCATCATCTACTTACACTTCTATCCGTCTCAACCAACATCTACTTACACTTCTACTCGTCTCGACCATCACCTACTTACACTTCTATCCGTCTCGACCAACATCTACTTACACTTGTATCCGTCTCGACCATCATCTACTTACACTTCTAGCCGTCTCGAACAACATCTACTTACACTTCTATCCGTCTCGACCATCATCTACTTACACTTCTATCCGTCTCGACCAACATCTACTTACACTTCTATCCGTCTCGACCATCATCTACTTACACTTCTATCCGTCTCGACCAACATCTACTTACACTTCTATCCGTCTCGACCAACATCTACATACACTTCTATCGTCTCGACCACATCTACTTACACTTCTACCTCTCGACCATCATCTACTTACACTTCTACCACCACACACTACACTTCTAGTCGTCTCGACCATCATCTACTTACACTTCTATCCGTCTCGACCATCATCTACTTACACTTCTATCCGTCTCGACCATCATCTACTTACACTTCTATCCGTCTCGACCATCATCTACTTACACTTCTATCCGTCTCGACCATCATCTACTTACACTTCTATCCGTCTCGACCAACATCTACTTACACTTCTAGCCGTCTCGACCAACATCTACTTACACTTCTAGCCGTCTCGACCATCATCTACTTACACTTCTATCCGTCTCGACCAACATCTACTTACACTTCTGTCCGTCTCGACCAACATCTACTTACACTTCTATCCGTCTCTACCATCATCTACTTACACTTCTATCCGTCTCGACCAACATCTACTTACACTTCTATCCGTCTCGACCATCATCTACTTACACTTCTATCCGTCTCGACCAACATCTACTTACACTTCTATCCGTCTCGACCAACATCTACTTACACTTCTATCCGTCTCGACCATCATCTACTTACACTTCTATCCGTCTCGACCATCATCTACTTACACTTCTATCCGTCTCGACCATCATCTACTTACACTTCTATCCATCTCGACCATCATCTACTTACACTTCTAGTCGTCTCGACCATCATCTACTTACACTTCTAGTCGTCTCGACCATCATCTACTTACACTTCTAGCCGTCTCGACCATCATCTACTTACACTTCTAGTCGTCTCGACCATCATCTACTTACACTTCTAGTCGTCTCGACCAACATCTACTTACACTTCTAGTCGTCTCGACCAACATCTACTTACACTTCTATCCGTCTCGACCAACATCTACTTACACTTCTATCCGTCTCGACCAACATCTACATACACTTCTAGTCGTCTCGACCATCATCTACTTACACTTCTAGTCGTCTCGACCATCATCTACAAACACTTCTAGTCGTCTCGACCAACATCTACTTACACTTCTATCCGTCTCGACCAACATCTACTTACACTTCTATCCGTCTCGACCATCATCTACTTACACTTCTAGTCGTCTCGACCAACATCTACTTACACTTCTATCCGTCTCGACCATCATCTACTTACACTTCTATCCGTCTCGACCAACATCTACTTACACTTCTACTCGTCTCGACCATCACCTACTTACACTTCTATCCGTCTCGACCAACATCTACTTACACTTGTATCCGTCTCGACCATCATCTACTTACACTTCTAGCCGTCTCGAACAACATCTACTTACACTTCTATCCGTCTCGACCATCATCTACTTACACTTCTATCCGTCTCGACCAACATCTACTTACACTTCTATCCGTCTCGACCATCATCTACTTACACTTCTATCCGTCTCGACCAACATCTACTTACACTTCTATCCGTCTCGACCAACATCTACATACACTTCTATCCGTCTCGACCAACATCTACTTACACTTCTATCCGTCTCGACCATCATCTACTTACACTTCTATCCATCTCGACCATCATCTACTTACACTTCTATCCATCTCGACCATCATCTACTTACACTTCTAGTCGTCTCGACCATCATCTACTTACACTTCTAGTCGTCTCGACTATCATCTACTTACACTTCTAGTCGTCTCGACCATCATCTACGTACACTTCTAGCCGTCTTGACCATCATCTACTTACACTTCTAGTCGTCTCGACCATCATCTACTTACACTTCTATCGTCTCGACCATCATCTACTTACACTTCTAGTCGTCTCGACCAACATCTACTTACACTTCTATCCGTCTCGACCAACATCTACTTACACTTCTAGTCGTCTCGACCATCATCTACATACACTTCTATCGTCTCGACCATCATCTACTTACACTTCTGTCGTCTCGACCATCATCTACTTACACTTCTATTCGTCTCGACCATCATCTACTTACACTTCTATCCGTCTCGACCAACATCTACTTACACTTCTATCCGTCTCGACCATCATCTACTTACACTTCTATCCGTCTCGACCATCATCTACTTACACTTCTAGTCGTCTCGACCATCATCTACTTACACTTCTATCCGTCTCGACCATCATCTACTTACACTTCTAGTCGTCTCGACCATCATCTACTTACACTTCTATCCGTCTCGACCATCATCTACTTACACTTCTATCCGTCTCGACCATCATCTACTTACACTTCTAGTCGTCTCGACCATCATCTACTTACACTTCTAGTCGTCTCGACCATCATCTACTTACACTTCTATCCGTCTCGACCATCATCTACTTACACTTCTAGTCGTCTCGACCATCATCTACTTACACTTCTATTCGTCTCGACCATCATCTACTTACACTTCTAGTCGTCTCGACCAACATCTACTTACACTTCTATCCGTCTCGACCAACATCTACTTACACTTCTATCCGTCTCGACCAACATCTACTTACACTTCTAGTCGTCTCGACCATCATCTACTTACACTTCTAGTCGTCTCGACCATCATCTACTTACACTTCTAGTCGTCTCGACCAACATCTACTTACACTTCTATCCGTCTCGACCAACATCTACTTACACTTCTATCCGTCTCGACCATCATCTACTTACACTTCTAGTCGTCTCGACCATCATCTACTTACACTTCTATCCGTCTCGACCATCATCTACTTACACTTCTATCCGTCTCAACCAACATCTACTTACACTTCTAGTCGTCTCGACCATCATCTACTTACACTTCTATCCGTCTCGACCAACATCTACTTACACTTGTATCCGTCTCGACCATCATCTACTTACACTTCTATCCGTCTCGAACAACATCTACTTACACTTCTATCCGTCTCGACCATCATCTACTTACACTTCTATCCGTCTCGACCAACATCTACTTACACTTCTATCCGTCTCGACCATCATCTACTTACACTTCTATCCGTCTCGACCAACATCTACTTACACTTCTATCCGTCTCGACCAACATCTACTTACACTTCTATCCGTCTCGACCAACATCTACTTACACTTCTATCCGTCTCGACCATCATCTACTTACACTTCTATCCGTCTCGACCATCATCTACTTACACTTCTATCCGTCTCGACCATCATCTACTTACACTTCTAGTCGTCTCGACCATCATCTACTTACACTTCTAGTCGTCTCGACCATCATCTACTTACACTTCTAGCCGTCTCGACCATCATCTACTTACACTTCTAGTCGTCTCGACCATCATCTACTTACACTTCTAGTCGTCTCGACCATCATCTACTTACACTTCTAGTCGTCTCGACCAACATCTACTTACACTTCTATCCGTCTCGACCAACATCTACTTACACTTCTATCCGTCTCGACCATCATCTACTTACACTTCTAGTCGTCTCGACCATCATCTACTTACACTTCTAGTCGTCTCGACCATCATCTACATACACTTCTAGTCGTCTCGACCAACATCTACTTACACTTCTATCCGTCTCGACCAACATCTACTTACACTTCTATCCGTCTCGACCATCATCTACTTACACTTCTAGTCGTCTCGACCAACATCTACTTACACTTCTATCCGTCTCGACCATCATCTACTTACACTTCTATCCGTCTCGACCAACATCTACTTACACTTCTAGTCGTCTCGACCATCATCTACTTACACTTCTATCCGTCTCGACCAACATCTACTTACACTTCTATCCGTCTCGACCATCATCTACTTACACTTCTATCCGTCTCGACCAACATCTACTTACACTTCTATCCGTCTCGACCATCATCTACTTACACTTCTATCCGTCTCGACCATCATCTACTTACACTTCTATCCGTCTCGACCATCATCTACTTACACTTCTATCCGTCTCGACCAACATCTACTTACACTTCTATCCGTCTCGACCATCATCTACTTACACTTCTATCCGTCTCGACCATCATCTACTTACACTTCTATCCGTCTCGACCATCATCTACTTACACTTCTAGTCGTCTCGACCATCATCTACTTACACTTCTATCCGTCTCGACCATCATCTACTTACACTTCTAGTCGTCTCGACCAGCATCTACTTACACTTCTATCCGTCTCGACCATCATCTACTTACACTTCTATCCGTCTCGACCATCACCTACATACACTTCTAGTCGTCTCGACCATCATCGACTTACACTTCTAGTCGTCTCGACCATCATCTACTTACACTTCTATTCGTCTCGACCATCATCTACTTACACTTCTAGTCGTCTCGACCATCATCTACTTACACTTCTATCCGTCTCGACCATCATCTACTTACACCTCTATTCGTCTCGACCATCATCTACTTACACTTCTAGTCGTCTCGAGCAACATATATTTACACCTCTATCCGTCTCGACTACCATCTACTTACACGTCTAGTCGTCTCGACCATCATCTACTTATACTTCTAGTCGTCTCGACCAACATCTATTTACACTTCTATCCGTCTCGACCATCATCTACTTACACTTCTAGTCGTCTCGACCATCATCTACTTACACTTCTAGACGTCTCGACCATCATCTACTTACACTTCTATCCGTCTCGACCAACATCTACTTACACTTATATCCGTCTCGACCATCATCTACTTACACTTCTAGTCGTCTCGACCATCATCTACTTAAACATCTAGTCGTCTCGACCAACATCTATTTACACTTCTATCCGTCTCGACCATCATCTACTTACACCTCTAGTCGTCTCGACCATCATCTAATTACACTTCTAGACGTCTCGACCATCATCTACTTACACTTCTATCCGTCTCGACCAACATCTACTTACACTTCTAGTCGTCTCGACCAACATCTACTTACACTTCTATCCGTCTCGACCATCATCAACATACACTTCTAGTCGTCTCGACCATCATCTACTTACACTTCTAGACGTCTCGACCAACATCTACTTACACTTCTATCCGTCTCGACCAACATCTACTTACACTTATATCCGTCTCGACCAACATCTAGTTACACTTCTAGCCGTCTCGACCAACATCTACTTACACTTATATCCGTCTCGACCATCATCTACTTACACTTCTAGCCGTCTCGAACAACATCTACTTACACTTATATCCGTCTCGACCAACATCTACTTACACTTCTATCCGTCTCGACCAACATCTACTTACACTTCTATCCGTCTCGACCATCATCTACTTACACTTCTAGTCGTATCGACCATCATCTACTTACACTTCTAGTCGTCTCGACCATCATCTACTTACACTTCTAGTCGTCTCGACCAACATCTACTTACACTTCTAGCCGTCTCGACCAACATCTACTTACACTTCTAGCCGTCTCGACCATCATCTACTTACACTTCTAGCCGTCTCGACCAACATCTATTTACACTTCTATCCGTCTCGACCAACATCTACTTACACTTCTATCCGTCTCGACCATCATCTACTTACACTTCTATCCGTCTCGACCATCATCTACTTACACTTCTATCCGTCTCGACCATCATCTACTTACACTTCTATCCGTCTCGACCATCATCTACTTACACTTCTATCCGTCTCGACCAACATCTACTTACACTTCTAGCCGTCTCGACCAACATCTACTTACACTTCTAGCCGTCTCGACCATCACCTACTTACACTTCTATCCGTCTCGACCAACATCTACTTACACTTCTGTCCGTCTCGACCAACATCTACTTACACTTCTATCCGTCTCGACCATCATCTACTTACACTTCTATCCGTCTCGACCAACATCTACTTACACTTCTATCCGTCTCGACCATCATCTACTTACACTTCTATCCGTCTCGACCAACATCTACTTACACTTCTATCCGTCTCGACCAACATCTACTTACACTTCTATCCGTCTCGACCAACATCTACTTACACTTCTATCCGTCTCGACCATCATCTACTTACACTTCTATCCGTCTCGACCATCATCTACTTACACTTCTATCCATCTCGACCATCATCTACTTACACTTCTAGTCGTCTCGACCATCATCTACTTACACTTCTAGTCGTCTCGACCATCATCTACGTACACTTCTAGCCGTCTTGACCATCATCTACTTACACTTCTAGTCGTCTCGACCATCATCTACTTACACTTCTAGTCGTATCGACCAACATCTACTTACACTTCTAGTCGTCTCGACCAACATCTACTTACACTTCTATCCGTCTCGACCAACATCTACTTACACTTCTATCCGTCTCGACCAACATCTACATACACTTCTAGTCGTCTCGACCATCATCTACATACACTTCTAGTCGTCTCGACCATCATCTACAAACACTTCTAGTCGTCTCGACCAACATCTACTTACACTTCTATCCGTCTCGACCAACATCTACTTACACTTCTATCCGTCTCGACCATCATCTACTTACACTTCTAGTCGTCTCGACCAACATCTACTTACACTTCTATCCGTCTCGACCATCATCTACTTACACTTCTATCCGTCTCAACCAACATCTACTTACACTTCTACTCGTCTCGACCATCACCTACTTACACTTCTATCCGTCTCGACCAACATCTACTTACACTTCTATCCGTCTCGACCATCATCTACTTACACTTCTAGCCGTCTCGAACAACATCTACTTACACTTCTATCCGTCTCGACCATCATCTACTTACACTTCTATCCGTCTCGACCAACATCTACTTACACTTCTATCCGTCTCGACCATCATCTACTTACACTTCTATCCGTCTCGACCAACATCTACTTACACTTCTATCCGTCTCGACCAACATCTACATACACTTCTATCCGTCTCGACCAACATCTACTTACACTTCTATCCGTCTCGACCATCATCTACTTACACTTCTATCCATCTCGACCATCATCTACTTACACTTCTATC
Organism: Archivesica marissinica; assembly: GCA_014843695.1. NCBI lineage: Eukaryota > Metazoa > Mollusca > Bivalvia > Venerida > Vesicomyidae > Archivesica > Archivesica marissinica. The sequence continues at coordinate 30,180,923 of CM026387.1, forward strand.
CATCTCGACCATCATCTACTTACACTTCTAGTCGTCTCGACCATCATCTACTTACACTTCTAGTCGTCTCGACTATCATCTACTTACACTTCTAGTCGTCTCGACCATCATCTACGTACACTTCTAGCCGTCTTGACCATCATCTACTTACACTTCTATCCGTCTCGACCATCATCTACTTACACTTCTATCTGTCTCGACCATCATCTACTTACACTTCTATCCGTCTCGACCAACATCTACTTACACTTCTATCCGTCTCGACCAACATCTACTTACACTTCTAGCCGTCTCGACCATCATCTACTTACACTTCTATCCGTCTCGACCAACATCTACTTACACTTCTGTCCGTCTCGACCAACATCTACTTACACTTCTATCCGTCTCGACCATCATCTACTTACACTTCTATCCGTCTCGACCATCATCTACTTACACTTCTATCCGACTCGACCATCATCTACTTACACTTCTATCCGTCTCGACCATCATCTACTTACACTTCTAGTCGTCTCGACCAACATCTACTTACACTTCTATCAGCCTAGACCAACATCTATTTACACTTCTATCCGTCTCGACCATCATCTACTTACACTTCTATCCGCCTCGACCATCATCTACTTACACTTCTATCCGTCTCGACCAACATCTACTTACACTTCTATCCGTCTCGACCAACATCTACTTACACTTCTATCCGTCTCGACCATCATCTACTTACACTTCTAGTCGTCTCGACCATCACCTACTTACACTTCTATTCGTATCGACCATCATCTACTTACACTTCTAATCGTCTCGACCATCATCTACTTACACTTCTAGTCGTCTCGACCATCATCTACTTACACATCTAGTCGTCTCAACCATAATCTACTTACACTTCTAGTCGTCTCGACCAGCATCTACTTACACTTCTATCCGTCTCGATCATCATCTACTTACACTTCTATCCGTCTCGACCATCATCTACTTACACTTCTATCCGTCTCGACCATCATCTTCTTACACTTCTATCCGTCTCGACCATCATCTACTTACACCTCTAGTCGTCTCGACCAACATCTACTTACACTTCTATCCGTCTCGACCATCATCTACTTACACTTCTATCCGTCTCGACCATCATCTACTTACACTTCTATCCGTCTCGACCATCATCTACTTACACTTCTATCCGTCTCGACCATCATCTACTTACACTTCTATCCGTCTCGACCAACATCTACTTACACTTCTATCCGTCTCGACCATCATCTACTTACACTTCTAGCCGTCTCGACCAACATCTACTTACACTTCTATCCGTCTCGACCATCATCTACTTACACTTCTATCCGTCTCGACCAACATCTACTTACACTTCTATCCGTCTCGACCATCATCTACTTACACTTCTATCCGTCTCGACCATCATCTACTTACACTTCTATCCGTCTCGACCAACATCTACTTACACTTCTATCCGTCTCGACCATCATCTACTTACACTTCTATCCGTCTCGACCAGCATCTACTTACACTTCTATCCGTCTCGACCATCATCTACTTACACTTCTATCCGTCTCGACCATCATCTACTTACACTTCTAGTCGTCTCGACCATCATCTACTTACACTTCTAGTCGTCTCGACCATCATCTACTTACACTTCTAGTCGTCTCGACCATCATCTACTTACACTTCTAGCCGTCTCGACCATCATCTACTTACACTTCTAGTCGTCTCGACCATCATCTACTTACACTTCTAGTCGTCTCGACCAACATCTACTTACACTTCTATCGCCTCGACCAACATCTACTTACACTTCTATCCGTCTCGACCATCATCTACTTACACTTCTATCGTCTCGACCATCATCTACTTACACTTCTATCGTCTCGACCATCATCTACTTACACTTCTAGTCGTCTCGACCATCATCTACTTACACTTCTATCGTCTCGACCATCATCTACTTACACTTCTAGTCGTCTCGACCATCATCTACTTACACTTCTATTCGTCTCGACCATCATCTACTTACACTTCTATCCGTCTCGACCATCATCTACTTACACTTCTAGTCGTCTCGACCATCATCTACTTACACTTCTATCCGTCTCGACCATCATCTACTTACACTTCTAGTCGTCTCGACCAGCATCTACTTACACCTCTATCCCTCTCGACCATCATCTACTTACACCTCTATTCGTCTCGACCATCATCTACTTACACTTCTAGTCGTCTCGAGCAACATATATTTACACCTCTATCCGTCTCGACTACCATCTACTTACACGTCTAGTCGTCTCGACCATCACCTACTTACACTTCTATCCGTCTCGACCAACATCTACTTACACTTCTATCCGTCTCGACCATCATCTACTTACACTTCTAGCCGTCTCGACCAACATCTACTTACACTTCTATCCGTCTCGACCATCATCTACTTACACTTCTATCCGTCTCGACCAACATCTACTTACACTTCTATCCGTCTCGACCATCATCTACTTACACTTCTATCCGTCTCGACCAACATCTACTTACACTTCTATCCGTCTCGACCAACATCTACTACACTTCTATCCGTCTCGACGTCCGACCAACATCTACTTACACTTCTATCCGTCTCGACCATCATCTACTTACACTTCTATCCGTCTCGACCATCATCTACTTACACTTCTATCCGTCTCGACCATCATCTACTTACACTTCTAGTCGTCTCGACCATCATCTACTTACACTTCTAGTCGTCTCGACCATCATCTACTTACACTTCTAGTCGTCTCGACCATCATCTACTTACACTTCTAGTCGTCTCGACCATCATCTACTTACACTTCTATCGTCTCGACCATCATCTACTTACACTTCTATCCGTCTCGACCAACATCTACTTACACTTCTAGTCGTCTCGACCATCATCTACTTACACTTCTATCCATCTCGACCATCATCTACTTACACTTCTAGTCGTCTCGACCATCATCTACTTACACTTCTAGTCGTCTCGACTATCATCTACTTACACTTCTAGTCGTCTCGACCATCATCTACGTACACTTCTAGCCGTCTTGACCATCATCTACTTACACTTCTAGTCGTCTCGACCATCATCTACTTACACTTCTAGTCGTCTCGACCAACATCTACTTACACTTCTAGTCGTCTCGACCAACATCTACTTACACTTCTATCCGTCTCGACCAACATCTACTTACACTTCTAGTCGTCTCGACCATCATCTACATACACTTCTAGTCGTCTCGACCATCATCTACATACACTTCTAGTCGTCTCGACCATCATCTACATACACTTCTAGTCGTCTCGACCATCATCTACATACACTTCTAGTCGTCTCGACCATCATCTACTTACACTTCTATTCGTCTCGACCATCATCTACTTACACTTCTATCCGTCTCGACCATCATCTACTTACACTTCTAGTCGTCTCGACCATCATCTACTTACACTTCTATCCGTCTCGACCATCATCTACTTACACTTCTAGTCGTCTCGACCAGCATCTACTTACACTTCTATCCGTCTCGACCATCATCTACTTACACTTCTATCCGTCTCGACCATCACCTACATACACTTCTAGTCGTCTCGACCATCATCGACTTACACTTCTAGTCGTCTCGACCATCATCTACTTACACTTCTATTCGTCTCGACCATCATCTACTTACACTTCTAGTCGTCTCGACCATCATCTACTTACACTTCTATCCGTCTCGACCATCATCTACTTACACCTCTATTCGTCTCGACCATCATCTACTTACACTTCTAGTCGTCTCGAGCAACATATATTTACACCTCTATCCGTCTCGACCACCATCTACTTACACGTCTATCCGTCTCGACCATCATCTACTTACACTTCTATCGTCTCGACCATCATCTACTTACACTTCTATACGTCTCGACCACAACATCTACTTACACTTCTATCCGTCTCGACCAACATCTACTTACACTTCTAGCCGTCTCGACCACATCTACTTACACTTCTATCCGTCTCGACCATCATCTACTTACACTTCTATCCGTCTCGACCAACATCTACTTACACTTCTATCCGTCTCGACCAACATCTACTTACACTTCTATCCGTCTCGACCAATCTACTACACTTCTATCCGTCTCGACCATCATCTACTTACACTTCTATCCGTATCGACCATCATCTACTTACACTTCTAGTCGTCTAGACCATCATCTACTTACACTTCTATCGTCTCGACCAACATCTACTTACACTTCTATCCGTCACGACCAACACCTACTTACACTTCTATCCGTCTCGACCATCATCTACTTACACTTCTATCCGTCTCGACCAACATCTACTTACACTTCTATCCGTCTCGACCAACACCTACTTACACT
>CM026387.1:30186329-30282635 GCA_014843695.1 Archivesica marissinica
CTACTTACACCATCATCTACTTACACCATCATCTACTTACACCACCATCTACTTACACCATCATCTACTTACACCACCATCTACTTACACCACCATCTACTTACACCACCATCTACTTACACCACCATCTACTTACACCACCATCTACTTACACCACCATCTACTTACACCACCATCTACTTACACCACCATCTACTTACACCATCATCTACTTACACCACCATCTACTTACACCACCATCTACTTACACCACCATCTACTTACACCACCATCTACTTACACCACCATCTACTTACACCACCATCTACTTACACCACCATCTACTTACACCACCATCTACTTACACCACCATCTACTTACACCACCATCTACTTACACCACCATCTACTTACACCACCATCTACTTACACCACCATCTACTTACACCACCATCTACTTACACCACCATCTACTTACACCATCATCTACTTACACCACCATCTACTTACACCACCATCTACTTACACCACCATCTACTTACACCACCATCTACTTACACCACCATCTACTTACACCACCATCTACTTACACCACCATCTACTTACACCACCATCTACTTACACCACCATCTACTTACACCACCATCTACTTACACCACCATCTACTTACACCACCATCTACTTACACCACCATCTACTTACACCACCATCTACTTACACCACCATCTACTTACACCACCATCTACTTACACCATCATCTACTTACACCACCATCTACTTACACTACCATCTACTTACACCATCATCTACTTACACCACCATCTACTTACACCACCATCTACTTACACCATCATCTACTTACACCACCATCTACTTACACTACTATCTACTTACACCATCATCTACTTACACCACCATCTACTTACACCACCATCTACTTACACTACCATCTACTTACACCATCATCTACTTACACCACCATCTACTTACACCACCATCTACTTACACCAACATCTACTTACACCATCATCTACTTACACCACCATCTACTTACACCATCATCTACTTACACCACCATCTACTTACACCATCATCTACTTACACCACCATCTACTTACACCACCATCTACTTACACCACCATCTACTTACACCACCATCTACTTACACCACCATCTACTTACACCACCATCTACTTACACCACCATCTACTTACACCACATCTACTTACACCACCATCTACTTACACCACATCTACTTACACCACCACACCACACACCACACCATCTACTTACACCACCATCTCTTACACCACATCTACTTACACCACCATCTACTTACACCACCATCTACTTACACCACATCTACTTACACCACCATCTACTTACACCACCATCTACTTACACCACCATCTACTTACACCATCATCTACTTACACCACCATCTACTTACACCACCATCTACTTACACCACATCTACTTACACCACATCTACTTACACCACCATCTACTTACACCACCATCTACTTACACCACCATCTACTTACACCACCATCTACTTACACCACCATCTACTTACAACTTACACATCAACAATTAGATAGTAACCGTCTTACGTCTTGTCTGTCTGTCTGTCTGTCTGTCTGTCTGTCTGTCTGTCTGTCTGTCTGTCTGTCTGTCTGTCTGTCTGTCTGTCTGTCTGTCTGTCTGTCTGTCTGTCTGTCTGCAAAACCAATGAATTGAAACACACAACTTCAAGATTGCACAAGACGCCTTCACGTGTACATCAACACAGTTCATCACCCGGTAATAGATGGTGTCTAGCACGTATTGCCCGCAATATCAATACACAACAACAGCAACATGTGAGATGGCGATTACAATGTTACAAGTTATTTCAAAATCCCTCAATATATGGTAATGTTATTGAGCGAAAACAGTTTCTATTTTCAGTACGACCTGGAAAGTGTTAACTTGTAAACCATTGGATTACAAGTCCAGTGTAATGACCACTTGGCCACTGATCTGCAACGAACGGCATGGGTGTTAAATATGTATATGTATATATGACGGGCAAGGCAAACTGTTCAACGACAGCATTAGGGCAGTCTGACAGGTTATCATAGACAGTGTGTTAATCAATACACAATGTGGCCAGACTGATTGGATGACGGTTTCGGGAATTAGGATAATACGTAGATTAAACACATGTGTCTTCAAACACTCAGACACTGTGAAGACACTGTTAGCTAAACGTCTTAATACGCTCGCCCACATGGTTCGCCGGTGGAGAGGGTAAATAAGCTCAATAATCATTATCATCATCATCATCATCATCATCATCATCATCAAACATTAGGACCATCATCCTACGTGTCGTAGGTACGAACATGGGTAGCACTTAATGCCCCTTGTCTATATTTTTAAATATTTCAATCTTTATTATAGTAGCATTTATGTACATAAATTAAACTCAACAATTATATATTACATTATAAAAAAGTACATAGTCAAGTTTATTAACGTCGCTACCGGTTGCCCATTTGAGCGACTGGTAGTTTAACTAACAGATAGATAGATAGATAGATATTCTTTATTATCCTCCAATTGAAGAGACATTGAACATATATATACAATGTTATACATAAATATCAAAGTAAATATGTACATGTAATTAAGCAATGGATGATATGTACATGTACAAGTAGTACAACATATAAGATATAATGCATAGTATACAATGTAGTGGTACACAATACCACAATGCAATGCAAGTCCGCAGACCCATGGTCACACAATAATGGTGTTTCTTGCGATGCGGTGCAAGGAATACCAGGACGTCGGCAATATAGTTAGCAGGTATTGTAGTGACTATTGTCAAGCAGCATTGTTTCAGCGAAAGCGAAATGAAACGATGACTGAAGCACTAAAATATTTAAATAAAATTACACAACATCAGTGCAAGGCCAATGAATTTGCAGATTTGCACAGCATTGGGTCACATTAGGTCAATATGAATCAAACTGTAGTTATTATACTACAGGTGATGAATACCCCCATACAGAGCTATGATTGAGGAGGGTGACACGAGTGTCCAACGTTGCTGATGTGTTAGTATTTGACCTCGAAATGGTCACGGCCACTCATCTATATAACTGCTACGAGTAGGCATGGTGGCAGACATCTGCGTAAAGTTATTTGAAAATCCAATCAGCAGTTCGTGAGATATTGCGGAGGACCTACGGACCGAACGACAGACCAACTTACAGACGTGACTCCCTTATAACCCTCTGATACTAAGTATCTGGGGGTATAACAAGATGTGACTTTCAATTTCGTCAGTCATATAGACAAGTTACAGTACTCTTAGTATACTCGCAAGGTAATGAATATACCTCAGCCTGGTTTTAATACATATCACTCTATGCGTGTCTTCAAGTTCTATTATAGGAAAGCCAGTCGCTAACTGAACTAACTGATCTTCCGGACTCAATGAGCAAATAACAATACCTTTCCTGGGCAGGCTCCAGTAGTTAACCAGTACTTGGTTGAATGGCCACATTTACGCTTTCATCCGCGCCAACGAGAGTGATTAATATAAGTTGTTAAAACTTGCTTCGCAATCGTTGTAAAATAAATAAAGTTTAAACTAAACAAGTACTTGGTGCACCAACCTCCTTCAGAAACTGCCAACGTTTTCACATAAAGAGACACGGTCTGAGTGTGGCTCGAACCCGTGACCATCAGTGATGATAGGTTACAGTAGTATACAAGTCAGCGACCGTAACCACTCGACCACGGATACGATACAGTACATGTATCGGTCAGACCATATATGAATTAATTAGTACAAGCCGCTACTTATTGGGTGGAACATAAAACATACATAGATACCAGATAACAGATACCAGATTAATTGCCTATGTACTGGGGGTTAACAATGCAAAGAACTATTATTCTCAAACATAAAACTCTTCTCTTTTCGCCAGACGTGGCATAATTAATCGAATATTATATAGATTATTTGATACAAGTTTAAGGCCGCACTGACAGCTTATGTCATATCGGCGACCCTCCAGCCGCTAATGGTTAAGGACACAGGATGTTCTTCCAAGCACTATATTAGACACGCCGACGAGCAACCCGGTGTCTTAATATATTAACCAGGCCAATAATTATGGCATGTTTTTTTCCATATTGGCAGCAAATAGATAATTTCACTATAAATAAGTAAGTAAATGATTTTATTATTGTGGCATGTGCATAATAACAAACTCATATTAACATCAAATAACATTCAACACCGGTCCAATAGGCCTAGTTGTCACCAATACAATTACACGGTATTATGACGTGAATAAATTAAATTAAAAAGCGATTACAGCAACATTCTATAAGATATGTGGATTTTAACAGTAGAATCTTTTCATCTTATATTTGACATTGATTTTCCATGGTACACATTATACAATGTTGTCAATCGTCGGCACCAACATAACTTTTAATAGCCATAATTGATCCCAGTGCCGACGACTTCATACCGACAGGAGATATATGTTTTAATTACATAACTACAATAAGTGAACTATTTTATTTTAGGACTTTCTTGTCATTAACACTTTCAACACCACAGGCCTCTAAATAGGCTTATGAAAAGTGTAGATCCAGATGAGCCGGCTCGTGACGAGCCGTCTCATCAGGATCTGCACTTTTTGTCAGTAATAATTATTACTATTTTTAGATAAAATTACCCATTTTTATCAATGAACTGGTCAAACGGTAAAATGTTCTTATTAATTTATTGGTCTAAAGATATCAGGCACCAGTCCATGTCAGTTACTTGGGGTTGAATGGATTAAATTTGGTGTTTTACGTTTATTTATCGTCGCTACCGGTTGCCCATATGAGCGACGCCTCCTGGAGAGATTAGTTATTTTAGATGTTGGAGGATAGTACATGATACAGACAGAGACCAATTCCAGAATCTCCTCTGGTTCTTTTACGTGCACGATGTAAAGCACCGACACGATACCTCGGTTTAACGTCCCATCTGAAAGACTGTTAATTTTATTAGGGTCAGACGGGGGATCGAACCTGCGATCCCTGGGTGTCATTAAAATCATTTATCTTGTTAATTAATACAGTGGACTGACTGTAATTAATAAAATGTGTCATAACATTTAAAACAGTTGCTGTATTTTATCATTTTCCCAATGTTGGACTATTTTTGAGAAGACAGAAAACAGAAGCACAGTTTAATACAAATACATACGGCATTATTTGTTCTGCTCTCCAGCATTGGAGGTAATAAAGGTATATCTGTGAATTAATAACTATAAATGATTTACCTTTGAATAAATAGAAATTCCTGACGTTCATTCACTGTACTCTTATCCCAATATTGAACAACAGTCTTACAATCTTGCAAGCTCGTTTGTGCTTCACAGATATAAAACCAATACCAGAACAGGAAAATGAAAAAAATGACAATCTAGATTAGACTGTTGTCTCGGAAACCAATACATAGTTATGCATTGAAGACCTCAGTGGACACCAGCTCAGATAAATAAATTGACTGGAGCATTCGTTTATCTATTATATGTATAATGATATTGCCCGTTATTAGAACATAGACTATAAAATTCGGCCATATAAGTCTCTAGATATTAATTAAATGGATAAAGATTTTCCTTATCAGTATCATAAACGGACTTCGAGTTTTCGCAGTTTTTATCCCATATCAGATCAGTCTTACTGGGAAAATAGAATGCTATTTTCATTACCGCGTATATAGAAGACATTATATGAGTGGAGTGGTCATTTATATTGAATTTATCTAACGAGTCTTCTAAAAAACAATAAACATGAGCCTCTGGCGATCTTGGGAGAAATCGGCCAAGGCCTGTGGTCAGATTATAATTGCTTTCTATAGTACACTATGCATGCATGCTTGTAACTAGAATTAGTAGTAGACACGTTTGTTTATAGTCGCCACCGCATAAATGCATTTGGGCGACTGGTTTCTCTAAGTTGTTTATGTTGGTATCTCTAAGATGCTTATGTAGACGTTCGTTGAAGGCAACTTCTTTCCTCGCAGGGTGACAAGTCCTGTTTCTCCTTTCGAATGGGTCCTTTGTAGGGCCACCCTCCTCGCTGTTGGTCACCCCGCAGCAGCATTTATACGGATCTGACAGTTAGACATCTGGTCGTCGATTGTCACTCAGGGGAGCGTGGATGCCACGACTGTGGCCGCTCCCTCAGGTCCGCCGTCTCGTCTATCCGCCGCAGAAGTAGAAGAAGGAAGAGAAAGTGTCGAAAAAAGCCATCGAAGATATAGTGTTTATTTGCCACTATCTAGAAGAGATGATGGATCTGTCCTGATGTGCTGTAGCCGTGGATCCACATGCTGGCGAGCCTCCCCCTTCACAAGATCGACGACCAGAAGATCCCAGAATCCTACGCTGCTGCTGCGGGATGTGCACCGGTCACGACGTGCAAGTCGTGAGGAGATCGACCGGCTTGTAACTAGAACACGATGTATGATATACTTATAGTTATATATTTATAATGGAATACCTCTCACGTGACCTTTCTGGGAAGATGGCTACCTTGCGATCGCCATTTCTCGCCACAAGACCAATCATTTAATGGAACACCTATAGGATATCTCACGTGACCTTTCTGGGAAGATGGCTACCTTGCGATCGCCATTTCTTACTAAAATACCAATCCTTAAAACGGGAATCGCCGACACCTCGTATCAACGGGGCCTAAACAGGCCATACCCCGTGACATTGAGGTTGGCCTTTCTATGCAAAATCAAGGTCATTTGAGTTCAATGATTTGTTCTGGTGTCAAATACAAGGTCGTGGGTGCTATCCTCTAGTTTCTCGGTTGTTACTGATCAGTATGTTACAAAGCTTATCCCGTTCACACTATTGTGACATCGGACTACGGTACACTCCATATTGTACATTCAATGATATTAAGAAATGGCATTGAAACTTTGTGAAAAAAATGACAGCTTTATTATTCATATTTGCTCATTAATAAATGTTAAGATTGATAATGTATAAGTGACAGTACTGATTGATATTATACAGAGGTGTTGTGAGATCGAGTCCCACCAGAACTGCGTTCTTGTTATTGTGTGTGTGTTTTACCTTTATTTATCGTCGCTACCGGTTGTCCATATGAGCGACGCCTCCTGAAGAGATTAATCATTTTAGATTGTTGGAGGATAGTGCAATGATATAGACATATATCCGTTCCAGAGTCTCCTTTTGTTCTTTTACGTACACGGTGTACAGCACCGACAGGAGACCTCGGTTTAACGTCCCATCTGAAAGACTATTAATTGTATTAGGGTCGGACGGAGGATCGAACCTGCGATCACTGGATTACCAGTCCAGCTTGTTAACCACTGAACAGATCAAAATCGCGGTTTTGATGTCATTGACGTGATATTTAGATAACGCACTGCCTCTTCTCTCTCCCTCGTGGCGATGAATTGCATACGGAACGAGGTCTCGAGAGCACTTAGATTAATGTTACAAGAATTTGTTTCACAATGAGCTAAGCGAAAGGTACATCAAAAACATAAATAATAACTGTAAGTGATGAATGCCTTGTAAGCGAACACTCCATTATTGAGCGAATGCCTCAACCCATTAGCTAATAGTCATTGATTGATTTCTGAATCCGGACAATATCCTGGTATTATACCGTATACAAATATGAATACGATATCTAACAAAAGTATCCGAGACAATGGAACGCATATGGATGAAAAATCAAGAAATAAAATTAACAGAAATAAATAGAATCGTGCATGAGTGTTTTATAAAATATTGTATGAAATCACCATGAGTGTAAAATCTTTTTTATCACATTATCACAGTAACCATATATTTGAAAAAAAAGAGAAACGTTTCTGTCTCAAGGAAATCAGTATGGTGCATCCGTACGCTGTAGTAAATAGTTCCCGGTAATCAAACTAACAACTCCACGCCAAAAATCGACACAATACGTTTAATCACCATGCCTCATGTGCTAGTGCATATTTAACATTTTATTAATTTTCAACCAAGAAAGCACGAAGGCAAAGTTGCAAACTATAATGTGAAATGTTTCAAAAGCAAGCTGCCATGCCGCGACCAATCAGAATCCTTCCAGGTTATATTACACGTGTGTTGATACAATAACATATATCATGGCTGAATTGCACTGAATACAAGCAAAATGTTGTGATAAACCAAGGAATGTCCTCCTACATACCCGCGGAACCTCGTTAAGGATGATATGATTGTGTCTTCCTTTAATTGTTTGTTTACTTATTTGTTTGTTTATTTATTTGTTTGTGTGTTTATTTGTTTGTTTATCTGCTAGCAGGATTACGCAAACACTGACGAATTTTCGTGAAATTTAGAGGAAGCGTGGGCGTCGGATCAATGACTCATTAGACTATGGAGGTGACCCGGCACTAGACTATTTTAATGGATTCTTCAACTACGCAACAGACAGACAGACAGACAGACAGACAGACAGACAGACAGACAGACAGACAGACAGACAGACAGACAGACAGACAGACAGACAGACAACAGACAGACAGACAGACAGACAGACAGACAGACAGAGACAGACAGACAGACAGACAGACAGACAACAGACAAAGACAACAGACAACGACAACAACAACAACACAACAGACAGACAGACAGACAGACAGACAGACAGACAGACAGACAGACAGACAGACAGACAGACAGACAGACAGACAGACAGACAGACATACAGACAGACAGACAGACAGACAGACAGACAGACAGACGCTTGGAATTTGGACATATGGTTTCGGGTTCAAAACCAAAAATCTAAGACATTTGTGTTTGGGTTTTAAGAACACTATGATACACTATAGGCTTGACACTATGCATATAATGTTAGGCCTTCCAAGTAAGTTTTACAATGACACAACGTCACTATCAAGGATATAAACTCAAACCCAAGCGTCGGTGTTGATATCCACGTCGCGTACATCTGTACTATTGGCCTATGTATATCTTGGCTTCAATATGGAAATATGGAATTAGCCAATCGACAATATCCATGCACTCCCAAGCTGAATTCAATGTCGCAATATATAGCTACACTCCCCGAATGTGTGTCCTCGTGGAGCATTAAGTGCTTGTCTGAGACAATTGCTATTCTGTTTATTGACCGAGAATTGCAGCCGATTATTTTGTATATTTACGATTATTCTGTTGATGCCATTCTAAAAATACCTATATATCGGCTCAGTGCAATGAACATCGTAAACGGCTATGTTTCACAAACAGCCGTCGCATTATTGCTTTCTCTCAAAATACTTTTTCTGACAAGTGTTGCCTTAATTGTAACAGATACATCCCCAAGTCAATAATCAGTTAGATACATTCAACCTATTATGTATCTTTCTTTTCCTCAAATTAGTAGCATAGTTAGCTATACAAGTTCAATACTGTATCTGAAGATACACATTTCGTAAGTCTATAGTACCTCAACACGGCATTAATACACGGGAAGGTTCGTATATATATTTACAGTATTCAGTTATAACAACGATTAATACACGGGAAGGTTCTTATATATATTTACAGTATTCAATTATAACGACGATTAATACACGGGAAGGTTCGTATATATATTTACAGTATTCAGTAATAACGGCGATTAATACACGGGAAGGTTCGTATATATATTTACAGTATTCAGTAATAACGGCGATTAATACACGGGAAGGTTCGTATATATATGTACAGTATTCAGTTATAACGACGATTAATACACGGGAAGGTTCGTATATATATGTACAGTATTCAGTTATAACGACGATTAATACACGGGAAGGTTCGTATATATATGTACAGTATTCAGTTATAACAACGATTAATACACGGGAAGGTTCGTATATATATTTACAGTATTCAGTAATAACGACGATTAATACACGGGAAGGTTCGTATATATATTTACAATTGTCAGTTATAACGACGATTAATACACTGGAAGGTTCGTATATATATTTACAATCGTCAGTTATAACGACGATTAATACACGGGAAGGTTCGTATATATATTTACAATTGTCAGTTATAACGACGATTAATACACGGGAAGGTTCGTATATATATTTACAATTGTCAGTTATAACGACGATTAATACACGGGAAGGTTCGTATATATATGTACAGTATTCAGTTATAACGACGATTAATACACGGGAAGGTTCGTATATATATTTACAGTGTTCAGTTATAACGACGATTAATACACTGGAAGGTTCGTATATATATTTACAATTGTCAGTTATAACGACGATTAATACACTGGAAGGTTCGTATATATATTTACAATTGTCAGTTATAACGACGATTAATACACGGGAAGGTTCGTATATATATTTACAGTGTTCAGTTATAACGACGATTAATACACTGGAAGGTTCGTATATATATTTACAATTGTCAGTAATAACGACGATTAATACACGGGAAGGTTCGTATATATATTTACAGTATTCAGTAATAACGGCGATTAATACACGGGAAGGTTCGTATATATATTTACAGTATTCAGTTATAACGGCGATTAATACACGGGAAGGTTCGTATATATATTTACAGTATTCAGTTATAACGGCGATTAATACACGGGAAGGTTCGTATATATATTTACAGTATTCAGTTATAACGACGAATAATACACGGGACGGTTCGTATATATATTTACAGTATTCAGTTATAACGGCGAATAATACACGGGAAGGTTCGTATATATATTTACAATTGTCAGTTATAACGGCGATTAATACACGGGAATGTTCGTATATATATTTACAGTATTCAGTTATAACGGCGATTAATACAAGGGACGGTTCGTATATATATTTACAGTATTCGGTTATAACGGCGATTAATACAAGTGACGGTTCGTATATATATTTACAGTATTCAGTTATAACGGCGATTAATACACGGGAAGGTTTGTATATATATTTACAGTATTCAGTTATAACGGCGATTAATACACGGGAAGGTTCGTATATATATTTACAGTATTCAGTTATAACGGCGATTAATACACGGAAAGGTTCGTATATATATTTACAGTTGTCAGTTATAACGGCGATTAATACATGGGAAGGTTCGTATATATATTTACAGTTGTCACTTATAACGGCGATTAATACACGGGAAGGTTCGTATATATATTTACAATTGTCAGTTATAACGACGATTAATACACGGGAAGGTTCGTATATATATTTACAGTATTCGGTTATAACGACGATTAATACACGGGAAGGTTCGTATATATATTTACAGTATTCGGTTATAACGACGATTAATACACGGGAAGGTTCGTATATATATTTACAGTATTCAGTTATAACGGCGATTAATACACGGGAAGGTTCGTATATATATTTAGAGTTGTCAGTTATAACGGCGATTAATACACGGGAATGTTCGTATATATATTTACAGTATTCAGTTATAACGGCGATTAATACACGGGAAGGTTCGTATATATATTTACAGTTGTCAGTTATACCTGCGATTAATACAAGGGACGGTTCGTATATATATTTACAATTGTCAGTTATAACTGCGATTAATACACGGGAAGGTTCATATATATATTTACAATATTCAGTTATAACGGAGATTAATACACGGGAAGGATCGTATATATATTTACAATTGTCAGTTATAACGGCGATTAATACAAGGGACGGTTCGTATATATATTTACAGTATTTAGTTATAACGGCGAATAATACACGGGAAGGTTCGTATATATATTTACAATTGTCAGTTATAACGGCGATTAATACACGGGAAGGTTCTTATATATATTTACAGTTGTCAGTTATAACGGCGATTAATACACGGGAAGGTTCTTATATATATTTACAGTATTCAATTATAACGACGATTAATACACGGGAAGGTTCTTATATATATTTACAGTATTCAATTATAACGACGATTAATACAAGGGACGGTTCGTATATATATTTACAGTATTCAGTTATAACGACGATTAATACACGGAAAGGTTCGTATATATATTTACAGTATTTAGTTATAACGGCGATTAATACACGGGAAGTTTCGTATATATATTTACAGTTGTCACTTATAACGGCGATTAATACACGGGAAGTTTCGTATATATATTTACAATTGTCAGTTATAACGACGATTAATACACGGGAAGGTTCGTATATATATTTACAGTATTCAGTTATAACGACGATTAATACACGGGAAGGTTCGTATATATATTTACAGTATTCAGTTATAACGGCGAATAATACACGGGAAGGTTCGTATATATATTTACAGTATTCAGTTATAACGGCGATTAATACACGGGAAGGTTCGTATATATATTTACAGTATTCAGTTATAACGACGATTAATACACGGGACGGTTCGTATATATATTTACAGTATTCAGTTATAACGGCGATTAATACATGGGAAGGTTCGTATATATATTTACAGTATTCAGTTATAACGACGATTAATACACGGGACGGTTCGTATATATATTTACAGTATTCAGTTATAACGACGATTAATACACGGGACGGTTCGTATATATATTTACAGTATTCAGTTATAACGACGATTAATACACGGGAAGATTCGTATATATATTTACAGTATTCAGTTATAACGACGATTAATACACGGGACGGTTCGTATATATATTTACAGTATTCAGTTATAACGGCGATTAATACACGGGAAGGTTCGTATATATATTTACAATTGTCAGTTATAACGACGATTAATACACGGGAAGGTTCGTATATATATTTACAATTGTCAGTTATAACGACGATTAATACACTGGAAGGTTCGTATATATATTTACAATTGTCAGTTATAACGATGATTAATACACGGGAAGGTTCGTATATATATTTACAGTGTTCAGTTATAACGACGATTAATACACTGGAAGGTTCGTATATATATTTACAATTGTCAGTTATAACGACGATTAATACACGGGAAGGTTCGTATATATATTTACAATTGTCAGTTATAACGACGATTAATACACTGGAAGGTTCGTATATATATTTACAATTGTCAGTTATAACGATGATTAATACACGGGAAGGTTCGTATATATATTTACAGTGTTCAGTTATAACGACGATTAATACACTGGAAGGTTCGTATATATATTTACAATTGTCAGTTATAACGACGATTAATACACGGGAAGGTTCGTATATATATTTACAATTGTCAGTTATAACGACGATTAATACACTGGAAGGTTCGTATATATATTTACAATTGTCAGTTATAACGACGATTAATACACGGGAAGGTTCGTATATATATTTACAGTATTCAGTTATAACGACGATTAATACACTGGAAGGTTCGTATATATATTTACAATTGTCAGTTATAACGACGATTAATACACGGGAAGGTTCGTATATATATTTACAGTATTCAGTTATAACGACGATTAATACACGGGAAGGTTCGTATATATATTTACAGTATTCAGTTATAACGGCGAATAATACACGGGAAGGTTCGTATATATATTTACAGTATTCAGTTATAACGGCGATTAATACACGGGAAGGTTCGTATATATATTTACAGTATTCAGTTATAACGACGATTAATACACGGGACGGTTCGTATATATATTTACAGTATTCAGTTATAACGGCGATTAATACATGGGAAGGTTCGTATATATATTTACAGTATTCAGTTATAACGACGATTAATACACGGGACGGTTCGTATATATATTTACAGTATTCAGTTATAACGACGATTAATACACGGGACGGTTCGTATATATATTTACAGTATTCAGTTATAACGACGATTAATACACGGGAAGATTCGTATATATATTTACAGTATTCAGTTATAACGACGATTAATACACGGGACGGTTCGTATATATATTTACAGTATTCAGTTATAACGGCGAATAATACACGGGAAGGTTCGTATATATATTTACAGTATTCAGTTATAACGACGATTAATACACTGGAAGGTTCGTATATATATTTACAATTGTCAGTTATAACGACGATTAATACACTGGAAGGTTCGTATATATATTTACAATTGTCAGTTATAACGACGATTAATACACTGGAAGGTTCGTATATATATTTACAATTGTCAGTTATAACGACGATTAATACACTGGAAGGTTCGTATATATATTTACAGTATTCAGTTATAACGACGATTAATACACGGGAAGGTTCGTATATATATTTACAGTATTCAGTTATAACGACGAGTAATACACGGGAAGGTTCGTATATATATTTACAGTATTCAGTTATAACGGCGATTAATACACGGGAAGGTTCGTATATATATTTACAATTGTCAGTTATAACGACGATTAATACACGGGAAGGTTCGTATATATATTTACAATTGTCAGTTATAACGACGATTAATACACTGGAAGGTTCGTATATATATTTACAATTGTCAGTTATAACGATGATTAATACACGGGAAGGTTCGTATATATATTTACAGTGTTCAGTTATAACGACGATTAATACACTGGAAGGTTCGTATATATATTTACAATTGTCAGTTATAACGACGATTAATACACGGGAAGGTTCGTATATATATTTACAATTGTCAGTTATAACGACGATTAATACACTGGAAGGTTCGTATATATATTTACAATTGTCAGTTATAACGACGATTAATACACGGGAAGGTTCGTATATATATTTACAGTATTCAGTTATAACGACGATTAATACACTGGAAGGTTCGTATATATATTTACAATTGTCAGTTATAACGACGATTAATACACTGGAAGGTTCGTATATATATTTACAATTGTCAGTTATAACGACGATTAATACACGGGAAGGTTCGTATATATATTTACAGTTGTCAGTTATAACGACGATTAATACACGGGAAGGTTCGTATATATATTTACAGTATTCGGTTATAACGGCGAATAATACACGGGAAGGTTCGTATATATATTTACAGTATTCAGTTATAACGACGATTAATACACGGGACGGTTCGTATATATATTTACAGTATTCAGTTATAACGGCGAAGGGAATAATACACGGGCAGGTTCGTATATATAGTTACAGTATTCAGTTATAAAGGCGAAGGGAATAATACACGGGCAGGTTCGTATATATATTTACAGTTGTCAGTTATAACTACGATTAATACACGGGACGTTTCGTATACTAAAGGACATAGAAAGGCACACTTCCGATACGTGTGTTTGTACATGAAAAACAATAACTATATGAATACATAGTATTAAACATTTTGGAATAGTTTTAGCTGTTCTGTTTGTGTTTTGTAATAGAGAGGTGTTATATCTTTGATGGAATCCTTCGTATTTCGTTTTCATGTAATAATAGTCATATAATGTAGGTGTGCGTTTTCTATGTCCTCTAGTATATAATGTAGGTGTGCGTTTTCTATTTCCTCTAGTATATAATGTAGGTGTGCGTTTTCTATGTCCTCTAGTATATAATGTAGGTGTGCGTTTTCTATGTCCTCTAGTATATAATGTAGGTGTGCGTTTTCTATGTCCTCTAGTAAATAATGTAGGTGTGCGTTTTCTATGTCCTCTAGTATATAATGTAGGTGTGCGTTTTCTATGTCCTCTAGTATATAATATAGGTGTGCGTTTTCTATGTCCTCTAGTATATATTTATTTACAGTTTTTCAAAATTCGCATAAATTTACACTATTTTAACAATACGATAATTAACAATAGCCCCCGTCCCTATTATTAATAATAATACGTGCTTCTCCATGTTGATGGATTAACGTCTTCGTATTCTAGTGTTAATCATATGATTATCAACAGTAATCGCACGTTGCTGATATTCTTAAGCAATATTCTGCCAGCACATTTACATGTTTTAGATCGAGATTGCTGCCGTGCTTGGAGAGGTATTTGTCATTATTAAATAACACACTGTCAAATGGGACTTCAATTTCAACACGAAAATCGAAAACTTTCTTGGTAAACCATCTGATTTCTCCTGGCTTAACATTCTCTAATTGAACCAACTGTCAACGTGGCAATCTAATATTTTAATAAAATGCGAGGTCCACATTTAAACTTGCAAATATTCAAGTGTGGCCTGATTCCCAGGATTGTTTTTTTCCATATTATGTTCTCTTTAATCCGCAGAAGAAACTGGAATGTTCGCGAATTGTGATCAATTTTGGAGATTGCAAACGCACACCAAAATAACAAACTGCGATAGCGATGATGACGACGAAGGTTCAGACAACCATCAACAACGACAACTACAATGACGACGAATGCAAGTGATGTTAGCGACCTTAACCACTCGGCTACGGAGGCCCATATACAGGACTGTAAGATAAGTTCGTTTATTTGCACATATAGTTCAAGACTAATATACGGCATGTGATTCATCTGATATTAACAACCAATGCTTATATTTCAT
Source organism: Archivesica marissinica (assembly GCA_014843695.1). Taxonomy (NCBI): domain Eukaryota; kingdom Metazoa; phylum Mollusca; class Bivalvia; order Venerida; family Vesicomyidae; genus Archivesica; species Archivesica marissinica. The sequence continues at coordinate 30,202,863 of CM026387.1, forward strand.
GCACTCCGAAGATTCCGGAGATACAACAATACGTCAGTCGTTGTTTGTTTTGTCGGAAGCGGTTTTAGATTATTTTTCCAAACAAATCAGTGTGAGCTTGGATGTAACAACATTATTCTACATTCTAAATATTTACCAAAGTACCAAAGCGATATAAGCTATCGCAACACACCGCATATCTACATGACTTACTAGAACCAACTGTTAACATATACCAAAGCGATATAAGCTATCGACACACACCGCATATCTACATGACTTACTAGAACAAACTGTTAACATATACCAAAGCGATATAAGCTATCGACACACACCGTGTGTGTATAAGCTTGAACCAAATGATACCATATATGAAATCGATCGAAGTTATTGCAACACATTGTGTGTATAGAAGCTTGAACCAAATGCTAACATATACCAAATCGATCCAAGTTAGTGCAACACATTGTGTGTATAGAAGCTTGAACCAAATGCTAACATATACCTAATAGATCGAAGTTAGTGCAACACATTGTGTGTATAGAAGCTTGAACCAAATGTAACATATACCAAATCGATCGAACTTAGTGCAACACATTGTGTGCATAGAAGTTGAACCAAATGCTAACATATACCAAATCGATCGAAGTAATTGCAACACATTGTGTGTATAGAAGCTTGAACCAAATGCTAACATATACCAAATCGATCGAACTTAGTGCAACATATTGTGTGTATAGAAGCTTGAACCAAATGCTAACATATACCAAATCGATCGAAGTTATTGCAACACATTGTGTGTATAGAAGCTTGAACCAAATGCTAACATATACCAAATCGATCGAACTTAGTGCAACATATTGTGTGTATAGAAGCTTGAACCAAATGCTAACATATACCAAATCGATCGAAGTTATTGCAACACATTGTGTGTATAGAAGCTTGAACCAAATGCTAACATATACCAAATCGATCGAAGTTATTTCAACACAGTGTGTGTATAGAAGCTTGAACCAAATGCTAACATATACTAAATCGACCCAAACTATTTCCAGACACAGTATTTCTGCATGACTTAAAGACAAAATACGAACAGATACCAAAATTGTGATAGTTCATACAAAATCATTTGAGCTCGAAACCAGTTCTTCAATTTACAGACGCTCTCGAGACGACATTTCTGATGGAACCCATTGCCATGAAGGAGAGATATTTAAGAAGCCATGCGGATTTAGCAAAGCTGATCTATCCATCTAGGTTGTAATGGAAACGTTTCCTTGACTACACCTGCGTTTTGGACTTTAGTTGTATCATGATGTTACAGGCTGGTTAATATATATAATACCCTCTCCGTGGTCTAGTGGTTAAGGCATCTGCGTACGGAGCGGGAAGGTTCGAATCTCGTCAATGGGTTCGTTCTGATATGGCCGGTTGGTGAGCCGCCAGCTAGTATAATAATGGTTACCGATTGCCTACCAGCCTGGCGCCTGGTATACAAGCATAGGATTCGGGAAGTACTGATGTTCATAAAGAATTGTGTCTCATAAGTCAGAGAAATGGCTGGCCCTTTAAGTATGGGTGACACTATAATACACAAACACTATATGTATGCTAGATTAGACTACTATGATTATACTAGTATATGTCTCGACTCAGTACCAACGTAACTAGGCCATGTACATAGCCCCGCTGTAGCAGTTACGATTGTATCCTTAGCATAGGCAGCATGACACTTAGATTCCACATTGCCTCTTCTCTCTCTCCCTCATGGCGATGGATTCCATCAGGAATGTGGTCTCGAGAGCGATTTAACTAATGTTGTAAGAACTTGTTTCGCAATCGAGCTAAAATAAACTATACTAGATGATATACTAGAAAACATACACCTACATTATATGATTATTATTACATGAAAAACGAAATACAGAGGATTCCATCAAAGATATATCACATCACTGAACAGCTAAAAATATTCCAAAAAAACGTTTAAAACTATTATTGTTTTTCATGTAAAAACACACGTATCCGAAGTGTGCGTTTTCTATGTATACCAACATGAACTTATATGGAAAGGAATGACGCCGTTAAATAAAACAATATGCATGGTACCATTACACATAAAACATTCTCTTGCCATTTTCTGTCAAGAACTTTGTCTAGAAATATTCTTTAAAGCAAACGAGTACGATAAATATTTTCTTGGCACGTATGTCAATATTTAAGTAGTGTGTGTGTACTATAACTAAACAACACAATATCTCGGACGCACGAGTATAAAAGCTTATACTTATACGGGGAGTGTTCAATATGAAATGCAACTGGTGTTGTGACAGTCTCATTACTATTTCATTTATTCAAAACACTAGCCACACATTCCTTAACATCCTTGTGCAGAGTGTTTGTAAAGTTGGATGTTTTTAACATCTTGAATTCTTGAACAAGATGCATGCATGCATGTTTGTTTATCTGTTTCGTTTGCGTTGCTACAACAGCTTAGGGCACATGGCTAATATCCAGCTATGGTTGGTGGAGGAAGACACCGGGTGCGCCTCCGAACACCATTTCAGGCATGATCGGCGCACTAGAGAGTTTAGTTTTAGCTCATGTTATTGCTCGATTCGTTTTACATGTGAATACAAAACATGACAAATTAAATAAAGGCAAACGGGTCACGCCACAAGTTCTAGCAACATTAGTTACGGCCCTTCCCGAGAAGAACCAAGTCGCACTAACAGCTTATATCATATATGGCGACTCACCCCAGTTATTATTAGTGGAGGAAGACCCCGGGTGCCACTTCGAGCAGTATTTAAGGAATGGACTGACAACCGGGAAGAACCGCCGACCTTCCACAAGCCATGTGGATAGCTTCCTCACATGAAATAATTCGACACCATGTGGGATTTGAATCTACAGCGGTGAGGGGTAAGTGATGTTAAGTCAATAACCCTAATCATTCGGCCACGAAGTTCCTTAATACAAGTATGTCATCACAGGGTATACACAAGTATGTCATCACATGGTATACACAAGTATGTCATCACAGGGTATACACAAGTATGTCATTACAGGGTATACACAAGTATGTCATCACAGGGTATACACATTTGTAATTAAATCTCAGTTGATTCTAATCTATATGCATGTATCACTATGCATGATTCATATGACTATGCATGATTCATATCACTATGCATGATTCATATCACTATGCATGATTCATATGACTCTAGAGTACCCTATGACATAGCGATGTGACCTGCTTACAGTGTATGTTATACATCGTTTCACATCACGTTTACAGCTTCATACTACCTTCAACCTTGAACATACGTTTCTGATGTTCTCAATGCGAATATTTGTCTAGTTCTGCATCACGTCTGCAGCTATTTACCAGAATACCTGGAATTATAGTAACACGCAAGCGAATATTAATACAGAGCGTACATACTTACCACCATTAAAGCGACACTGTATCGGGAAAATGGATGTTCTTTGGTAAACAGTACCCGATGCTTAAATAATATAATGTCCAATTTCAAGGTCAAGAACACATATTTCAGCTTGGTAAACACCTGCATCGCATTCAGCATACCCAAATTATGTTATATATGACATCCAATTGCTTGTACTACAATTTGCCCCTAGCATGCACAATTTTGAAAAATTGGTCTAGTCTAATACCCGTGTGTTAAAAAGTCCAAATACTCGCACAGAAAAGAAATAAATCGAATAACATAGCATCATCGTATATGCGAATTGTTTATCAACACACTATTGTAAATAATGCTTAGTGCGCATGCGGGCAACTACTGATGCTGAACCTGCTGTCTTAGATGTTTGTTCTGATTGTCGATAGACAGACATGCGTCCGAATGTATACCGGATGTTGCTAATCTATTTAGGATAGTTGCACTTTCAAATTCAGTATATAATATTGCAAAAAGCATTGCATACTGACAGAAACTAATTATTCAAATTATAATGGAAGAATGTGTATTAGCATTGCCATACTTGTACGTAATATTATTATACATTTATTCCATACCGTGTAGTGTCGCTTTAACAACATTTATGGAAACCTGAAAGATTTGCTCTAAATTGTCTCATAATGTAATTAATTAATAATAAATATTTATAGGTGTGTCACAATCCACACTTATAGTAGATATATGCCATTGGCTGTCCGATTAGGGCAGTGCGTAGCGCGCTCGCGTCTCACCAATGCAACCCGAGTTCGATCCTCGTACCGGGAAGTATGTGAGATGGTACGGTTTTCGTCAGATCGGTCATGTGGGTTTTCTCCGGGTACTCCGGTTTTCTCCCACACGAATGACCACATTTACGCTTTCATCCGTGCCAACGAGAGTGATTAACATAAGTTGTTAAAACTTGCTTCGCAATCGTTGTAAAATAAATAAAGTTTAAACTAATGTCATCGACACACTAATAATTGCATATATCATAGTTTATACAAATTTATTTGAGCTCGATTGCGCAACAAGTTCTTATAACTTATATTAATCACTCTCGAGACCTCATTCCTGATTGAATCCATCGCCACGAGGGAGAGAGAAGAGGCAACGTGGAATTGAAATGCCTTGCCTAAGGGTACACTCGTAACGGCTCCAGCGGGGTTCGAACAATTCGCATCTGAAGCGAACGTGCATCCACTGCGCTATCACGACTTCCGTCTTAGAATATGACTATATATTTGATGTATTGACGTTATATATATGTCTGTCAAAGCTAGGTTATTTATTTATAAAGATGTTCTTTTCTCAAAAAAAATATTCAAAATTCATATATGTACAGGGTGTTAACATATTTCGTCCACATTATTTTATCGGCTATGATTCATAAAATATGATATAATTAATCTTAGAACACTACATACTTATAGAGTGCTATCGGTAGTTGACATAAAAGTTGCGTCCGTGCTCGACATTGTGTACTACAAATCCAAATGAAATAAATAACGGTCGGCATTAACTATTTACATCCTAGTGGTGATAATAACAGTTAAATTGGTCATGGCATTTCACTACGAGTCTAATGTAATTCCATGACACATTTCCAGAGTGTTCAGCTATAAATAAGAAAACAGACATTAATGAGTTATCGCCTGCTACATTTGTTTTATTTTTTACCCAGCATGCAAAGAATTAAAACGTAAATGAAACAGTCTGTTTTATGCTCTAACGCACACTTATGTAGACATTATAAATAAGTATGCTCCATAAATTAACAGGGCTTTTTGGTGGGAATAATGGTGTGTGTATATCTGTAGTAAAATAAATAATGAAATGAAACTGCAGTGACGAATGACCGCTTAACCTTCTGATGTAGGTTACTGGTGCATGCATGTCACGTACATGCTGGTTATACCAGCACGTGGTACGTATGTGTGCATATGTTTGATGTACTCAAGCCCCAAAGTTCGAAATGCGACACCTTTCTCGAGGGTGATTAATATAAGTTGAAAGAATTTGTTTCGCAATCGAGCTAAACTACATTTGTTTAGTTAATTTATTTTAGCTCGATTGCGAAACAAGTTCTTTCAACTTATATTAATCACTCTCGAGACCTCATTCCTGATGGAACCATCGCCATGAAGGAGATAGAAGAGGCAATGTGGAGTTTAAATGCCTTGCCTAAGGGCACACTCGTAACGGCTCCAGCGGGGCTCAAACTAATAAACTGTATAAACTAATGCGACACCTGGTATCTAAATGTTGACAAAATATTAACTAATATGGATAATTCTTTTGTTTGTTTCCTTTGTGGGTTTAAAGTCGTACTAACAGGTTAAGTAATATGGCAACTCGCCATCTAGTATTGGTGGAGGAAGGCACCGGGTTCCCGTCCGGGCAGTAGTTCAGGCACGGACGGACACCCGGGTCGAACACAGACCTATCGCAAGTCATATAATAGGTAAATAAAACATGTGCACCGTTTTGATATGCGAAGTGTTATTGGTGTTGCAACCGAATAAATGTATCATGCAGTAGTATGTTGTATATACGTAAATCGAATGTAGTCCCAATAACTAATATAGTTCATTTTTCGTGATGAGCACTTGCTATTTCAAATATTAAATTTGAAATATTCTTGGTATGTTTCAGGTTGATTTGAATACCTCTTCACAGTGGATGTGGTGTCAGAAGGAATGAATGATTGGAAATATAAATGGATTTATTTGTTGTTTTACAACCTAGTAGCAGTAATCTTTATCCAAATGAGCGTCTTACTGATTGAGACTGCCATAGAAGCCAAAGAGAGTAAATATTACCGAACATATTGACTGGTTAATATTATACTAGTTTTAAAACGTGGCCATTCGTGTGGGAGGAGGCCGGAGTACCCGAAGAAAACCCACCTGTCCGATCTGGCGACCACCGTACCATCTCACACTTCCCCTGTTCGAGGATCGAACCCGGGTTGCATTGATGAGCGCGCTAACCACTGCGCTAATTGGACATCCATATAATACTAGTATTCACGTCCGCGCAGCTTGCATACTTTAGGTGGGCATGTGTCACTTCAGGAAACGTTAGCTAATGTTAAACATGAAGGTCGCCATTTGAGCTGAGCTGTTTTTAAACAAACATAACTGTCGAACGAACAGCAACAATGTTGCTCCTGAACGAATGTCGTCTCACTGATCCAAGAATACGTTACTAGGGAAACATTTCATTTATCACCTTATCGGGATGCTCGCAGACAATGCATTTACGTTTTCTTGAACAGGAATATATATAATTATACACATGTATCTTTAAGTAGAATGTCGAATGAATAATAATACAAATGAGGCAAGATTGTTTCAATGGAACACCCATAGTAACCACATATGACCTTTCAAATAAGTCTTACCACGTGCCATAGAGGTTGAAATGTCAAGGTCAACTCAATGTCGTGTGAACGCAAGCATTTGTTCATGTCTGGAGGTTATAAAAATGTCTCCAATCTCAAAACTCATTCTCAATCGACTGATTGATTCAGGTGACAGCACTCAGAATCAACCAATCAGATCACTTGAGCTTGAGTTTGAGAGCTGAGAAAAGTTTTATAACCTAGGGGCCATGTGTCGAATACACGCGTGGGGATTGTGTAATTTACGTTTATTTATCGTCGCTACCGGTTGCCCATATGAGCGACACCTGAAGAGATTAGTCATTTGAGAGTTTGGAGGATAGTGCAATGATACAGACAGAGAGAGACCCATTCCAGAATCCCCTATTGTCCTTTTACGTGCACGGTGTAAAGCACCGACACGAGACCTCGGTTTAACGTCCAATCTGAAAGACAGTTAATTTTATTAGGGCCAGACGGGGGGATCGAACCTGCGATCCCTGGATTACCAGTCCAGCGTGTTACCACTGGACTACAGATCCGTCTGTACGCGTAGGGATTTGCATAACTCGGAGTATTATTCTCTAGTTTCAAGTTGTGTTCATTTCTATTATATGAAAAATTGGATAAGACTCGAAGCTCATGAGTGTTTTATATGAAACGAGTATGAACTCATATCGTATAATCATGACGTATTACCATTCAATATATGGGTTTTAATAACACACCGAACATGATCTGATACTGAGACAAAAAGGGGCGTGCTTGAGCATAACTACTCAGCGAAATATAGAGGTGGGAAATAACTCTTTGAATTGAACAAAAATTGATGAGATTGCTTTACAACTAGAAATAATAAGACGTTGCTCCTCTTCTCGTGTTTCTGATGGTCAGATAAAGACGTATTGCATTGTCATAATGCTGTCTCTTACCGAGATAATAGTCTTCAAATGCCGGAGAGTATCCCCCGGTGATTGCAAATAATATATATGCCTTCAGAAGAGACGTTTTCATTTGTACGCATTATCGACAAGAATTATTCATACATGGCAATAAATCTGAAGCGAACAGAAAAGAACAAACCTGATAAGGTGATAAATGAAATGTTTCCCTAGTAACGTATTCTTGGATTACATCAGTGAGACGATATTCGTTCAGGGGCAACATTGTTGCTTGTACGTTCGACAGTTATTTGCTTAAAAACAGTTCAGCTCATATGGCAGCCTTCAAGTTGTTATTGGCTGAGGAAGACGCCGAGTGCCACTGGCAGCACTTCAGGCATAGACGAGCACCACCCGGGAAGAACAACTAACCTTCCGCTAAAGAAGATAGTAAGCGTCCTTGCTTGAAGTAATTCGACACCCTAAGTTGGATTTGAACCTATAGCAGAATAATTATCGAGGTAATTATTCTAGATTTTACACCATTTACATATGTCGAATTTCTCAACATAGGGTAAAACTACAAGCGAACTGCGATATGGAAATCTATTGAACATTTATGGGATACCAAATCTGGACGTGCCGGTGTCACTGTAAAAATCACACATTCGTGCAATTACTCAAGTGAGGCAGTCGGCAATGTAAAAATGATAAAATATAATCGATTATAAATTTATAATCCATAATATAAAAGGACTGCGGCTTGGGGAATAAAACCCCAATATAACAGTCTTTCAGATGGGACTTTAAACCGAGGTCTCGTGTCGGTGCTGTAAAAGAACCAGATGATACTCTGCTATGGGTCTCTGTCTGTATCATTGTATACAGTTTAAAGCACCGAGATGAGTCTCATCTGAAAGTCACAAAGGACCTTCTCTTTATGAATAATAAAATGCGGGTATCTGGATATATTTGGCACACCATGGAAGGTTACTAAATATGTTTACAGCAACAATTTGACATGTTTTCAAAGTCTGCAAACTTAAATTGCCTTGTTTACATGTATATGCTGTGGTAAACATTATCAAATGATTCCCAATAGTAACCTGCGATCCCTGGATTACCAGTCCAGCGTGTTACCACCGGACTACAGATCCGTCTGTGAGATAATTTAAATCAGATTAGTCTAAAATAAGTGCAGAGGCACACATATGAGATATAGCGGTAACTCTGTACCATAACTATTGTTATACATGATACACACGTTGAATTACGCATGCATGTTGATCCTATTTACATTATTTCTTTTGCAACAGGAGTACTTGGAGATAACCCATCTGTCCGAATTGGCGACCACAGTACCATCCGTGGTCCAGTGGTAGAGCGTCGGATCTGGAATATATCGTCCCGAGTTCGATACTCGGCCACCTCACACACATTGCTTAGTACTGGTTAACCACTTCGGTCGGCTAAGCTTGCCCAGGAAAACATGGCTACGTCTCTGCAAGGGTTTTGACATTAATGGAGCATGCATACATACCATCTCACACACTTCCCGGTCGGATGATTGAACCCGGATTGCATTGGTGAGAAGCGAGCGTGCTAACCACTGCGCTAATCGGACAACTACAATAAAATATATCTTCTCTTATGTTGGCTATGTTTCTTTATATCCGCCTGGTTCCTGGTTACTGGGGAGGGGGCCCAGAAGTAGCCTAGTCATGCTTATGTTTGGCTGATAGCAGGCTACAGAATACGTTCCACTTATAGAAGCATCCTTCGTTCTTTTACCTCCCCGGTGTATGTTTATTGTACTATATCTATAAGTCAATGCATATCATAGTAAATTACATTCCTGTATGAACCCGTGCGATATATTCTTAAAACAAGCGGTCTACTATAAATGTCAAGTCAAAATGTTCTATGTTTGTTGAAATTATCTGAATATATGACGGAATGATGTTTTACTGTAGCACCAGAGACTGCTTGTATTTCTTATTGTGGTTGTGGTGCATCTTGTGGCCTAAACGTCTTCTTCAAATTTCTTCACATTTGATGACTGTTTGTGAATTTATTTCAGTACTACTTGCTCCAGCTCATTGATGGGAAAACAGTCCTACGTGACAGCTAGGATCAATACGCGGTCCATTTTTAACCGATGTTTGTTTACATTGGGAAATTGCGAAACACTTTCATGGTGATGCCATGACATACTGCCGTCTAACACCAAGCAGAAGCCCCGGAGTTTACCGAGCTGCATGCGTTATAAGTGGATTCTTGTTGGGAACTTATACAGAATTTGACTGTGACAGATCATCGATTTACCATAACACGAAGGAGGAGAATATACAGCGGTGTGCACCCATCATCAACGTATTATGTTTTCATTCCCATTTCAACGTTTACACGTGCAATTTAGTTCGATAAAAAACCACTGTCCACCATTAGTCAGAGTGATAACTCCAGTTTTCCATAAGAATGGTTCACTTCTGGATAGAAGCAACAAACTTAACATGGCAATAGATGAATACCAGAAGATTATTTTAAGATCGAGACCCATGTCTGAAATTCAAGATGGCCGCCGTATTTCAAGATGGCCGCAAATATGGCTGCTGCAGGTAAGAAAATCCTGTTCATATCAATTTATTTTAACATATACATTGTATTGAATTTGTTTTGTGAAATAATAATAAAATATAATTATTTCTGTTAATAATACAATGTATACAATCACACTGGCATGTATGTCATGTTGCTACATATTATAGCTTGACGTTGAATAAACGTAAATGTTGTTGTTGTAGCATCGATACATGATGCCTCGGGTTACATAATCTCACATGAAAGGCCAGTACCGTAGCCAGAGGCAAATTTCAACCGATGTAATCTAGGGATCCGGGGGGCACGCCCCCCCTTAACATTGATTTAACCATATTTTAGTGCATATGTAATACATTCGACAATACAATATTACATACGAGCATGAATCAGATGAGAAATAAGTTAACAGATTATAAGGCACATATATACATGTGTGTAACATAGCAAAAGGGTCGGGCCACACGTTATAATCAACATTAGAAAACGGCCCTTCCCAATAATCAATCTTTATTTTTAACAAAATGTGCAATATCGTCTCAGTAGTATCAATTATAAATTATTAACATTGTTGGGGTATAGAAGCGATGTCCTGCGTTTTCTGATTTAATGAGTTTAGACGTATAATTATGTACTGACATTTCAGCTCTCTAGCAGTCAACATTTTATTTATTTAATTTTTCATTTATTTATTGTTTGTTTTCGAAATGTTTTGCTTTCTCACCTGGGTTTACACTACTGAAGACTATAAATAGAGTCTGTCGATTTTTTACTTTTTAACTTCTGGCAAAATGACATATTATCAGAAACTAAATTAATAGTCTCGATGTTAAAACATATTTATTTGACTGACCAAGCAAAATATATCGACGCCTGTTCACAGGCTACAGTTTATACACGTATTAACGTGTAGTTCTAACGCACCTTTCAATCTTTCTTTCAATTCGCTTTTTGACCCAAACACTGGTAATCCATGCTTCCGCAAATATTGCCGCAAATCAATCACTTTAGACCTTTCTACGTCAATTCCATCGCTATTTCGTACGAGTGAAGCCATTTTACGTTACTGTTTTGTTTTCTGCATGAATAATTTGCACACCGGAAGTAGAATAGAGGTCAAGGTCGCACAGGGAGGCAACTCTAGCGGACTAACAAAGAAAGATAAATCATGTTTCCGAACTGGCCTATAGTAGCACGTGAATTGATACCCGATTATATGTCTAACATTAACTTAATAACCAAAGTTTAAAACATGAACAGGTCTGAGAATAAAACAATGAAGACTTCTTTTAAACGGAGACAACTGTGAGTGACGGTTAATTTGGATTGTAACCGTTCTCCATTGTCCGGCTCTTTTCGTCATGCGTATAGTGTGTTACCCCAACAAGACCAGAAGTTGACCTCAAGCCCTACCCGGTTAACACATACCCTAGTACCGAGACTAAAGAGGTGGTTACCAACCACTAGGTTCGAATCTGGGTACACATGACACTCTTATAAGTTGGGGTTAAACGAACCAATCTGTAGTAGCCTACTCTTCATCTTGTCACAGTACAACCAGACCATGTCAGAGAGTAATGCTGTAGGGTTTGACAGGCAATACAAGTGGGGTCCACTAGGGAAACTCCCAGTGCTGTAGAACGGATGTTGTAAGACCTGGACTTTATTTTGTTTTTCATAAAGGCCTGGGCGTAAGATTATTTGTTGTTTTTCATAAAACGACGTAAGACCTCGAAAAAGTGTGTGTGTTTTACGTTTATTTATCGTCGCTACCGGTTGCTCATATGAGCGAGACGCCTCCTGAATTGATTAGTCATTTTAGTGGATAGTGCAATGATACAGACAGACACCCATTCCAGAGTCTCCTCTGGTTCTTTTACGTGCACGGTGTAAAGCAGCGACATGAGACCTCGGTTTAACGTCCCATCTGAAATACTGTTAATTTTATTAAGTCAGTATGCCGATCAAAAAACCCAATTTTGTAGTCTGCACAAAATGTTTTTGCATAAAAAGGTTCCTAAATATGTCCCTACTTAGAAACTGAATGATGCAACTTTGTTTGAGCATTTTGAAATATTCAAGATGGCCGCCAAGATGGCCACCAAAATTACAAAATCGACATATCTCATAATTTAAATGAGATTTGAACACAAATCAGAAAAACATTACCGTGTTTGTTGTTAGAGATAACATTATAAACATTATATTGAAATATTGAAAGCAGAAAAACATTTCAAAAATCCAAAATGGCTGCCCAAACCAAGAAGTTTTCATATAAACATGAGATTTTTTATTAAATAGTTGAATGAATATGGTAATTGTGATGTCTTATACAAGTTTATCTAAAAATAGGTAACATAATATCAGGCTAAAGTGAGGTTGTTTTTGTCAAATGCCAAAAAAAACCTTGTTCTTTAATGGTTCAGTTGCTTCCCTTTGTAATAAGTCCGCCATTGATTTTTCAGCTGCTATATCTCATTGTAGTAATTTTACCATTGATTTTCATGGAATGCTGCTTTCCAGTGAATGTAGTTTTGCCTATTGAGGGTAAGTAACACATACAATACTTTCTACACGTAGAAATACATAGATGTTATAATAACTGGTTGATTAACTGTGTATGATGTGAAGTTTAAAGAGCATGAACATTTCAAACATAAATATTAACTGATTTGTAGTAATGATTGTCTTGGTATTGAAGAGTGATGACCTTCGTGACTTGGACATTGTATTCTAACTATCCTTATAACAACATTTCTGAAAAATAGTCCCTAAATGAAGTGCTGCTTGATTGTTTTTAAAAGTGTAGTAGTACTCGGATATGTACTAGTGTTCGGACAAAAATGAAAATCCAGTAATAAAGAGCTTATATGGCTGTATCGTCAAAAAATGATTGATTAAATTATATCCATTTGTACATCTTGCAGGTCGATGAAAATGACCGGGTGTTTTCTTGGCCAAGTATATGGTTGTGGCGAATCTGAAAAAGTACTTACCAGTGTGGCAGCTGATCGCATTACTACAATTATTAACTCCAGCAAGCGTAGACAAGATAATATACATGTTGATCTCGAGAAAAGAAGACAAAACGATGAAACCTTAACAATCCAGTGCCATAGAGACTGTATATCTACATATACTTCATCTTGGCATATAAGTCGGCATCTCAAACTTAGTGGTACAACGCCATCCTCTAGCCAAAGACCAGTGAAGCGTACTCGTCGTTCTGATGTAGAGAAGTTTGAATTTCGTGAAAACTGTTTGTATTGTGGTGAAAACTGCGCATTAAAACCAGATCCTAAAAACCCTAAGCGCTGGCGAAAAGCGTTATTGTGTAGAACAGCAGATCGACCAGGAAGGCAGACCTTCAAAGAGACTGTTTTGGAAGCATGTGAATCGCGTAATGATGACTGGGCGAAACAAGTGGAAGTACGCCTTCTTGGAGCCGTTAGTGACTTACACGCTGCCGATGCACGATACCATGATGACTGTCGGAAAATATTTATGAATCCACGTAGTGTTGAATATGCGTCAAGAGAGCATTCAGACAAAATTGATCATGCGTTTGAGGCTACTGTCAATGAGATGAAATCGGACACTCGTCAAGTATGGACATCAGTTGGGATACACACTTTCTATGCTGCACATGGTGGAACTATGTTGTCGCGAATAAATCTATTCAAGCAAATAAGTGAAGTTTTTGGTGAAGATCTGTTGGTGTTTTCATCTCCAGGACTTGCAAATGTCATTGTGTTTCGAAGCACAGCATCTGATTTGCTTAGGTTAGAACAGTTAGATGAGGACAATATGCAGATTGAAAGTGTCGCCAAGCAGATTGTGAAAGAGTGTAAGCAAATAGTGAACAAACAAAATATCTACAATGTACAAATTGACAAAGAGATTGCCACAGAAGAGTCAAGTTCAACATTACTGTCATTATTGTCATGTTTATCTGATAAACTAGAGTTCACACTTCCCGCGTTATTGATAGCGAATATGGTGACTGGTATTCTCACACACAAACCTACATCTTTGCAGATTGCATTGGGTGTACAGACAAGGGAGAGAAGCAAAATAGATAGTTTGCATGATTTTGGAGTGACTTGTACGTATGATGAAGTGAAGAGATTTAAGGCCTCTGCTGCTATGGCTGCTGCTCAAGATGTGAACAAAAAGTCACGTGCAATTAATGATTCTACGGTTGGATTAATTCAAGCTGTAGCTGACAACTTTGATGCAAACATTTCCTCTCAGAATTGTCTTCGGTCTACACATGCCCTAGCCTTATTGCTTACACAAGATCAAAAGACAGTGGATACTCCTAAAAGGAGTAGAGAGACAATAGAGCGAGTGAAGAAGGAAGACATGAAACCTCCGGTGACTTCTAATATACCAGTTCAACATTTCCAAGGACCAAAGAAGCCTGAAATGCCTGCTAACAAAGCACTACGTTCTGTATTGCCTTTAAAAATGTTGGCAGAGCAAGTTGTAACTAGCACACGAGCAAAGGATTTAGATTTCGAGTTCCTGAAAAATGTAACTTGTGTCCCCAACACACCAGAATTCGGAGGTTACAATACATCGCTGGCAAGAGCACAAGGTCACAGTTTGAAGCCAGGAACGACAGCAATGTATACTCCCCTGATTGATATGGTTCCATCGGACCCAGATACCATGCTGACAGCTATGTATGAAGCACAGAGGCTAACAGTTAAATGTGGACAGACATTCACAGTGTTTACTGCTGATCAACAATTATACCGTGTGATGACCAATGTTATGTGGGTTCATCCAGAGGTATTCCCGAACCTGTACCCACGACTGGGTGGTATGCACATGTTAATGAGTTTTGTTGGCTGTGTTGGTGTGTTAATGGCCAATAGTGGCTTGGAAGAAGTAATGAAAGCTGCGTTTGGTGGTGTACCTCGCATGCTCACAGGAAAGAACTTTCCACAAAACGTTCGTGCATTGAGAATCGTATGTGAGGAAGTTGTACGAGGTGTCATTCAAGACGTTGACAACTCCGATGAGTTAATAGCGATCCTGGAGACAAAAGCAGCACATAGTAGGACATCCAAACTTTGGTTGGAGTGTCTTATCAAACCAGTCTTGATAATGATGTTATTTGTTCGTGCAGAGAGGGAAGGAGATTGGGCCTTACATCTGTATGCCGTGTCATCCATGATGCCGTACTTCTTTGCGGCTCGGCATGTTAATTATGCAAGGTATGGCCTGTACTATTTGCGGTGTATAGAGAACCTTCCAGATGACATACAGTCCAGGTTCAGAAATGGGGAGCATGTAATGCGACATAAAGCAGGTCTGTGGAATGCAATATGGTCGGACATGTTCATCGAGACGACGTTTATGCGGTACGGCCATGGTCCTGGTGGTGTCGTCGGGATTACTCTCAGTGAGTCTGCTCTGAAGCGATGGGCGCTGAGTCTTCACACCTGCAGTCGTCTCCTCCAAGACGTGAATGTTATGAGAGACCGCACAGAAGAGTCACATAACGTCACAACGCACAAGGAGGAGGCAGCCGCACGTATTGCATCCGATGCAGCTGACAGGAAGAAGATTTGTGTGAAGTTGGATGCCTGCATTTACCCACTGAATCCAGAAGAGCACGCAAATAGTATTCTAAACATCGTGACTGGTAGGATATGCCCAGATACAGTTAATGTTGACGATGCTGTGACACATGGACAGTCTCAAATGTCTATATATGAAAGTTCATGGCCTGCAGGTTTCAACGGACCTATACCCAACAAAGTGGTAACTATGTCAGTCAGCAGAAAAAGTATCAAGTGTGGATCTGGCTCTGTTTACGACACACAGTTGATCTACGCAAGAGTTATGGGACTGGCATCAACTCGAACGATCGACTTAAAAGATGTATTCAGCCATGCGCTAGCTCCTGTCCCAACGTCAATGTTTGACGACAGTGGTGAAATGAGGATAGCCACAAACAAATCGATGCTGAAGAAGAAGCTTCAACTCATTCAATCGGCCCGAGGAACCGGACAACCTAATGCGTTGGTTATCGATGGATGTGCAATTCTATGGTGCATACACTGGCCATCTAATGGAATTGTGCAGAATTTCATGGACAGTTACTGGCAGTATGTGTATAAGAGATTAAACGTATGCGATGTGTATCTGGTCTTTGATAGATACTACCAGTACAGCATCAAGAGTAGCACCAGAAAAAGTCGGGGCAGTCAGAAGACTGGCATTGATCATATACTGAATGCTTCAACACCATTACCTGCACAACATACGGTCCTGACAAGCACAGACAACAAGGTCCAACTGATAGACATGATTTGTGAGCATCACAAAGTCCAAGACCATGTGCTTACCTGCAAGCTTTAGTCACAAGCTGATAATCACAGGCTCCTCAGAGGTGCCACAGGAGATACACATGGGAGTTGCCATTGATCGAGTAGATTTAAGGACTAGCCATGAGGAAGCTGATGTCATAATCCCGCAGCAGGTGGTGTATGCTGCTTCACATGGAGCAGAATCTGTGACAGTGATCTGTGACGACACGGACGTATTTGTTCTGTTGGTTCACTACTATGCCCTCAAGGAGTTGTCATGCACTCTAATAATGGAAGGAACTAGTGCTCAACGAACAATAGTAGATATTGCAGCAACATGTAAGACACATTCAGCTATTGTACCCCAGCTCTTAGCTGCTCATGCCCTGTCTGGCTGTGATACCGTCGCCAAACTTAGTGGACTTGGAAAGGCAACCGTTGTTAAACAGCTTAAACGAGGGTCCAACCTCGACAAACTTGGAGATGTAGATGCAGATATGAACAAAGTTAATGAAGAAGCTAGCTGTTTTATTGCAGCATGTTATGGCAAGAATGCAGCTACAAATATGTCCAATGTCAGATATGATGTTTGGTCAACAAAAATGGGAAATAAAACAGTCCGAAAGATGCCAAAACTACAATCATTACCACCTACATCAGAATCGTTCAATGAGAATGTCAAACGAGCACACATCCAGGCATGCATATGGAGGAATGCAATGGACCCAGATCCCCCAAATCTTGATCCTACCAACTTTGGATGGAAAAAGGATCCAAACTCTAAGGTTCTCATACCGACGACAATCCCGGAGGACAAACCCCCAGCACCACCATATGTCCTGAAGCTAATCTGCTGTGGTTGTGCATCAGAGCAGCCATGTGCAACATCCCGCTGCGGTTGCTGTATGGCTCACCTTGCCTGCACAATATTCTGTAACTGCTATCAAACCTGTAGCTGTCAGAATAGATGGACGAAGGATGTAAATGGATCATTAAGTGATACAGATGGTGATTCCAGTGAATCAGATATAGAAGACGAAAATTGAACAGCTATAGTGTTGCGGAAGTTAAGTGTGTTGTTTACTATCAAGTTGCTAGACAGTATATAAATAAATGTGTATTGTTCAAACATCTATAAGATGAAGATTACAAGCATCAGTCTAATTAAAACAGTTAAGACTTGTAATGACATTTGATGTATATGTAGCAAATACGTCACGAAACACTCAACATTATTGTGTTTTCAAATTGACATAATGCCGTTTTAATAAGAACAACCATTTATCAATCTGCTTATTAATAAATTGTGAAAGAATCATTTCAAGCTATAATGCATTTTCAGTTATCATAAGTACCCAAATAGTGTAGATAAATCAACTCATTTACGGTGTATAATGCAATATATAGAGGTTTTTCTAGTTTTGGCGGCCATTTTGTCAGCCATTTTGGATTTTTCAAATATGTTTCTGCTTTAAAATATCAGGATAACGTGTATAATGTTATCTCTAACAACAAACACAATAATGTGTTTCAAATTCCTGTTCAAATCTCAAATAATTTATGAGGTATGTCAATTTTGTATGTTTGGCGGCCATCTTGAATATTTCAAAATGCTCAATGATGACAAAGTTGCATCATTCAGTTTCTAAGTAGGGACATGTTTTAGAACCTTTTTATGCAAAAACATTTTGTGCAGACTTTTTTGGGGGGTTATGCAGCTAATTGGCATTTGGCATACTGACTAATTAGGGTCAGAGGAGGGATCGAACCTCGAAAAATAGAATAACATAGGTATTTATTCACCCAATATGCAACATTACAACTGTTTCTAAGAATAACCAATCTCAACCATATTTCGCATACAGTATAAATATATAATCAATTATTATATTTTCCACCTGATTAATTAATTTTTAGAATTAACAATAATTATGACACCAAACAGGGACTTATACTAATATTTAACAAACGTATATAAAACGTCGTATATTCAAGAAGGGTAACCGTCTGTGGCCACCTCTGACCAATTTCAACCGATAACCTCCCTTGCACATACGAACGGAATATCCTAGACTGGTTCCTTCTGCAACCATCTCTTTAGTACCAGTCATACAGACAGGGAAGCAGACGAAGCAAACTGAAAGTCTCAATCACGGACATTATTAAAGCTCGACAACAAGGTTGTAAAACAACACATAAATTGCCTATTAAAAATAGTAAAAAGTAAAAACATACAGTCTGTTCATTTATATTTCCAATCTTTCATTTCTTCTGATACCACATCCACTGTTTAGAGGTATTCAAATCAAACTGTAAAACAGCAACGATATTCCAAATGTAATGTTTCGCATAGCCAGTGCTCACCTGTGAATAACGTCACTGTGTTTACACACTGTATTCCTCCGCTAAATAATACAGTATTCCAACCTTCAGTTTGCAATGGCCTGAATTAGTATAACATCTATACACATCAACTAGTATGAAGTCTTCTCAAGTCACATAATTTCTCAAAAAACACAAACACTATGCACTGCTTGTCATGAAAATGCATCTTAACCAAAAAGAAAAATGAACTATATTAGTTATTGAGACAACATTCGATCTCGTACGTCGGATGCATTTCTGCCTAGTTACGTATACACAACCACAACATATAAGCTAATAGCGGTGGAAGGCAGGTGCATCAGGTGCGACATTCCTCGAGTTCACGCCCAGTTGTAGCCGTTACGATTATGACCTCAGGCAATGCATTTGAATTCAACACAGTCTCTTCTCTCCGTCGTTGTGATGGATTACACCAGGACTGAGGTATCGAAAGTGATTCATATAAGTTGTAATAACTTGTTTCGCAATGGAGCAAAACTAAATGTGTATAAACTAAGCGTATGCGAGGGTACTGTGGCCGCCAGATTGGGCAGGCGGGGTTTCTCCTTGCGTATGTATGTATATATGTATGTTCCATTAATGTCAAACCCCTTGCGGGGACATAGACATATTTTCCTGGGCAGGCTTAGCCGACCTAAGAGGTTAACCAGTACTAAGCAATGTGTGTGTGAGGTGCCTTGCTCAATGACACTACATACGTGGCCTGACAGAGTATCGAAACGCTTTCATCCGAGAGTGATTCATTTAAAGTTGTTACAGCAGGTAACTGCTTGTACAGTTAAATTGTATAATAAATAAAGATTATAGTTTTGAGGTAATTCAACACGGATTAGTGTGATCATAATTAAGAGCAGGTTGAACAGGTGAGATATAGCGGTATATGTGTGGTGAACAGGATAACTACCAATGATTAACGATACACGTGTATCTACATGTATAAGCACATAGATGTGCAGCTTGCTAAGCATACATGTATTATGACATATATGACATTTGCTAAATTACCCGAATTATTTCTTATCAGTGAAGAAATATTTGGGGGGAAATATACACAGAACCAAGAAACGAAACACATGTCAGAATGTATGTATCATTTTTAGAAATACAGAACAAAGATAACAAATCGGAATGCACGTGCAGGCATTGATACATGTTGTATTTTTGATATATTTGATTTTAGGTAACTGAAGAAAGGTGTTCTGGTTATAAAAGCTTATATCAGCTGTGTGTGTGTGTGTGTGCGCGCGCGCGCGTGTGTGTGTGTGTGTGCGTGCGTGCGCATGCGCGTGTGTGTTACCATCATCTCTTTCCCTTGCATTTCGTTTCGGCAAGTTATGATGATCGGTATACACTAATTAATAGCTGCATGGTTATGTCAGTTCTTATGACCATTATTGTATACTTGTACTACTTTGTATATAATGTATGTTTATATGTGTCCATGTAAAACGTGTACTTGTATATTATGTCTGTTCACGTGTGCTCTTCATATGGAGGTAATAAAAGGTTTATGCAAGATCCTGTATTTATTGAACACAAAAACAGTTAATTCAGCCATAAGATCAACATGTCGCTTTGCCAGAAGTAAATACTTGAACATTGACATAATGGAACGATGGTTATGTAGACTTGTCTAATGAACGATGACTATCACTTTCCTAGTATCTGACTACCTGACCTGACCAGTTACTGTATTTACTGAGGTGTTCTGACTACCTGACCTGGCCAGTTACTGTATTTACTGAGGTGTTTTGACTACCTGACCTTGCCAGTTACTGTATTTACCCAGGTGTTCTGACTACCTGACCTGGCCAGTTACTGTATTTACCCACGTGTTCTGACTACCTGACCTTGCCAGTTACTGTATTTACCCAGGTGTTCTGACGACCAGACCTGGCCAGTTACTGTATTTACCTAGGTGTTCTGACTACCTGACCTGGCCAGTTACTGTATTTACCCAGGTGTTCTGACTACCTGACCTGGCCAGTTACTGTATTTACCCACGTGTTTTGACTACCAGACCTGGCCAGTTACTGTATTTACCCAGGTGTTCTGACTACCTGACTTGGCCAGTTACTGTATTTACCCAGGTGTTCTGACTACCTGACCTTGCCAGTTACTGTATTTACTGAGGTGTTCTGACTACCTGACCTTGCCAGTTGCTGTATTTACTGAGGTGTTCTGACTACCTGACCTGGCCAGTTACTGTATTTACCCCGGTGTTCTGACTACCTGACCTTGCCAGTTACTGTATTTACTGAGGTGTTCTGACTACCTGACCTTGCCAGTTGCTGTATTTACTGAGGTGTTCTGACTACCTGACCTTGCCAGTTGCTGTATTTACTGAGGTGTTCTGACTACCTAATCTTGCCAGTTGCTGTATTTACCCAGGTGTTCTGACTACCCGACCTTGCCAGTTACTGTATTTACTGAGGTGTTCTGACTACCTGACCTGGCCAGTTACTGTATTTACCCAGGTGTTCTGACTACCTGACCTGGCCAGTTACTGTATTTACCCACGTGTTTTGACTACCAGACCTGGCCAGTTACTGTATTTACCCAGGTGTTCTGACTACCTGACTTGGCCAGTTACTGTATTTACCCAGGTGTTCTGACTACCTGACCTTGCCAGTTACTGTATTTACTGAGGTGTTCTGACTACCTGACCTTGCCAGTTGCTGTATTTACTGAGGTGTTCTGACTACCTGACCTGGCCAGTTACTGTATTTACCCCGGTGTTCTGACTACCTGACCTTGCCAGTTACTGTATTTACTGAGGTGTTCTGACTACCTGACCTTGCCAGTTGCTGTATTTACTGAGGTGTTCTGACTACCTGACCTTGCCAGTTGCTGTATTTACTGGGGTGTTCTGACTACCTAACCTTGCCAGTTGCTGTATTTACCCAGGTGTTCTGACTACCCGACCTTGCCAGTTACTGTATTTACTGAGGTGTTCTGACTACCTGACCTGGCCAGTTACTGTATTTACCCACGTGTTCTGACTACCTGACCTGGCCAGTTACTGTATTTACCCACGTGTTCTGACTACCTGACCTTGCCAGTTACTCTATTTACCCAGGTGTTCTGACTACCTAACCTGACCAGTTACTGTATTTACTGAGGTGTTCTGACTACCTAACCTGGCCAGTTACTGTATTTACTGAGGTGTTCTGACTACCTAACCTGACCAGTTACTGTATTTACTGAGGTGTTCTGACTACCTAACCTGACCAGTTACTGTATTTACTGAGGTGTTCTGACTACCTAACCTGACCAGTTATTGTATTTACCCACGTGTTCTGACTACCTGACCTGGCCAGTTACTGTATTTACTGAGGTGTTCTGACTACCTAACCTGACCAGTTACTGTATTTACCCACGTGTTCTGACTACCTGACCTGGCCAGTTACTGTATTTACCCAGGTGTTCTGACTACCTGACCTGGCCAGTTACTGTATTTACCCAGGTGTTCTGACTACCTGACCTGGCCAGTTACTGTATTTACCCAGGTGTTCTGACTACCTGACCTGGCCAGTTACTGTATTTACCCAGGTGCTCTGACTACCTGACCTGGCCATATATTGTATTCATCCTAGTGTTCTGACTACCTGACCTGGCCAGTTACTGTATTTACCCAGGTGTTCTGACTACCCGACCTTGCCAGATATTGTATTCATCCTAGTGTTCTGACTACCTGACCTGGCCAGATATTGTATTCATCCTAGTGTTCTGACTACCCGACCTGGCCAGATATTGTATTCATCCTAGTGTTCTGACTACCCGACCTGGCCAGATATTGTATTCATCCTATGTTCTGACTACCCGACCTGGCCAGATATTGTATTCATCCTAGTGTTCTGACTACCCGACCTGGCCAGATATTGTATTCATCCTAGTGTTCTGACTACCCGACCTGGCCAGATATTGTATTCATCCTAGTGTTCTGACTACCCGACCTGGCCAGATATTGTTTTACTACTACCACCTCCATACTGTATTTACCCAGGTGTTTCAGCTCTCTCCTGTTGCTTGTTTTTCTATTACCTCCATTGGCAGATACAGCCCGATTCATCCCGAAATGCATATTGATCGTTTTATTTGGACTATTTTGTTTCTTTCTGTTGTTCCAAAACGAGATGTTTTGTGAATTGTGAATGCAATTTCATCAAATCCTACTGTTGTTCCAAAACGAGATGTTTTGTGAATTGTGAATGCAATTTCATCAAATCCTACTGTTGTTCCAAAACGAGATGTTTTGTGAATTGTGAATGCAATTTCATCAAATCCTACTGTTGTTCCAAAACGAGATGTTTTGTGAATTGTGAATGCAATTTCATCAAATCCTACTGTTGTTCCAAAACGAGATGTTTTGTGAATTGTGAATGCAATTTCATCAAATCCTACTGTTGTTCCAAAACGAGATGTTTTGTGAATTGTGAATGCAATTTCATCAAATCCTACTGTTGTTCCAAAACGAGATGTTTTGTGAATTGTGAATGCAATTTCATCAAATCCTACTGTTGTTCCAAAACGAGATGTTTTGTGAATTGTGAATGCAATTTCATCAAATCCTACTGTTGTTCCAAAACGAGATGTTTTGTGAATTGTGAATGCAATTTCATCAAATCCTACTGTTGTTCCAAAACGAGATGTTTTGTGAATTGTGAATGCAATTTCATCAAATCCTATTAATTAATTGATGACACATGTTTGGATATACTGTATCGATATTTAATAATTTAATAATTAAAGGAGAACATTAATGTAAATTGATACCATGTGGTACAAAGGAAACAACGATAAAAACAGAGGAATCCAATTAAGAAAATCAATTATCATCGAAGAGTATTCAGGGGTATGTAATTGACCAATGTCTCTCGTAGCATGTATACGTTATCTCGGACAGTGCATGCAATGCATTATCGACACATTCTGACCATCTGTCGGTAGATTTTATAATCAATTAACAAAACATGGAATCCACGGCGAAATAATTAATGGCGCACATTAAGACAGGGTACATTAATATCATTTTTCTAGAACATGCCAATTATTTCCAGACTAGATAATCTCTTGCGAATATGAAGATGTGTCAAATAAAGAATACTAAATACATCACACAATCTATTTATAACTTATTATCTAGCCATTTATACGACCAAGCCAGTTCCTTACATATTTCCTGTTCGTTTCATATTCTAACGTTGCTTATCAGCAAAATCTGTCGATCAAAAATAAACATTACAAGTGTGGGTTCATTGACCAGAACGCATGAAATTGTGCCTCAGTCTGTGTTCACGTTTGCACCTGTAAGCATGCTGAATATACTAGCGCTCCTTCTGACACCTGTCTAACTCATCAAGTATAAAATGAAAAGGAAACATTAAGTATCTAGATTCATGATTCCTCTTTCAGATATGTCTGGGTTCAGTCATAAAATTCAGCATCAGACCTAGATATGCATGAACCTAGCCTCGGTTCCAGTCTGTCGATTTTTCACTTTTTAACTTCTGGCAAAATGATATTACCAGAAGCTCAATACGGCTTAATTAATAGTATCGGTGCTATTCTATATTTATTTGACTGACCACAGCGAGTGGATTCCGAGTGGTTACGTTCGTCGCTGGTGTAAATGTCCGCTATCGCCATTCATTAAGGGGGTGGGTTCCGAGTGGTTACGGTCGTTGACTTCAAATCACTTGCCCCGTGTAAATGTCCGCTATCGCCATTCATTAAAGGGGTGGGTTCCGAGTGGTTACGGTCATTGACTTCAAATCACTTGCCCCGTGTAAATGTCCGCTATCGCCATTCATTAAGGGGGTGGGTTCCGAGTGGTTACGGTCGTTGACTTCAAATCACTTGCCCCGTGTAAATGTCCGCTATCGCCATTCATTAAGGGGGTGGGTTCCGAGTGGTTACGGTCACTGACTTCAAATCACTTGCCCCGTGTAAATGTCCGCTATCGCCATTCATTAAGGGGGTGGGTTCCGAGTGGTTACGGTCGTTGACTTCAAATCACTTGCCCCGTGTAAATGTCCGCTATCGCCATTCATTAAGGGGGTGGGTTCCGAGTGGTTACGGTCACTGACTTCAAATCACTTGCCCCGTGTAAATGTCCGCTATCGCCATTCATTAAGGGGGTGGGTTCCGAGTGGTTACGGTCATTGACTTCAAATCACGTTCCCCTCACCGCTGTATGTTTGACTCTCACTGCGGGGTGTCGAAATCGTTCAAGTTAGGAAGTTATCCAGATGGCTTGCGGTAGGTCGGTGGTTCTACCCGTGTGCCAGTCCGTGCGACTGCGTAGACGGATGTGACGGTATATGTGGCTGTGTAGACGGTGTGACGGTATATATGGCTGTGTAGACGGGTGTGACGTATATGTGGCAGTGTAGACGGATGTGACAGTATATGTGGCTGTGTAGACGGATGTGACGGTATATGTGGCTGTGTAGACGGGTGTGACGGTATATGTGGATGTGTAGACGGGTGTGACGGTATATGTGGCAGTGTAGACGGATGTGACAGTATATGTGGCTGTGTAGACGGGCGTGACGGTATATGCGGCTGTGTAGACGGGTGTGACGGTATATGTGGCTATGTAGAGGGATGTGACGGTATATGTGGCAGTGCAGACGGGTGTGACGGTATATGTGGCTGTGTAGACGGATGTGACGGTATATGTGGCAGTGTAGACGGGTGTGACGGTATATGTGGCTGTGTAGACGGGTGTGACGGTATATGCGGCTGTGTAGACGGGTGTGACGGTATATGTGGCTGTGTAGACGGATGTGACGGTATATGTGGCAGTGTAGACGGGTGTGACGGTATATGTGGCTGTGTAGACGGGTGTGACGGTATATGTGGCTGTGTAGACGGGTGTGACGGTATATGCGGCTGTGTAGACATATGTGACGGTATATGCGGCTGTGTAGACGGGTGTGACGGTATATGTGGCTGTGTATACGTTGTGACGGTATATGTGGCTGTGTAGACGGTTGTGACGGTATATGTGGCTGTGTAGACGGGTGTGACGGTATATGCGGCTGTGTAGACAGGTGTGACGGTATATGCGGCTGTGTAGACTTGTGTGACGGTATATGCGGCTGTGTAGACGGGTGTGACGATATATATGCTACTTTATAACCAGGTGTTATGGTTATATTGAGGATCTGAGCAAAAACATTTACTAGTCAGACCACTTATTATTTAATAAAAATTTCATTTTTTCATAAATTATAATTTCAAATATGTTTCAAGTTATATCTGTTGAATTTACGTCCTTATTAATTTACTCCTGTATCAAACTCCTGTACACGCGCTATCTGAACTACTCAGTATGTGTTTCATTGTTTACAAAGCAAATGAATGAGCAATTCCAAAATAACTAGCTTAGTCATACACTTAGATATTCACGTATATCGCGTATACCACCACTAACCTGTCAGGAAGATTCATCTACAGTTACGTTGCTCATCAGCCAAGCCTGTATTACTACCATAAGTTAGTGATAGTTCTTACGTAAATGGTTTACTTGGAAGGAAGACAACAGAACAGACAAACAAAGCATTGCCGATGTAAACAATGGAAGTGAAGCCATGTTTTGGATTACTATATAACAAAGGACTTAAATATTGTATACAGGTGAGTGTATATATAGAACTATATTGTTTGAGGGGTGAAAGTAAAGATATGTAATATTGTATGTCCGATTAGCGCAGTGGTTAGCGCGCTCGCTTCTCCCCAATGCAACAAGGGTTCTCGGACCGGGAAGTATGTGAGATGGCACGGTGGTCGCCAGATCGGACAGGTGGGTTATCTCAGGGTACTCCGGTTTCCTCTCACACGAATGACCACATTTACGTTTTCAGCAGCTGTGATTAAGTTGTAAAATAAATAAAGTTTAAACTTATATAATATATAATATTTAATTAAATCACGCATTAGTATTAATTATTGTATGTCGATCTAGTGCCGATGTTATAAAATGATTTAAATTTACTAATTTATTTAAATTAAGGCTAGCTGATAATTATATGTCTACATGTATGCATTTCTTTTCAATTTTTTACCTACTAGTATATACATGTACTGTTAGTTTAATTGGTGCCACGCGTAAGCTTCTAACCAGTGGCGTAGCTACCGACAGGCCGTGTTCAGCTACGCCCCTGTTGCCATTGGTTAACGGCAATCAACCAAAAACAATGAAAATCATAAGCGTATGAAGTCTGTAAAGATTAAGCATCTTTTCTTTCTGTGGACAAAATAAGTTGCGTCTGTGCAGAACTGGTGCATACGATTTACGTTATTTACATTATTCTGCAGCATACACATGTCGAACGCACGATTAATTGCAGGTACTTTGGTGTGCAGTGTCTGGTTTCCTGTTCTGGCGAACCTACGAACACTACAAGAACGGGCTGGAATACGCATATCTGCATGAAATACTGGGGGTAAGTACGGACTAACCACGCATACCTGCATGAAATACTGGGGGTAAGTACGGATTAACCACGCATATCTGCATGAAATACTGGCGGTAAGTACGGATTAACCACGCATATCTGTATGACATACTGGCGGTAAGTACGGATTAACCACGCATATCTGCATGACATACTGGCGGTAAGTGGAGAGAGAAGAGGCAACGTGGACTTTAAATGCCTTGCTAAGGGTACACACATAACGGCTCCAGTGGGGTTCGAACTCCGGACCTTTCACACCTGAAGCGAACGCGCATCCATTGCGCTATCATGACTTCCACTGTGTATACATTTAGGCCATATTGTAAGAATTGTCCGCCTACGTGGTCGAGTGGTTAAGGTCGCTGACTTGTATACCACTGTAGCCTATCATCTCTGATGGTCACGGGTTCGAGCCCCGCTCAGACCGTGTCTCATTTATATGAAAAAGTTGGCAGTTTCTTACGAGGTTGGTGCACCAAGTACTGGTTAACCGCTGGAGCCTGCCCAGGAAAGGTGTTGTTAGGTAAACTGCCCGTCGCTCAAATGGAAAACCGGTAGCGACGTTAAATAAACTTAAATAAAAATAAAATAAAAAAAGTTGGTACATTCGTAGATTACAGATCGGTGGTTTAGTTGGACTTGTAATCTAGGGGTCGTATGTTCAATTCCGCGGCTATACCATACTAATATGACACATACCATTACAATTCGGATTAGACGTTAAAACATCTCGTGTCGGTGCTTTACGCCGTGCACGTAAAAGAACCAGAGGAAACTCTGGAATGTGTCTCTGTCTGTATCATTGCACTATTCTCCAAAATCTAAACAGATTAATCATTTCAGGAGGCGTCGCTCATATGAGCAACCAGTAGCGACGATAAAAGTAAACGTAACACATATCTCTACAGTCTTCCCACATGCTCTTCTGTCTGATTTGCGTAGTGGTTAGTGTGCTTTCTTCTCACCAATGCAACCCAGGTTCGATCCACGGACCGGGAAGTATGTGAGATGGTACGGTGATCGCCAGATCGAACAGGTGGTTTTTCTCCGTGGAACTCCTCCCACAGGAATGACCACATATACGCGTTCATCCGCGCCAACGATAGTGAGTGATTAATATAAGTTGTTAGAACTTGCTTCCAATCGTTGTAAAATAAATAAACTTTAAACCTTTTGTTACTCTTTTGTTTGTTTGTTTTGGGGTTTGAAGTTGCAACAACAGCTTCGGTCTTATGGCGTCTCTCCAGGTAGCATTGATGGAGGCAGACACCGGGTTCCCCTCCCCTCCCCTCCCCTCCCCTCCCAGCAGTATATCAGTCACGGACCCCCGTAGAACCTCCGACCTGCCGTAAGCCAACTCGATAGTTTACTCCCATGAAAGAATTCGACACCCGCAATACGATTCGAACCTACAACGGTGATGGGCATGTGATGTGAGGTCGTCAACGACCAGAACCACACACACGGCCACGGAGCCCTTGCCCTTAATCTCACTTTATTGATTTGTTTAACAAAATTCATTAATTGTGTGCGGCATATTTTATTGCCATAATCAGTTTGAACACAGGAACTTGAAAGTTTATCCATAAGCCAGCAACGGTCTCGTACCTCTATCCTAGGACATCCCCCTCTATTAAAAAAAAGATTTAATAGAGGAGGGTGTCCTAGGATAGAGGTACGAGACCTTTGGTGGCTTAAGGTGGCTTATGGATAACATTTCAAGTTCCTGTGGTTTGAAAGGCAACACGTACGAAAATATATTAACCTGATCAGCAGAAAAATGCAACCATTGTTCTACTGACACAAATATCGAAATAAATCAAATGTCAGACCCAACCGCAACTATTTGGTGAGTTCAGCATTATATTGCGTTACATTCAGCGTTTGAAGGCGGTCGTAAGTGGTAACTATTTTCAATTCATACGCACACATACCTAGCGCTTTACTCACTTCTCTGTCAGAACAACGATGTTCTACATACTCTATTTATTTTACAACGATTGCGAAACAAGCTGTAACAACTGATATTAATCACTCTCGTTGGCGCGGATGACAGTGTATTTGTGGTCATTCGTGTGGGAGGAAACCGGAGTACCCGGAGAAAACCCACCTGTCCGATCTGGCGACCACCGTACCATCTCACATACTTCCCGGTCCGAGGATCGAACCCGGGTTGCATTGGTGAGAAGCGAGCGCGCTAACCACTGCGCTAATTGGGCAGCCTTACAAGATGTAACAATGCATCTTTATATTAAAGTGCAACGGTTGGATTTATTATTAGATAATGTACATGTAATAATAAATTATAGACATGACTACACTGTGTACATGTGCAATATAATATATATATATGCGAAAGGTTCGGAGTTCGAGCCCCGCTGGAGCCGTTACGATTGTGCCCTTAGGCAAGGCATTTAAATTTCACATGCCTCTTCTCTCTCCCTCGTGGCGATGGATTACATCAGGAATGAGGTTTCGAGAGTGATTAATATAAGTTGTAAGAACTTGTTTCGCAATCGAGCTAAAATAAAATTGTATAAAAAAATAAATATACTAGATGATGTAGAAATGGCACACTTCGGATAAGAAAAACAATAACTACATGTATATAAATACAAAGTTTTAAACATTTTGGAATATATTTAGTTGTTCAGTTTGTGTTTTGTAATAAAGATGTAATATATCATTGATGGAATCTTTCGTATTTCGTTTTCATGTAATAATAATCATATTGTAGTAGGCTGCCCGATTAACGCAGTGATTAGCGCGCTCGCTTCTCACCAATGCAACCTGTGTTCGATCCTCAGACCGGGAAGTATGTGAGATGGTACGGTGGTCCTCATATCAGACATGTGGATTTTCTCCGGGTACTCCGGTTTCCTCCCACACGAATGATCACATTTACACTTTCATCCACGCCAACGAGAGTGATTAATAAGAGGGAGACAACTTAATCAGCAGTTAATCATTAATACAACTGGGTTGTACCCCATACACCATAAAGTGGCTCTTAATAAAGGTTGTACCCCATACACCATAAAGTGGCGCTTAATAAAGGTTGTACCCCAAACACCATAAAGTGGCGCTTAATACAGAGTGTACCCCATACACCATAAAGTGGCGCTTAATACAGAGTGTACCCCATACACCATAAAGTGGCGCTTAATAAAGGTTGTACCCCGTACACCATAAAGTGGCGCTTAATAAAGGTTGTATCCCATACACCATAAAGTGGCGCTTAATACAGGTTGTACCCCATACACCATAAAGTGGCGCTTAATACAGGTTGTACCCCATACACCATAAAGTGGCGCTTAATACAGGTTGTACCCCATACACCATAAAGTGGCGCTTAATACAGGTTGTACCCCATACACCATAAAGTGGCGCTTAATACAGAGTGTACCCCATACACCATAAAGTGGCTCTTAATACAGGTTGTACCCCATACACCATAAAGTGGCGCTTAATACAGAGTGTACCCCATACACCATAAAGTGGCGCTTAATACAGAGTGTACCCCATACACCATAAAGTGGCTCTTAATACAGGTTGTACCCCATACACCATAAAGTGGCGCTTAATACAGAGTGTACCCCATACACCATAAAGTGGCGCTTAATACAGGCTGTACCCCATAAAGTGGCGCTTAATACAGAGTGTACCCCATACACCATAAAGTGGCGCTTAATACAGGCTGTACCCCATACACCATAAAGTGGCGCTTAAACAGTTGTACCCCATACACCATAAAGTGGCGCTTAATACAGGGTGTACCCCATACACCATAAAGTGGCGCTTAATACAGAGTGTACCCCATACACCATAAAGTGGCGCTTAATACAGAGTGTACCCCATACACCATAAAGTGGCTCTTAATACAGGTTGTACCCCATACACCATAAAGTGGCGCTTAATACAGAGTGTACCCCATACACCATAAAGTGGCGCTTAATACAGAGTGTACCCCATACACCATAAAGTGGCTCTTAATACAGGTTGTACCCCATACACCATAAAGTGGCGCTTAATACAGAGTGTACCCCATACACCATAAAGTGGCGCTTAATACAGAGTGTACCCCATACACCATAAAGTGGCTCTTAATACAGGTTGTACCCCATACACCATAAAGTGGCGCTTAATACAGAGTGTACCCCATACACCATAAAGTGGCGCTTAATACAGGCTGTACCCCATAAAGTGGCGCTTAATACAGAGTGTACCCCATACACCATAAAGTGGCGCTTAATACAGGCTGTACCCCATACACCATAAAGTGGCGCTTAATACAGGTTGTACCCCATACACCATAAAGTGGCGCTTAATACAGAGTGTACCCCATACACCATAAAGTGGCGCTTAATACAGGTTGTACCCCATACACCATAAAGTGGCGCTTAATACAGAGTGTACCCCATACACCATAAAGTGGCGCTTAATACAGAGTGTACCCCATACACCATAAAGTGGCGCTTAATACAGAGTGTACCCCATACACCATAAAGTGGCGCTTAATACAGAGTGTACCCCATACACCATAAAGTGGCGCTTAATACAGGCTGTACCCCATACACCATAAAGTGGCGCTTAATACAGAGTGTACCCCATACACCATAAAGTGGCGCTTAATACAGGCTGTACCCCATACACCATAAAGTGGCGCTTAATACAGGTTGTACCCCATACACCATAAAGTGGCGCTTAATACAGAGTGTACCCCATACACCATAAAGTGGCGCTTAATACAGGTTGTACCCCATACACCATAAAGTGGCGCTTAATACAGAGTGTATCCCATACACCATAAAGTGGCGCTTAATACAGGTTGTACCCCATACACCATAAAGTGGCGCTTAATAAATGTTGTACCCCATACACCATAAAGTGGCGCTTAATACAGAGTGTACCCCATACACCATAAAGTGGCGCTTAATACAGAGTGTACCCCATACACCATAAAGTGGCGCTTAATAAAGGTTGTACCCCATACACCATAAAGTGGCACTTAATAAATGTTGTACCCCATACACCATAAAGTGGCGCTTAATACAGAGTGTACCCCATACACCATAAAGTGGCGCTTAATACAGAGTGTACCACATACACCATAAAGTGGCGCTTAATAAAGGTTGTACCCCATACACCATAAAGTGGCACTTAATAAAGGTTGTACCCCATACACCATAAAGTGGCGCTTAATAAATATTGTACCCCATACACCATAAAGTGGCACTTAATACAGAGTGTACCCCATACACCATAAAGTGGCGCTTAATAAAGAGTGTACACCATAAAGTGGCGCTTAATACAGGTTGTACCCCATACACCATAAAGTGGCGCTTAATACAGAGTGTACCCCATACACCATAAAGTGGCGCTTAATACAGGTTGTACCCCATACACCATAAAGTGGCGCTTAATAAAGGTTGTACCCCATACACCATAAAGTGGCGCTTAATAAATGTTGTACCCCATACACCATAAAGTGGCGCTTAATAAATGTTGTACCCCATACACCATAAAGTGGTGCTTAATAAATGTTGTAACCCATACACCATAAAGTGGCGCTTAATAAATGTTGTACCCCATACACCACAAAGTGGCGCTTAATAAATGTTGTACCCCATACACCATAAAGTGGCTCTTAATAAATGTTGTACCCCATACACCATAAAGTGGCTCTTAATAAATGTTGTACCCCATACACCATAAAGTGGCTCTTAATAAATGTTGTACCCCATACACCATAAAGTGGCGCTTAATACAGAGTGTACCCCATACACCATAAAGTGGCGCTTAATAAAGGTTGTATCCCATACACCATAAAGTGGCGCTTAATACAGAGTGTACCCCATACACCATAAAGTGGCGCTTAATACAGAGTGTACCCCATACACCATAAAGTGGCGCTTAATAAAGGTTGTACCCCATACACCATAAAGTGGTGCTTAATAAAGGTTGTACCCCATACACCATAAAGTGGCGCTTAATAAAGGTTGTATCCCATACACCATAAAGTGGCGCTTAATACAGGTTGTACCCCATACACCATAAAGTGGCGCTTAATACAGGTTGTACCCCATACACCATAAAGTGGCGCTTAATACAGAGTGTACCCCATACACCATAAAGTGGCTCTTAATACAGGTTGTACCCATACACCATAAAGTGGTGCTTAATACAGAGTGTACCCCATACACCATAAAGTGGCGCTTAATACAGAGTGTACCCCATACACCATAAAGTGGCTCTTAATACAGGTTGTACCCCATACACCATAAAGTGGCGCTTAATACAGGCTGTACCCCATACACCATAAAGTGGCGCTTAATACAGAGTGTACCCCATACACCATAAAGTGGCGCTTAATACAGGCTGTACCCCATACACCATAAAGTGGCGCTTAATACAGCGTGTACCCCATACACCATAAAGTGGCGCTTAATACAGGCTGTACCCCATACACCATAAAGTGGCGCTTAATACAGAGTGTACCCCATACACCATAAAGTGGCGCATAATACAGGCTGTACCCCATACACCATAAAGTGGCGCTTAATACAGGTTGTACCCCATACACCATAAAGTGGCGCTTAATACAGAGTGTACCCCATACACCATAAAGTGGCGCTTAATACAGGTTGTACCCCATACACCATAAAGTGGCGCTTAATACAGAGTGTACCCCATACACCATAAAGTGGCGCTTAATACAGGTTGTACCCCATACACCATAAAGTGGCGCTTAATAAATGTTGTACCCCATACACCATAAAGTGGCGCTTAATACAGAGTGTACACCATACACCATAAAGTGGCGCTTAATACAGAGTGTACCCCATACACCATAAAGTGGCGCTTAATAAAGGTTGTACCCCATACACCATAATGTGGCGCTTAATAAATGTTGTACCCCATACACCATAAAGTGGCGCTTAATACAGAGTGTACCCCATACAGCATAAAGTTGCGCTTAATAAAGGTTGTACCCCATACACCATAAAGTGGCACTTAATAAAGGTTGTACCCCATACACCATAAAGTGGCGCTTAATAAATGTTGTACCCCATACACCATAAAGTGGCGCTTAATACAGAGTGTACCCCATACACCATAAAGTGGCGCTTAATACAGGTTGTACCCCATACACCATAAAGTGGCGCTTAATACAGGTTGTACCCCATACACCATAAAGTGGCGCTTAATAAATGTTGTACCCCATACACCATAAAGTGGCGCTTAATACAGAGTGTACCCCATACACCATAAAGTGGCGCTTAATAAATGTTGTACCCCATACACCATAAAGTGGCGCTTAATAAATGTTGTACCCCATACACCATAAAGTGGCGCTTAATAAATGTTGTACCCCATACACCATAAAGTGGCTCTTAATAAATGTTGTACCCCATACACCATAAAGTGGCTCTTAATAAATGTTGTACCCCATACACCATAAAGTGGCTCTTAATAAATGTTGTACCCCATACACCATAAAGTGGCGCTTAATACAGAGTGTACCCCATACACCATAAAGTGGCGCTTAATAAAGGTTGTATCCCATACACCATAAAGTGGCGCTTAATAAAGGTTGTACCCCATACACCATAAAGTGGCGCTTAATACAGAGTGTACCCCATACACCATAAAGTGGCGCTTAATACAGAGTGTACCCCATACACCATAAAGTGGCGCTTAATACAGAGTGTACCCCATACACCATAAAGTGGCGCTTAATACAGGTTGTACCCCATACACCATAAAGTGGCGCTTAATACAGAGTGTACCCCATACACCATAAAGTGGCTCTTAATACCGAGTGTACCCCATACACCATAAAGTGGCACTTAATACAGAGTGTACCCCATACACCATAAAGTGGCTCTTAATACAGAGTGTACTCCATACACCATAAAGTGGCGCTTAATACAGAGTGTACCCCATACACCATAAAGTGGCGCTTAATAAAGGTTGTACCCCATACACCATAAAGTGGCGCTTAATAAATGTTGTACCCCATACACCATAAAGTGGCGCTTAATAAATGTTGTACCCCATACACCATAAAGTGGCGCTTAATAAAGGTTGTACCCCATACACCATAAAGTGGCGCTTAATACAGAGTGTACCCCATACACCATAAAGTGGCGCTTAATACAGAGTGTACCCAATACACCATAAAGTGACGCTTAATACAGGCTGTACCCCATACACCATAAAGTGGCGCTTAATACAGAGTGGACCCCATACACCATAAAGTGGCGCTTAATACAGAGTGTACCCCATACACCATAAAGTGGCGCTTAATACAGAGTGTACCCCATACACCATAAAGTGGCGCTTAATAACGGTTGTACCCCATACACCACAAAGTGGCGCTTAATAAATGCTGTACCCCATACACCATAAAGTGGCTCTTAATACAGTGTGTACCCCATACAGCATAAAGTGGCAATTACTATTCCGTAACTCTAGGTATTTTGTCTCGGCTAGAATGGTTCACTACGATATGGTTTATTTTTCAGACATGGCTATGTGTTGCCCGGGGATCAGCGGCGGTATTAAACATCAACTGTGCTGTCATTCTGCTGCCAATGTGCCATGCACTTGTATGGCTAATTAACATACTTGCAGGCAAAGTAATTTAAATTTTTCATTTTTGCTATAATTATACATATTTTATTCCTGACTGGCATAAAGTGTATGCAATTCATATGGTCACCGATGAAACCAATGCCATAAGAAGTCTTATATATAATTAATTATTCATGTTACGCCTTCATTTAAGAAATGACATGTTTGTTAAAATAAAAAAAATATTCTCGATGTAAATGTGGCTGTGTCCTTAGGCAATACACTTGTCATCGACATAGTCTCATCTCTATTCACTATGGTGATGTATTCCACCATAGATGATGTCTCGAGAGCGATTAAACTACTGTTGTAAGAACTTGTTTCGCAATCAATCAATCGATCTAGATGGAATTAGTTGCCATTTTGCAGCTTAACTTTAACCTGCACCTAACATGCTTATGTTTATTGTCAGGCACATTTAAATATACGATGGCTGGAGCTAACTTTGACCTGCACCTAACATGCTTATGTTTATTGGCAGGCACATTTAAATATACGATGGCTGGAGCTAACCTTGACCTGCACCTAACATTCTTATGTTTATTGTCAGGCACATTTAAATATACGATGGCTGGAGCTAACTTTGACCTGCACCTAACATTCTTATGTTTATTGTCAGGCACATTTAAATATACGATGGCTG
The DNA here is from genome assembly GCA_014843695.1 of Archivesica marissinica. Taxonomy (NCBI): domain Eukaryota; kingdom Metazoa; phylum Mollusca; class Bivalvia; order Venerida; family Vesicomyidae; genus Archivesica; species Archivesica marissinica. Next base: position 30,239,629 of record CM026387.1, read on the forward strand.
GAGCTAACTTTGACCTGCACCTAACATTCTTATGTTTATTGTCAGGCACATTTAAATATACGATGGCTGAAGCTAACTTTGACCTGCACCTAGCATTCTTATGTTTATTGTCAGGCACATTTAAATATACGATGGCTGGAGCTAACTTTGACCTGCACCTAACATTCTTATGTTTATTGTCAGGCACATTTAAATATACGATGGATGGAGCTAACTTTGACCTGCACCTAACATTCTTATGTTTATTGTCAGGCACATTTAAATATACGATGGCTGGAGCTAACTTTGACCTGCACCTAACATTCTTATGTTTATTGTCAGGCACATTTAAATATACGATGGCTGGAGCTAACTTTGACCTGCACCTAACATTCTTATGTTTATTGTCAGGCACGTTTAAATATACGATGGCTGGAGCTAACCGTGACCTGCACCTAACACTCTTATGTTTATTGTCAGGCACATTTAAATATACGATGGCTGGAGCTAACCTTGACCTACACCTAACATTCCTATGTTTATTGTCAGGCACATTTAAATATACGATGGCTGGAGCTAACTTTGACCTGCACCTAACACTCTTATGTTTATTGTCAGGCACATTTAAATATACGATGGCTGGAGCTAACTTTGACCTGCACCTAACATTCTTATGTTTATTGTCAGGCACATTTAAATATACGATGGCTGGAGCTAACTTTGACCTGCACCTAACATTCTTATGTTTATTGTCAGGCACATTTAAATATACGATGGCTGAAGCTAACTTTGACCTGCACCTAGCATTCTTATGTTTATTGTCAGGCACATTTAAATATACGATGGCTGGAGCTAACCGTGACCTGCACCTAACACTCTTATGTTTATTGTCATGCACATTTAAATATACGATGGCTGGAGCTAACCGTGACCTGCACCTAACACTCTTATGTTTATTGTCAGGCACATTTAAATATACGATGGCTGGAGCTAACCGTGACCTGTACCTAACACTCTTATGTTTATTGTCAGGCACATTTAAATATACGATGGCTGGAGCTAACTTTGACCTGCACCTAACACTCTTATGTTTATTGTCAGGCACATTTAAATATACGATGGCTGGAGCTAACTTTGACCTGCACCTAACACTCTTATGTTTATTGTCAGGCACATTTAAATATACGATGGCTGGAGCTAACTTTGACCTGCACCTAACATTCTTATGTTTATTGTCAGGCACATTTAAATATACGATGGCTGGAGCTAACTTTGACCTGCACCTAACATTCTTATGTTTATTGTCAGGCACATTTAAATATACGATGGCTGAAGCTAACTTTGACCTGCACCTAGCATTCTTATGTTTATTGTCAGGCACATTTAAATATACGATGGCTGGAGCTAACCGTGACCTGCACCTAACACTCTTATGTTTATTGTCAGGCACATTTAAATATACGATGGCTGGAGCTAACCGTGACCTGCACCTAACACTCTTATGTTTATTGTCAGGCACATTTAAATATACGATGGCTGGAGCTAACCGTGACCTGCACCTAACACTCTTATGTTTATTGTCAGGCACATTTAAATATACGATGGCTGGAGCTAACTTTGACCTGCACCTAACATTCTTATGTTTATTGTCAGGCACATTTAAATATACGATGGCTGGAGCTAACTTTGACCTGCACCTAACACTCTTATGTTTATTGTCAGGCACATTTAAATATACGATGGCTAGAGCTAGAAACAAAAGCATTCCATATATTCATAGGACACGTGATATTGATAGCCACAGGTAAGTTGTTTTTAATCTACTTCAAAAAAAGATAAAGATACCAAGAAGGTAACTAGGCATTAATTAATATAGAAGCCACGTGCAGCCACACCTCGCGTTTGGTTGCATTGGGGTTTAAAGTCATTAAGATAGCTTACATGTAGGTCACAAAGCGACTATTATTATTGGAGGAAGACCCCGGATGCTCCTCAGAGCAGTATTTCAGGCACGGACGGGCACCCTGGTAGACTCGCCAGTGGGTTCGAACATACAGCGGAGAAGTGCAATTGACCGTAACCACTGAGCCACGGAGGTACATTGCGAGACAAAGCGGTAATATTCATGAATGTTTCATACTTCCATGATTTAGAATGATATATAAACCCAACACACTTCCATGTGATGATTTGCATGGTAGAAATTCCGAGATATAGTACTATAGTTTATCACAATTCCAATAGTTGCTATATCAATATTTGCTATAGTTGCTATATCAATATTTGCTATAGTTGCTATATCAATAGTTGCTATAGTTGCTATATCAGTAGTACGCTATATCAATATTTGCTATAGTTGCTATATCAATAGTTGCTATAGTTGCTATATCAATAGTTGCTATAGTTGCTATATCAGTAGTACGCTATATCAATAGTTGCTATTGGTGCTATATCAATAGTTGCTATAGTTACTATATCAATAGTTGCTATAGTTGCTATATCAATATTTGCTATAGTTGCTATATCAATATTTGCTATAGTTGCTATATCAATAGTTGCTATAGTTGCTATATCAGTAGTACGCTATATCAATAGTTGCTATATCAATAGTTGCTATTGGTGCTATATCAATAGTTGCTATATCAATAGTTGCTATATCAATAGTTGCTATTGTTGCTATATCAATATTTGCTATTGTTGCTATATCAATAGTTGCTATTGGTGCTATATCAATAGTTGCTATTGGTGCTATATCAATAGTTGCTATAGATGCTATATCAATAGTTGCTATTGGTGCTATATCAATTGTTGCTATTGTTGCTATATCAATAGTTGCTATTGGTGCTATATCAATAGTTGCTATAGTTGCTATAGTTGCTATATCAATATTTGCTATAGTTGCTATATCAATAGTTGCTATTGTTGCTATATCAATAGTTGCTATTGTTGCTATATCAATAGTTGCTATTGTTGCTATATCAATAGTTGCTATTGGTGCTATATCAATAGTTGCTATAGTTGCTATATCAATAGTTGCTATATCAATAGTTGCTATAGTTGCTATATCAGTAGTTGCTATATCAATAGTTGCTATTGTTGCTATATCAATAGTTGCTATTGTTGCTATATCAATAGTTGCTATTGGTGCTATATCAATAGTTGCTATATCAATAGTTGCTATAGTTGCTATATCAGTAGTTGCTATAGTTGCTATATCAATAGTTGCTATAGTTGCTATATCAATATTTGCTATAGTTGCTATATCAATATTTGCTATAGTTGCTATATCAATAGTTGCTATTGGTGCTATATCATAGTTGCTATATCAATATTTGCTATAGTTGCTATATCAATATTTGCTATAGTTGCTATATCAATAGTTGCTATTGTTGCTATATCAATATTTGCTATAGTTGCTATATCAATAGTTGCTATTGTTGCTATATCAATAGTTGCTATTGGTGCTATATCAATAGTTGCTATAGATGCTATATCAATAGTTGCTATTGGTGCTATATCAATTGTTGCTATTGTTGCTATATCAATAGTTGCTATTGCTGCTATATCAATAGTTGCTATAGTTGCTATTGTTGCTATATCAATATTTGCTATAGTTGCTATATCAATAGTTGCTATTGTTGCTATATCAATAGTTGCTATTGTTGCTATATCAATAGTTGCTATTGTTGCTATATCAATAGTTGCTATTGGTGCTATATCAATAGTTGCTATAGTTGCTATATCAATAGTTGCTATATCAATAGTTGCTATAGTTGCTATATCAGTAGTTGCTATATCAATAGTTGCTATTGTTGCTATATCAATAGTTGCTATTGTTGCTATATCAATAGTTGCTATTGGTGCTATATCAATAGTTGCTATATCAATAGTTGCTATAGTTGCTATATCAGTAGTTGCTATAGTTGCTATATCAATAGTTGCTATAGTTGCTATATCAATAGTTGCTATTGTTGCTATATCAATAGTTGCTATAGTTGCTATATCAATAGTTGCTATATCAATAGTTGCTATATCAGTAGTTGCTATATCAATAGTTGCTATTGTTGCTATATCAATAGTTGCTATAGTTACTATATCAATAGTTGCTATAGTTACTATATCAATAGTTGCTATAGTTACTATATCAATAGTTGCTATAGTTACTATATCAATAGTTGCTATAGTTACTATATCAATAGTTGCTATTGGTGCTATATCAATAGTTGCTATATCAATAGTTGCTATAGTTGCTATATCAGTAGTTGCTATAGTTGCTATATCAATAGTTGCTATAGTTGCTATATCAATAGTTGCTATTGTTGCTATATTAATAGTTGCTATAGTTGCTATATCAATAGTTGCTATATCAATAGTTGCTATAGTTGCTATATCAGTAGTTGCTATAGGTGCTATATCAGTAGTTGCTATAGGTGCTATATCAGTAGTTGCTATAGGTGCTATATCAGTAGTTGCTATAGGTGCTATATCAGTAGTTGCTATAGGTGCTATATCAGTAGTTGCTATAGGTGCTATATCAGTAGTTGCTATAGGTGCTATATCAGTAGTTGCTATAGGTGCTATATCAGTAGTTGCTATAGGTGCTATATCAATAGTTGCTATATCAATAGTTGCTATAGTTGCTATATCAGTAGTTGCTATATCAATAGTTGCTATAGTTGCTATATCAGTAGTTGCTATATCAATAGTTGCTATAGTTGCTATATCAGTAGTTGCTATATCAATAGTTGCTATAGTTGCTATATCAATAGTTGCTATAGTTGCTATATCAGTAGTTGCTATAGGTGCTATATCAATAGTTGCTATATCAATAGTTGCTATAGTTGCTATATCAGTAGTTGCTATATCAATAGTTGCTATAGTTGCTATATCAGTAGTTGCTATATCAATAGTTGCTATAGTTGCTATATCAGTAGTTGCTATATCAGTAGTTGCTATACCAGTAGTTGCTATAGGTGCTATATCAGTAGTTGCTATAGGTGCTATATCAGTAGTTGCTATTGGTGCTATATCAGTAGTTGCTATACCAGTAGTTGCTATAGGTGCTATATCAGTAGTTGCTATAGGTGCTATATCAATAGTTGCTATATCAATAGTTGCTATAGTTGCTATATCAGTAGTTGCTATATCAATAGTTGCTATAGTTGCTATATCAGTAGTTGCTATATCAGTAGTTGCTATATCAGTAGTTGCTATACCAGTAGTTGCTATAGTTGCTATACCAGTAGTTGCTATACCAGTAGTTGCTATACCAGTAGTTGCTATACCAGTAGTTGCTATACCAGTAGTTGCTATAGTTGCTATACCAGTAGTTGCTATAGTTGCTATATCAGTAGTTGCTATATCAGTAGTTGCTATACCAGTAGTTGCTATACCAGTAGTTGCTATACCAGTAGTTGCTATACCAGTAGTTGCTATAGTTGCTATACCAGTAGTTGCTATAGTTGCTATATCAGTAGTTGCTATATCAGTAGTTGCTATACCAGTAGTTGCTATACCAGTAGTTGCTATACCAGTAGTTGCTATACCAGTAGTTGCTATAGTTGCTATACCAGTAGTTGCTATAGTTGCTATATCAGTAGTTGCTATATCAGTAGTTGCTATACCAGTAGTTGCTATACCAGTAGTTGCTATAGTTGCTATACCAGTAGTTGCTATAGTTGCTATACCAGTAGTTGCTATAGTTGCTATATCAGTAGTTGCTATATCAGTAGTTGCTATACCAGTAGTTGCTATAGTTGCTATACCAGTAGTTGCTATATCAAAACACAGTCTTGTGATACGTAGTATTCCATTTATTTATTGATTGTTTTGCAGTAAATAGTAACATGTTTTCTAAAATCGTATCCATATAGACAATAATTATATTAACCACAAAACCTTTTTGTTTTGATGTGCTTATCTATTGTCGCCCCCTGCGTTATCGGGGCGACGTCCCCAGAAGTATATTAGTCATTTTATTTGGAGGAGGGGCGTAGTTTAAGATACAGAAAATGGTCATATTCCAGAAGCATCCCTGGTTCTTTTACATGGCAGGTTTAGTGCACCGACACACGAGACCTCGACTTATAGTCCCGTCTGAATGACTGTTAATATGATTATGGTCAGACTGTGGATCGAACCTGCGATCGATGGATTCGCTTTCCAACTGATACATATATGAATTACATCCACTTACTGAGTTATGTATTCATATATGGCACATTACGTTATCCTAATCTAGTTCATGCAAACAAGCTTAAGAAACTGAACTGTCCTAACTACCAAGGCAGTATTTTCTCCTGTGGTGTATATTATGAACATTTATGCAAGAAAGCGTATCAGCTAAAGGTGAACTAAATTAACGCGTGTGCATCTATGTATAGGATATAAGAGATCCAATATGGCGTAGCACCGACAACAGTAGCAACATTTTACATATTGTGTGTGTTTTACGTTTATCTATCGTCGCTACCGGTTGCCCATATGAGCGACGCCTCCTGAAGAGATTAGTCATTTTAGATTTTGGAGGATAGTGCATGATACAGACAGAGACCTATTCAAGAGTCTCCTCTGGTTCTTTTACGTGCACGGTGTAAAGCACCGACACGAGACCTCGGTTTTACGTCCCATCTGAAAGACTGTTAATTGTATTAGGGTCAGACGGGGGATCGAACCTACGATCCCTGGATTACCAGTCCAGTGTGTTACCACTGGACTACAGATCCGTCTTTTACATATTGGGTCCATTTGAGGTTTATATCTTACTTAAAACACACACTTATATAACAATATCCTACTAATTAAAATTGTTACTTTCGTACATGTAATTGTAAGATTTAATATATTACTCTGGCCTTTTGACAGCAGTCCAATATTAATAATAATGGACTGCAAGCACAAAGGTATTACATATATGACGTCACGTCCGTGTTTTAATACATATTATCACAGGAACTTGAAATGTTATCCATAAGCCACCAAAGGTCTCGTACTTCTATGCTAGGACACCCCCCCCCCTCTATTTAACGTTAATAATATCACAGGAACTTGAAATTTTATCCATAAGCCACCAACGGTCTCGTACCTCTATCCTAGGACACCCCCCTCTATTAAAAAATAGAGGGGGGTATCCTAGGATAGAGGTACGAGACCTTTGGTGGCTTATGGATAACATTTCAAGTTCCTGTGATATTATTAACGTTTTGTTTATTTAAACTGTATTTACGATATTGTACTTATTTACAGGTGTGCATGTGGTGTCGCATATTGTTAATATTATAAGCTTCTGTGATAATTTCCATGAAGAGTTTAGAGATGTGAATCCATTTCCCAGCAGGTCAAAGGTACGTTACCCACCCTCACTATGCACGCTCCTCATCTACCAAGAATATGTTCTCCACCCACTAAAGACATTGTACCCATCTAGGTGCCATCCCTACCGACCAGAGGTACATTCTCCACCCACTAAAGACATTGTACCCATCCAGGTGCATTCCCTACCGACCAGAGGTACATTCGCCACCCACTAAAGTCATTGTACCCATCTAGGTGCCATCCCTACCGACCAGAGATACGTTATCCACCCACTACAGGCATTGTATCCATCCAGGTGCCTTCCCTACCGACCAGAGGTACATTCGCCACCCACTAAAGTCATTGTACCCATCTAGGTGCCTTCCCTACCGACCAGAGGTACGTTCTCCACCCACTAAAGGTATGTTACCCATCCAGGTGCCTTCCCTACCGACCAAAGGTACGTTCTCCACACACTAAAGACTCGCTCCACATGTACGTTCCTCACTGAGGAGTGTCCCAAGATATATTAGCGTACATTTAAGCGCGTTCTTTGTCCACATGGTCACGGTCCCAACCTACGAAAGGTATGATCCTCAACGGTATGTTCCACATCCAAAGGCACATTCTAACAGTACGTATGCTTATTTCACGATTCTGTTTGTTTGTAATTTTAAGTCTCCATGGCCCAGTGGTTACTGTCGTTGACTTCAAATAACGTGTCCATAATCGCTGTAGGTTCGCATCCCACTTGGGGTGTCAAATTCTTTCATGTGAGGAAGCTTGCGGACGGTCGGTGGTTCTACTCTGGCTGATGTCCGTCCGTGACTGATCTACTGCTCGGAGTGGGCACCCGTGATCTTTCTACATCAATATTAGCTGAAGAGTACCTATTTGACCTAAGCTATCGGTGTATCTAAATTAAACACCAAATACAAACAAATAAATCGAACACATATTAGAGTGTATGGTTTAATTTGTTTATATTAAAGACATACTTGTCTCATTCAAGCGGCATGTACAATACACAAACTTAAATCTCACATTCTGGTGTACAGGAGACAGCCCGGTTTTTAAATAGTTAAGTGTGTGTGTTTTATGTTTATTTATCGTCGCTACCGGTGGCCCATATGAACGACGCCTCCTGAAGAGATTATTCATTTTAGATTTTTGGAGGATAGTGCAATGATACAGACAGAGACCCATTCCAGAGTCTCCTCTGGTTCTTTTACGTGCACGGTGTAAAGCACCGACACGAGACCTCGGTTTAAGGTCCCAGTAGGATTCGAACCTATAGCGGTGAGTGGCAAGTTATTTGAAATCAACGGCCTTAACCAGACTTCAGAATTATAATCAATATGTTTAATCTTGGTGAACTCTGCAAGCTGCAGACCCCCCCCCCCCATTCCAGAAACATCCATGGTTCTGACAGTATGCATTTATAAATTCTATATACACTCTATATATTTGCTGGACATGGCAACATATAACGAAAAGTGTTCACATGGTCATAACCTTACATAATACGTCATATGTAATATATCTTTTAAATAATATATTACGCATAACAGAGATGGTGTTGTATTGTCGTTGTTTATTGGCGTATAAACCACAGTTTGGATTATGTATGTATTGTTCCATTAATGTCAAACCCATTGCGGGGACCTATATATGTTTTCCTTGGCAGGCTTAGCCGACCTATGTGGTTAACCAGTACTAAGCAATGTGTGTGAGGTGCCTTGCTCAATGACACTACATTCGTGGCCTGACCGAGTATCAAACCCGGAACCGTTCGATTCCAAGTCCGACGCTCTACCACTGGACCACGGACGCCACACTAGGAGTTCTGATGCGTAGGAAATAATCACACAGGCCATAGGCCTAAGTGGTTAATTCCTACGCACCAGAACGACAGTCATTGGTTTATTCACAACTGCATGACAAATATTCTTTGCATTCTAACATGACCCAGTATAATGCTATAAACGAATACATGTGTGTTATTTTGTCTCCTTGTCTGTTATTTGGCTGCTCATTTTACACAATACCTCCCTGTAAAATACCTTCTGTGGTACTGAAAATAATCGTTCATCTAGTAATACTATATGTCCTGGTTATTAACACTACAAATCCTGCCCTCTCGATGTATTCAGTTCCTGATATATTATTACGACTTAATTACGTCACGTGATTTTCATTCATAAATAAGTTATTTTACAGGGGGGAGCAACATTCAACAGCCATAAAATAGACCTGTTGTAGCCGTTGTTTATTGCAGATTTAACAATCAAGTCATGTTAGAATTGTTTTTATAAAATCAGAACATGATTTTAATTTTCGTTTTAGGCACACGCACTTAACATCATATTTGGGACGGGTAAGTAAACTACTTTTTTAATTATTAAAACACATCCATAAAATTAAATCATTTAATAAATAAATGCATTTAAATATTTTTGGATCCTTAATAAATCGTGTGTGTGTTTTACGTTTATTTATCGTCGCTACCGGTTGCCCATATGAGCGACTCCTCCTGGAGAGATTAGGAATAATAAATCGTAATTAAGCATACTTCTAACATTTCATTTTCAAATGGATATTGTCGTTAAACGGAAGTAACCCTAACTCTTTGCACGCTAGAAATCAAATATATCATGGAATTTTATTAGAATTGTGCCGCAACACATTTCTAAAGAAATTCCATGACATCTTTTGTACAAATAAGACAAACACATTTAATATAATTTAGACAGACGTATATGTTGTCCAGTGGCAATTTGAGAAAATAACATCTCAATTCAGTGAGAACCGGTACTTGGAAGTCGTTGTATTGCAATGGTAGTGTTGCTCTGTAGTCCAGTGGTAACACGCTGGACTGGTAATCCAGGGATCGCAGGTTCGATCCCCCGTCTGACCCTAATAAAATAACAGTCTTTCAGATGGGACGTTAAACCGAGGTCTCGTGTCGATGCTGTACACCGTGCACGTAAAAGAACCAGAGGAGACTCTGGAAAGGGTCTCTGTCTGTATCATTGCACTATCCTCCAAATATCTAAATTGATCTCTTCAGGAGGCGTCGCTCATATGGGCAACCGATAGCGACGATAAATAAACGTAAAACACACATATATAATTTAGTCTGCTACATTTATTTGAACTATTTATAGCTTTTATTTTACCAGGATTCAAAGAGTTAATAATGCATATAGTTACATACTTTATACACTTTACATACATACAAACATCCATATAGCCTGGGAACAGGCGTTGCTATATTTTGCCTGGTCAGTCATATAAATATAGTTTAATACCGAGATCATTAATTGGGCCGTATTGAGTTTCTGATAATATCATTTTGCCAGAAGTAAATTGGTGAAAAATCGACAGACTGGAACCCAGGCTAACATTCACTCACACTTACTATGGACGGGTGTCCGTGTGGTTGAGGTTCAACCGTTGCTGACATAAAATCACCGCTGTAGATTGGAATCCCACTGGGGTGTGTCCATTTTTTTTATATGAAGCGACTAGAAGAAGATCGGTGGTTCTACACTGATCAATAGGTCTTCCTTAATCAATAGTATAGAGTTTGGGTATTCCTATATAAACAAATACTTACTATACTAGAGGACATAGAAAACGCACACCTACATTATATACTAGAGGGCATAGAAAACGCACGCCTACAGTATATACTAGAGGACATGGAAAACGCACACCTACAATATATACTAGAGGACATGGAAAACGCACACCTACATTATATACTAGAGGACATAGAAAACGCACACCTACAATATATACTAGAGGACATAGAAAACGCACACCTACATTATATACTAGAGGACATAGAAAACGCACACCTACATTATATACTAGAGGACATAGAAAACGCACACCTACATTATATACTAGAGGACATAGAAAACGCACACCTACATTATATACTAGAGGACATAGAAAACGCACACCTACATTATATACAGAGGACATAGAAAACGCACACCTACATTATATACTAGAGGACATAGAAAACGCACACCTACATTATATACTAGAGGACATAGAAAACGCACACCTACATTATATACTAGAGGACATAGAAAACGCACACCTACATTATATACTAGAGGACATAGAAAACGCACACCTACATTATATACTAGAGGACATAGAAAACGCACACCTACATTATATACTAGAGGACATAGAAAACGCACACCTACATTATATACTAGAGGACATAGAAAACGCACACCTACATTATATACTAGAGGACATAGAAAACGCACACCTACATTATATACTAGAGGACATAGAAAACGCACACCTACATTATATACTAGAGGACATAGAAAACGCACACCTACATTATATACTAGAGGACATAGAAAACGCACACCTACATTATATGATTATTATTATATGAAAACGAAATACGAAGGATTCCATCAAAGATATATCACATCTTTATTACAAAACACAAACTGAACAACTAACAATATTCCAAAATGTTTAAAACTATGTATTTATATAGTTATTGTTTTTCATGTAAAAACACACTTATCTGAAGTGTGCGTTTTCTATGTCATCTAGTATATACATGTATATGCAGCTTCGGAAAGGACAGGTCACTATTTTGCGTGTCTATTGTCCAGTTCATCGGAATGAATTTAAGAAGCGCAATCGGAATGAGTTTTACAAGAAGTTTTATTAATGTGTGCTGCGTAGAACATATGTTATTTACTTGTATCTACAGTATTTGTAAAAACATCGCTAGACCCCAGACTGATCGAAGGCGTAATTACGTAACACCGACATATAGTGAGAGTCACTATAAGAATAATTGCTCGTTTAATTCTAGAATTTAGCCACTTTGCATGGTGATAGTATGATGACATACGACTCTCTTTCCAACGAGACCCTAGAGTCTGGGTAAAGGGGTCACCCAAAATCCAAGATGGCCGCCAAGATGGCCGGCATTTATAGATAAATATATAAATAGTTGTATTTCTTATTTATTAGCACATATAAACAAATACAAATAATAGCATCCTATTCTGAAAGGAAATGTTCAAAAATTGAAATCCATCAATGATGATCTAATGGCAAGGTCGAGGTCATTTTCAAGGTCACATGATCAAAATTTGAAGAAATTTATTTTAACATATATAATTATGAATGTGTTGGATTATTTATACTAAATATTATACAGATGTGCACATCAACTTACAGCACAATCTATCTTCTTTCAAATAGAGTACTGCTATCACATAATACATTGCCATGGTAATAAAAGGTGGTTCCTAAGATGGACGTTTTGTTTAACATGTGTGGTGAAAGTAGTATATACAGTAACTACACTTCTATTAACATATTTTCTTTTTAATATATACATAATATCGTATATCGTATATAGTTATACTATGGTATATTATTTAAAGTTATGTAGGTTTCACCATAATGGCGACTAATAACCAATATGACCGCCAATATGGCCGCCAAGTTACACTTACAATGTGTGTAATAAAAATACAACACAAATGAATATGAATGGTACTACGTACCTACGGGTCATTTATTACCCGGAGAATGCCATTCAGATATCATATTTAACATGTTCATGTCCAGGAAGCACTGTGGTATAATGTTAAATAAATCACTGGCCTCATTCGAATCCTGGCGGGAGCAGAATTGCGTGTCCGTTTCAACAATAACACAATCCAGCATGAGTATAGATTGGGAACCTGTGGAACAAACATCGAGCGAAGATCAGGTGGCGTAGATTCTTAATTGTGAAACCTTGTTTTACAATTCAAAAGCCATCAGTGATACAATTGTATTTAAAGCCTAATAGTCTTGTCTGGCTATATATATATACTCAAGTTATCGTATTCTTTGTTATTTCAGTGATATTATGCTATATTTTATGCTATGTTATGCTATGCTATGCTATGCTATGCTATGTTATGATATGCTATGTTATGATATGCTATGCTATGCTATGCTATGCTATGCTATGCTATGCTATGCTATGCTATGCTATATTATGATATGCTATGTTATGCTATGCTATGCTATGCTATGCTATGCTATGCTATGTTATGATATGCTATGTTATGCTATGCTATGTTATGCTATGCTATGATATGATATGCTATGCTATGCTATGTTATGCTATGCTATGATATGCTATGCTACGCTATGATATGCTACGCTATGATATGCTATGATATACTATGCTATGCTATGATATGCTACGCTATGATATGCTATGCTATGTTATGATATACTATGTTATGCTATGCTATGATATGCTACGCTATGATATGCTATGATATGCTACGCTATGATATGCTATGTTATGTTATGTTATGCTATGCTATGCTATGTTATGATATACTATGCTATGCTACGCTATGATATGCTATGTTATATGCTATGCTATGTTATGATATACTATACTATGCTATGATATGCTACGCTATGATATGCTATGCTATGTTATGTTATGCTATGCTATGCTATGTTATGATATACTATACTATGCTATGATATGCTACGCTATGATATGCTATGCTATGCTATGCTATGTTATGTTATGCTATGCTATGCTATGTTATGTTATGCTATGTTATGCTATGCTATGCTATGTTATGATATACTATGCTATGCTATGCTATGATATGCTATGCTATGCTATGCTACGCTATGTTAAGTTATGCTATGCTATGCTATGCTATGCTACGCTATGATATGTTATGATATACTATGCTATGCTATGTTATGCTATGCTATGCTTTGATATACTATGCTATGCTATGTTATGCTATGCTATGCTACGCTATGATATGTTATGATATACTATGCTATGCTATGTTATGCTATACTATGCTATGATATACTATGCTATGCTATGTTATGCTATGTTATGTTATGCTATGTTATGCTATGTTATGCTATGCTATGTTATGCTATGCTATGTTATGCTATGCTATGCTACCTTATGATATGAATGCATACCTTTGCAAATGTCTTGTTGCTATATATATTGCTTATTATAATGTTATTTACTATAGTATGTTGATGTGTGTCCGTATTTTGGTTTCAAAGTCGCACCAGTTTAGATCATATATGGCGACTCTGCAGTTATTATTAGTGGAGGAAGACCCCGGGTGCCACTTCGAGCAGTATTTCAGGAACGGTTAACTGGGAAGAACCACCGACCTTCCGCACGCAGCTGGATAGCTTCTTTCCCATGAAATAATTCCACATCTCCAGTTAGATTCGAACCTACAGAGGTGAAGGGCAGGTAAACGATTGTAATCACTACGTCATGGTTGCCCTTGTTACATTGACATGTGCAACATTGACAAGCTAGATACATATATGGTTATTTCTATCATTTCAGTGACAGGCATTACTGGACAAGCTAGATACATATATGGTTATTTCTATCATTTCAGTGACAGGCATTACTGGACAAGCTAGATACATATATGGTTATTTCTATCATTTCAGTGACAGGCATTACTGGACAAGCTAGATACATATATGGTTATTTCTATCATTTCAGTGACAGGCATTACTGGACAAGCTAGATACATATATGGTTATTTCTATCATTTCAGTGACAGGCATTACTGGACAAGCTAGATACATATATGGTTATTTCTATCATTTCAGTGACAGGCATTACTGGACAAGCTAGATACATATATGGTTATTTCTATCATTTCAGTGACAGGCATTACTGGACAAGCTAGATACATATATGGTTATTTCTATCATTTCAGTGACAGGCATTACTGGACAAGCTAGATACATATATGGTTATTTCTATCATTTCAGTGACAGGCATTACTGGACAAGCTAGATACATATATGGTTATTTCTATCATTTCAGTGACAGGCATTACTGGACAAGCTAGATACATATATGGTTATTTCTATCATTTCAGTGACAGGCATTACTGGACAAGCTAGATACATATATGGTTATTACTATCATTTCAGTGACAGGCATTACAGGACTTCTTATGGTTACAATATTGTTTGTGTTATTCTTGACAAGTCTCAAAGCAGTGAGGTATGTGACTACATGTATATACGAACGAACGATACAGTCTTCTTCATAGTCACCTCCGCCGAGGCATCTGGATTCTCTAAGTTGATTACGTTGTCATCTAAGTTGCTTATGTTGACAACTGGAAAAGCATCTTCGTTCTTCTCAGGGTGACACATCCTGTATCCTATCTTTCGAATGGGTCCCTTTTAGGGCCACATCCTCCACGATTTGTCAGCTCACAGCAGCAATAATGGTTCCGGTTTCTTCGCTGGGGTCCTCGCGCAATCAAGAAGTCTGCGTCCCACCGTCTTCCTTGAAGGAGATACCGTCTCCTTGAAGAAGCCTGTTAAAACTACACCAGCTATCAGACGTCATCAGCACCGAGAATTGCTGTCTCGCCAAGTAGGCAAGTTAATAAGTTTATACTCGTATCGAGTCACGCGACTTCTGCTATTCCGATAGTGCGGCTTCCATCCGCGAGGTCATTGACCCATATTTCTGCTGTGAGCTGTGCCTAGGTCACGACGTGCACGTTGTGGAGGAGAGCACTGACATGCATATACTTGTGATTCACGAGCATTATAATGTATTTATTTAGATTTGCATCAGTGGACATTTACATCAATAGTTAATAAATAGTATTTAAACTGAACATATTGTCCTTTTCAAAGACTTTCATATTTTTTAAACATTATTATTGATTTTTTTTCAGACACAATTTCTGTAATGTTTTTTCAAACAGAATGTTTTCAATGTATATTCGGAAGCAATTCTTCAATTTTATCTTCTGACACACTTTCTACATTGTATTTTCAGACGCCGTTTCTTCAATGTATTTTGGTATAGTCATAGGATCTTCGTGTTGTTTCTACTCGTTTTCCACGGATTCAGGTATAATAAAGACTTTATTTAACGAGAGTACTCATTTAACAAAAGTTAATCTACCATGAGGCCCTCAACATATATACAATCAAATGCAATCAAAAGTTAGCACTATAAGTGAGAACTGCACATTGGAATAATATAGTAATGTAAAAGCTGAAAAATAGAGAAACTATATTTAATAAGTAATGAATTGAAGATATATGTTGGCTAGCAGAGTAGAAAATGGGAATGAGACAATTAATGATACTAGATCTATATAACAATGTGCAGATTTGACTTGTAGTGGTATCTTCAAAATATGTATGAAATCAACTTAAAGACAGCAATTTCCCGATTCTAATAATGTATACCACCAGTTACTCAGTTCACGTTTTATTAACACTATATCATAACTATATTTCCGAGCACGCAACACTAAACAGAGACAGTTGCATATTCCGTGATTTACTTCGTTAATAATCGATTTCCGAAGTAAAATATGAGCTTTAGATTATTTAATTACTTCCTTGATTCAAATATTAACGGTAAAAACCTAACGTATGTCCTGGTCGTAGTTCACGAAAACTTACGAAGGCTTTGGCGGAGATATAATTATTTGTCTGGGTTTATAAAGTGGTTTGTGATAATGAATTGCGGGTTAAAGCACCATTACATCGTATGAAATAAAAGATATTTGAAATATTCAAATTTTACGTATGGGTAGCAATGCTGCTACACATTCTTACATTATTGATTATACTTTGTATACTTATGTTCAATTGGTAAACAGTGTTTTTTTGCGATAAAACAAACTCGAAACCGAAAGTAGGACTTTCCGAATCGATCGGTCACGCACTTGTTTACAATCGGAACGCATCGTCCGCACTTGTTTACATTCAGAATGCATAGTCCCCATTTGTCCCACGTTGTCTTTTTTAATTGAATGACTTGAGATGTTGATTAATACCTCTGTTATCTAAGTCTTTTAGGGACATGTATACAACCCCGCGAGGGGTTCGACATTAGAGGAATATAGATAGATAGTCTTTCATGTTCAAAATATGTTGATATTCCAACGTTGTTCTCTACATCCTCTGTTGTTTCACGCATGCGCGCTGTGCGTGTTTACATTTCGTGTATTGATAAACCATTTCGTTTGTTGATAAACAAATTCGCGTATACGACGGTTTATATTTATTGGAATTTTATCATTTCTGAGCGACTATTTCGATTTTTGTAAACACACACACACATTAGTATTTATAGTTTATGCTGCTTTAATAGTTTGCATCGGGTTGTGAACAACATTTGGCTTGCTTAAAACGTTAACGTGGAGTCATCGGGTTGTGAACAACATTTGGCTTGCTTAAACAGTTAACGTGGAGTCCGAACGCGATTCGTTACTTATATCCAATAATACCAATGAAACGCTGCCAAACACTGCGAATGCGCATACCCATAACTTCTAGTGCGCAAGAAATTCACACGAAAATAGATACAAACAAGGGATATACGTTCAAGGAAGGAAATGCAATAGTGATGTAACTATTTATAGAACATTAAATGAGTGGTCATTTGTTATTGAATTTGTTTAACTCTAATAGCGATAAAAACGAGCCTCTCTGGTGAGTTTCTATTGTTTTAGAAGACGATTTAAATAAATTTAATAACAAATTAACACGAATACTATATTATTTATAACACAATCGTCCAAAAAACTGTAAGCTCACTGAATTGGAAATATGCATGACATGTGTTTCGGTTATTGTCAATGAAGTGTGTTATGCGGTCGGTTGTAAATGAATCGTGAGGGAAGCATTGGAAGTATGCATGACATGTGCTTCCGTTATTGTCAATGAATAGTAAGGGAAGCATTGGAAGTGTGCATGTCATGTTCTTCCGTTATTGTCAATGAATAGTAAGGGAAGCATTGGAAGTATGCATGTCATGTGCTTCCGTTATTGTCAATGAATAGTAAGGGAAGCATTGGAAGTATGCATGGCATGTGCTTCCGTTATTGTCAATGAATAGTAAGGGAAGCATTGGAAGTATGCATGTCATGTGCTTCCGTTATTCTCAATGAATAGTAAGGGAAGCATTGGAAGTATGCATGTCATGTCTTCCGTTATTGTCAATGAATAGTAAGGGAAGCATTGGAAGTATGCATTCATGGCTTCCGTATTTCAATGAATAGTAAGGGAAGCATGGAAGTATGCTGTCATGTGCTTCCGTTATTGTCAATGAATAGTAAGGGAAGCATTGGAAATATGCATGACATGTGCTTCCGTTATTGTCAATGAATAGTAAGGGAAGCATTGGAAATATGCATGACATGTGCTTCCGTTATTGTCAATGAATAGTAAGGGAAGCAAAACATAGCACAACTATTATTTGTAATTTTACTCGCATTAGTTACGTTGCTAATCAACTTTTAAATTCATGAAACTAGTATAAAGCAAACACTAGTAAATTTATTCTAAACAACAGTATGCGTTCTACATGTATATTATTGTGTCAATTGTATGAATGAGCAAGAGCGACTATGGCGTCACAGCAAGTACTATGACGTCAGAAGTACATATTAACCAAGTCGGTTAAAATGTGTAACACTTAAATTGCCTGGAATTGCTACTGTAGCAGGACATGGCTGTTGAAGAATTCAGCGATAGGGCAGTATGTGTAGTGGTAATAGCCCGTCGTGCAGGATGAATAGTGTTTATAGCTCGATGTTGATTTTCAGTGACACAATAATTGAGACGCCATGTTGCATGCTTTGTTTACAGAGCGTATGGATACATACCGTGCTCATTTACATAGTTATTACACTAGTGCAATACGGAAACTATGCAATTGCGATATTACCCGTCTTCAACGCAAATTATGTTATAGATGATTATATTGTGCTGTCGAAATGACATTATTACCAATAAACTAACCTTACCGGGTTGATACACAGGCACAAGACACAAATTAATTTTGTTTGCCCTATGGTCATATAGTATAGTATATGACAATAGGGCAACAAATAAATAATTTGTGTCTTGTGCCTGTGGGTTGATAAACTGAAGCTATAATCGTGAGGTGCAAGTTATTCAACGTCCTTAACCACTCGGCCACGGAGGCCCAGCCCCGACCATGGAGGTCCCGCACGACCACGGATGCCCAGCCCCGACCATGGAGGTCCCAGCCCGACCACGGAGGCCCAGCCCCGACCATGGAGGTCCCGCATCGACCACGGAGGCCCCGATCGATACATATGATCACATATGCATATAAAGTGAATTGCGCATAACTTAACTGTTGACTAGCTTAAAGAAATGGTATGCTTTGTCCTATATTTTGAAAAGAGGTCCATTGAGGAAACAGATGAATATAGACCATCATATACCCGGCTGTCACAGGGCACATCTTGCACAGACGACTGCGGAAAGGTCCAGCAATATGACACATAACTTTCTCGGACGGGAAAACAACGGAACATGCTCAGAAATGCCAACATTTGGTCCGATTGGTTGTGAAGTAAGATAGTACATGTATATTACGTATTATTATGTATATTACATGTTGGCAGGATAGTTTACATACTAGTAGTAGAGATAGATTTCTTTATTTATAGAGGGTGGCCGAATTGGTTCTGAACAAATCTTCCTTAGGGCCATCTTAGCATTACTGCACACACATAATAATTATAACCAAAGTACACAGTTACGCCATGCAATATACATGTATAATGTTGTACAATGTAACTTAAACAAATCCGGTAAATGTTATCGAAATACAAAACGACATAGTCACATAAGCATATTGGTTTAAACAATATTTATTTCTTTGAATATACATAGTCTAGTATACATAATATGTACATACATGTAGGATATTGAATGACAATCATTATATATATACATGTCTAATGTAATAGGAATTCTTGCGATAAGCATGTTGGTGTGTGTTTTACGTTTATTTATCGTCGCTACCGGTTGCCCATATGAGCGACGCCTCCTGAAGAGATATAGTGATTTTAGATTTTTGGAGGATAGTGCAATGATACAGACAGAGAACCATTCCAGAGTCTCCTCTGGTTCTTTTACGTGCATGGTGTAAAGCACCGACACGATACCTCGGTTTAACGTCCCATCTGAAAGACTGTTAATTTTATTAGGGTCAGACGGGGGATCGAACCTGCGATCCCTGGATTACCAGTCCAGCGTGTTACCACTGGACTACAGATCCGTCTGTATTTAGTTTAAACTTATTTTATTCGGATCAAATACATATATACATATATAAACACAATGTTTATACATTCGAACCGATATGGGTCTGTATTTGCGATACGCATGTTGGGATTGCTTATTTCAAGTTCGTGATTTCTGATATTCACATGTTGGGTGTTGCGACTATTCGTAAATTAATGTATATATCATGTAATTTATATGCTTAACATATATAATTAATAGCATACTAGTTATCAATAATGTTGTACTTGAATGCAACTGCCAATATGCGATTCAAGGGAGATAACTTGGGATGTCCGATTAGCGCAGTGGTTAGCGAGATCGCTTCTCACCAATGCAACCCGGGTTCGATCCCCGGACTGGGAAGTATGTGAGATGGTACGGTGGTCGCCAGATCGGACAGGTGGGTTTTCTCCGGGTACTCCGGTTTCCTCCCACACGAATGACCACATTTATGCTTTCATCCGCGCCAACGAGAGTGATTAATATAAGTTGTTAGAACTTGCTTAGCATACCTTGTAAAATAAATAAAGTTTAAACAAAGGGAGACAACAGGTATCTGTAAATAACAAGCAAATCTCTTTTAAACATTAAGCTATGGTTCATCCATCCATGTGACTTAGTAGCAGTAGCTAAATTAGTTGACTGGATCCTCGCCTTATGCAAGGAATCTATCCAGCTGGCTTCGGGAGGTTGGTGGTTCTACGAGAGAGAGAGAGAGAGAGAGAGAGGAGAGAGGGGGGGGAGGGAGAGAGAGAGAGAAGGGAGATAGAGAGGGAAGAGAGAGAGAGAGGGGGGGGAGGGGGGGGGAGAGAGAAGGGGAGAGAGAGAGAGAGTCGCCATTTGACTATTGGTGCTGCTTTACACACCAAAACAAACACACACACATTATTCCAGTATAAAGTGGCAGTTTAAGTTAGAAAGGTGTATATAATAAGGATATTTGCTTTTCAGACATGGATATGGATCGGCGTCCCTGTGGTGATTTATCTTAGTGATATATTGTGCAGAATTCTACGTCGTGCAATTACCGTCAAAATAACCGATGTTACGCACATCAGTGATTGTGTTATGGAATTGTCAATGATCAAGGCCAATCTCAAACTACGTCCAGGGCAGGTGCGTATATGAATCTCAAGCTACGCACAGGGCAGGTGCATATATAAATCTCAAGCTACGTCCAGGGCAGGTGTGTATGTGAATCTCAAGCTACGTCCAGGGCAGGTGCGTATATAAATCTCAAACTACGTCCAGGGCAGGTGCGTATATGAATCTCAAGCTACGTCCAGGGCAGGTGCGTATGTGAATCTCAAGATACGCCCAGGGCAGGTGCGTATATGAATCTCAAGCTACGTCCAGGGCAGGTGCGTATATGAATATCAAGCTACGTCCAGGGCAGGTGCGTATATGAATATCAAGCTACGTCCAGGGCAGGTGCGTATATGAATCTCAAACTACGTCCAGGGCAGGTGCGTATAATATGAAGGAGGTCATAAATCCACGACGACATTTTAATCAAATTGTTCAGTAAACAGCAGGTTAAATTTCCTAACATTTTCTCTGTGCATATATAGAACATTTTTAGGCATGCCCATTCCAAGACTGAAACATTTCTGAGCAAACCATAACATTTCTGAGCAAACCATAACATTCTGAGCAAACCCAATGTTCAGAGCGCGAACGAACGTTTTTATAAAAGTCTATGTTCTTGACAGAAAACTCACAGTTTCATTCAAAGTGTTGGTATTTTTACAAGCAGGTGGCTATATACGAATTTACTGGTATTCAATGATGTTACATATCTCGCTGTATATATATAATTTACACCTGACTTACCCTAATAGATTGTTTATGTAAACATGAGAATAGTAAATAAAAAGAATTTCATCATCTATATATCTACTAAAGACTTGTATATATTCCAAGCATTGAAACCACATAATTATACATATTCAATATATATCATGATTGAATATGTATAATTATGTGGTTTCAATGCTTGGAATATATACACGTTTTTAGTAGATATATAGATGATGAAATTCCTTTTATTTACTATTCTCATGTTTACATAAATAATCTATCAGGTGTAAATTGTGCTTGTCATTGGTACATATACATTAAAATATCCATCCACCTTATGGGATATTCCGACAACAATAGACAATGCATTTGTATAACAAGCGATGTGTAATATACTAGTTTCTTAGAAATATATTAATATTAAGTCACATTTTAACTAATGATTAGTTATTTAGACAATACTGGTTTCGTTTGAATAATTAATTCTAATTTCTATGTTTTATCATTATATATATATATTATTTCAGTATGTATGTATCAACTGCGGACAGATCTCAACCCTAGAGTGGCATCCCTTCACCATTGTACAGGTATGTATCACAGCCATATCATAAACGTCGTCGTCGTCGTCGTCGTCATCGTCATCATCATCATCATCATCATCATCATCAACATCATCACCATCATCATCGATCGTCATCGTCGTCGTCGGCGGCATAATCAATCATCAATCTCACATCATCATCATCATCATCATCATCATCATCATCATCATCATCATCATCATCATTCATCATCATCATCACATCATCATCATCACATACATCACATCATCATCATCATCATCATCATCCATCATCATCATCATCATCATCATCATCATCATCATCATCATCATCATCATCATCTCATCATCATCACATCATCATCATCATCATCATCATCATCATCATCATCATCATCATCACTCATCATCATCAATCATCATCATCATCATCATCATCATCATCAATCATCATCATCATCATCATCATCATCATCATCATCATCATCATCATCATCATCATCATCATCATCATCATCATCATCATCATCATCATCATCATCATCATCATCATCATCATCATCATCATCATCATCATCATCATCATCATCATCATCATCATCATCATCATCATCATCATCATCATCATCATCGCTAATTAACCAGCATAACCCAAGTGTTTCAGTAAAGAAATATAACTATTTTAATGATTTTCAATGTACTAGAACAAAATTGAGACAAAAATAATCATATTTTGACTAGGATAGTCTTTGGGGGGGGGGGGGGTCACACATTATCTCCGTTTATCCATAGTAAATCATAATAGTAAATAACTTATTGTGAGTAAATCAATTGCTTTTAGCATCTTTTTCTTAAACATGTTTCAGCATACAAAACGAGACACTTACATACAGTGCGATGCCGTTTTTCTTTTGCACAGGCGTATGGATTTTGTTTATTTGAGGGTATTAAAGTCGCACCGACAGCTTAGATCATGTAGCGACTATCCAGCTGTTGGAGTGAGACCCCTGGTACCCTCCGAGCAGCATTTCTTGCACGGACGGGCACCCGGGTAGAACCACCGATCTTCCGCAGGCCAGATGGACTACTTCCCCACATGAAGAATTGTACATCCGCTGAGCGTGATTCGAACCTACAGTGGTAATGGGCGAACGATTTGAAGTCAGTGTTCGTACCCACTCGGCCACTGAGGCCCCGTTCCGTAATGTGACTTTAATTTAGACTCACAATGGAGCATGTATTGGTATATAACAGATGCAATCACTGCAAAGGACGCTGGACTGGTGATCCAGGGATCGCAGGTTCGATCCCCCGTCTGACCATAATAAACAGTCTTTCAGATGGGACGCTAAACCGAGGTCTCGTGTCGGTGCTTTACACGGTGCACGTAAACAAAACCAGATGAGACTCTGGAATGGGTCTCTGTCCTGCACTATCCTCCAAACATCTAAAATGACTAATCTCTTCAGGAGGCGTCGCTCATATGGGCAACCGGTAGCGACGATAAATAAACGTAAAAGCATACAAAGGAAATGTTACTGAAATATGTGGTATTGAGAACGAATAGATTGATCAGTTAAAATCTCTGCATTATGCCACGTGTGTTCTCTAAATGTTCTACGTAGTTTAGTAAGATGAGATATACGCCCAAGGTAGCTAGCTTATGATGCTAGAACGTGTGTTTGTTTGCATTGTTGGGGTGTAACGTCCCACCAACAGCTTAGGTCATATGTCGACTCTCAAGCTCGTTTTGATGGCGGAAGACCACAGGTGCCCCTCCGAGCAGTATTTCAGGCACGAGCGCACACCCGGGTAGAACCACCGACCTACCGCAAGCCAGCTGGATAGCTTCTTCGCTTGAAATAATTCGACACCACCAGTGGGATTCGAACTCACATCGGCGAGGGGAAAGTGATTTGAAGTCAACAACATGAGCCACTCTGCCCCGAACGTACATTTATGATATTGTTCGTTGCACAGGTACCAACATCTATGAATGGCTGGATACTGAAATTGTGGATAAAGTCATCTGGCGACTGGACAGGCAAGACATAATTCAACTCCCCTGATAATAAGATTTTATTTAAGTAAACGTTTTTCAACTGTTCCAGAAATGCAGAATCCAGATTAGAATACTGAAATATAAACCGTCTCCGTGATCTAGTGGTTAAGGCGTCCGCCTACGGAGCGGCGGGTCGAAGGCTCGAACCTCGCCAGGGGTTCATTCTGATATGGCCGGTTGGTGAGCCGTCAGCTACTTAAATAATGGTTACCGAGTGCCTATCAGCCATGCGCCTGGCCTTCAAGGATGGGATTCGGGAAGTACTGATGTCCATAAGAGGTGTCTCATAAGTCAGATATGACTGGCCCTTTCAATAGGGGTGACACTATAATAAACAGACACATTACTTTATTTTTATAAACTCATATAACCCACTTCGATCATAGTATAGCGATTCTAATTAAAACCACTAAGTTTTTTTAATGTGTTGACTTGAAAAAAATGGCGATTTCGATACCGTTTCTTCTGCCTGTAAATTTCTTATGCAAGAAAAACAACTTTTATTATATTGCACTTTCCACATAGTTCATGCATGTTCATCTCATCTACTCTTCGGGATTAGGTGAGTGTAGATCCGTTGAACGTCCATTATTTGGCTTTAAAGGAAAATCATCAACAGGTTTCATGTTCATTTTGAAAAATATAACTCATTAAAATATTAAATATAGTGTAAAATAGATATATTGTCCTCTATATCCGAATTTTCGGCTTGAACGCCTTTTTCACGTGAAACAAATCTTCCCGCTAATACATTGTTTTTAAGATTGTTACCATGCGATATATTATATTTTTTATGTTATAACTGAGAATGAATATTCTTAACTTCAGGTGATTTGGTAGAACAGACAAAACATACAACTAAACCATTAGATGGAGGGAATCCAGTGATAAGGTAATACGACACTTGAAATAACAACATTATGTGTGTCACGTGTGCTAATATTCTTTTTAAAGTTTAAACTTTATTTATTTTACAATGATTGTGAAGCAAGTTCTAACAACCTATATTAATCACTTTCGTTGGCGCGGATGAAAGCGTATATGTGGTCATTCATGTGGGAGGAAACCGGAGTACCCGGAGAAAACCCACCTGTCCGATCTGGCGACCACCGTACCATCTCATATACTTTCTGGTCCGAGGATCGAACACGGGTTGCATTGGTGAGAAGCGAGCGCGCTAACCACTGCGCTAATCGGACAGCCAAATTAATATTCTTTTTAATGTTGCATTTCTAGCGCTTTCTTAATTGCACACATAGCACCGGTATTTCACTTCCGTTTTTTAAACGGGTCATTCAATAAACCCTGTCACTAATGCCGTTCTCCGTAGAGGGCAATGACGCAGTTTACTATAACTGAATATAATTGTTGAAATTATTTTGGAAGAATGTATAGTAGCACTGTCTTTATACAATTTTATGCTGCTAAAGTGTGTGTACAATTCAATATGGCTGGTAGTAACGGAACTATCAATATAGCGTGACAGATAGATGGTTGTTTCAATGTACAGTCTACATCCGTTATGTCCAATTCCGTCGGACCGAACAAAATACTTCGATATAACCGAAGTTTGACTTAACGAAATTCGATATGAACGGAGCGCGTTATATGTAAAATGATACTCTCTGAAACGGGACTTTGATCCGACTTCGAGATAACCGGATAATTCGACATAACTGACTTTGACATAACGGATGTGTACTTGATCTACCAATGACAAACACAACTTACACCTGACTTAACCTGATAGCTTGTTTATATAAACATGATAATCGTAAAGAAAGTGACTTTCATCTATATATTTTCTATATGAACAAGGTATCCCAGCATGAAACTAGACGGACCATATTGCAGTTCTATGCAAAGCATAACAAAGTATAGAGTAGCCGTGTGTATAGCCGGAGGTCTAGGGATAACCCCATTCCTGTCTCACCTCACCTACCAAGCTGATAACTGGTAAGAATCGTTGCATTTGTCACAATTATACCATTATATAAGTTACATGATAAAAGTTACATTATATAAGTTACATTATATAAGTTACATTATATAAGCTACATTATATAGGTTACATTATATAAGTTACATTATATAAGCTACATCATATAAGTTACATTATATAAGCTACATTATATAAGCTACATTATATAAGTTACATTATATAAGTTTATATAAGTTACATTATATAAGCTCCATTATATAAGCTCATTATATAAGTTACATTATATAAGTTTATATAAGCTACATTATATAAGCTACATTATATAAGTTACATTATATAAGTATTATATAAGCTACATTATATAAGTTACATTATATAAGTTTATATAAGTTACATTATATAAGCTCCATTATATAAGCTCATTATATAAGTTACATTATATAAGTTTATATAAGCTACATTATATAAGCTACATTATATAAGTTACATTATATAAGTTTATATAAGTGCTACATTATATAAGTTACATTATATAAGTTACTTATATAAGTTACATTATATAAGCTACATTATATAAGTTACATTATATAAGTTTATATAAGTTACATTATATAAGCTCCATTATATAAGCTCATTATATAAGTTACATTGTGATTTATTGTTTAATAGGTTATACCTGACTTACCTATAATGCAATAGTGTATCGAATGTTTGTTTACAACCGTTATTACTCTACTTTGAAAGCACAGTACTGTAGGTAAGTCAGGTTGTTAGCAGTATTAAACAATAAATCAAATACTTAAGCTATCGTATATTGCCTTACCTATACAGTAGTGTAATATTCCAACGGTATTATTACTTTACTTTGAAAGCACAGTACATATAAAACAAGATCACATGGGTTGTTTAACTTCTGTGTACATGAATATATTCTTCTCTCTTCCTCAAGGCGATGGATTCCACCAGGAATGAGGTCTCGAGAGTGATTAATATATGTTGAAAGAACTTGTTTCGCAATCGAGCTAATATAATAAAATAAATTTGTATAAACTAATATATTGCCAACTGTTCAATTCATACAGTTAAACTTCCTCTGAAGACCACGTCCATTACGAAACCAGTATTTCAGTTCCCGTTTATTAGGAAACAAATTAACCTGTATTAAGAGACAATTCCTGCTTGGCAACCGCTTGTAGTCCTTCCCGTTGGCGTCTCTTAACCTTTAACATGCAATCACGACTAAAGTCGCATTTGCAAACAGCATATAGCCAGATCGGACGGCACAAAACGTGATATCTGATCAGGCTCTATACTGTTTCCTATTCGAATAGTGGCGCGAGAACAGTGTCTGAATAGCAATCAGCATATAGCCTGATCAAACGGTACGTTCTGTTCTGTGTCATCCGGTTCTCTGCTTTTTGCAAAGTCGCTTTTAGGCGACATTGACAGTGAAAGAGCTAAACGCGTTGATAATCTAGTCGTGATAGCGCAGTGATAGCACGTTCGCTTCAGGTGCGAATGGCATGGAGTTCGAGCCCCGCTGGAGCCGTTACGAGTGTGCCCTTAGACAAAGCATTTAAATTCCATGCTGCCTCTTATCTCTCCCTCGTGGTGGCGGATTCCATCAGGAATAATGTCTCGAAAGTGATTAATATAAGTTGTAAGAACTTGTTTCGCGATCGAGCTAAAATAAATGTGTATACACTAATCTAAAAAAGTAGTCTTTGCTTGTCGTGTAGCTTATATTGAGTAACATTCTTTTTCAAATTAGCGACAAGAAGTCAAAACTGCAGACGATAAACCTCGTTGTTACTGTGAGGGATGCAAAGCTTCTGAAGCAGTGCCATGCTGTCATCCGGGACGCACAACGTAAGGTACAAAACGCAACTGCTGAAGTTCGATCCTCCGTCCTACCGTAACATTTCTAAAATGCATCATTTTGAATGAGATTTGAATACACCGGGCTGGTAACAATAACCAGCCATGCTTCCTTTGCGTTTGGGGCTTAAAGTCGCACCCACAACTTCGGTCATATGGCGATTCTTCTACTAGTATTGGTGGTGGAAGACCCGGACGCGCACCCGTGTAGAGCCAACGACCTTCCACAAAACAACTGGATAGCTTCCTCACATGAAATAATTCGATACCCCCGTTGAATTCCAACCTACAGCGATGAGGGGCAAGTGATTTGAAGTACACGACTTTACCAACTCGACCAAGGAGGCCCATGCCTGTCTCCAGGTTGAATTTATTCACACAGAATCATTGGCGTAGCTTCCTAATGGCCGTATAGGCCGTGGCCTACACTTTTCCCGAAAAATCGAAAAACTAAAAATGCCAAATCTGCAACAAAAATCGGGATGCCAGGATTAAATTATATATTCTATAAACTGGACCCCCCTCCCGTATTAAGTTTTAAATTGGCCTACGCATCGATTCCAGCCAAGCTACGCCCCTGAGAATGTATCTATGATTTTGATTGTTAGATCGCTCCCAACAGATCCACCACATTTCCCTCTGATTAGATGTACACTGTTACTCAATCAATTCGTGTATTTTGATTTGCAGATGTGTAGAAGGATTACAGTAGACGCGAACTTCTTTTACACAGGTGCTACGCACGTGGATGAGGTAATAGCTAGCTTTGGAATTAACAACTTATATTAATCACTCTCATTGGCGCGGATGAAAGCGTAAATGTGGTCATTCACGTGAGAGGAAACTGGAGTACTAGGTGGAGCTGATAGGTGCAGCTAAATGGACAACATGTTCACCTTTGGAGGGAAGTCTGATTTTTTGCACACAGTTAGCCAAAGTGATGTAGTTTATGAAAAGTCTGACAGGCAGTAGTTTCTGACACTCGCCCATTAATATTTCGGCGTGTCTTTAAGGGGTCTCCAATACTCAGAAATAAAAATTAGAAATTGTCGATATTTGTTTTTCCTTTTATCACATAGGGACATATGTTTTGCTATTTTTATCTTTCAGCAGATGTCAACTTGATTAGTGTTCTTGAGTAGGCAGAACATCAATTTCGGCCAATTTGACGCCCGATTGGGCCATAATTGGTCATTGTTGTTGTGTTGTGCTTATATAATGAATATTCCATTTTCTCTAAATTTTGTTCACTTATGGTGATTTTCTATTTTGTATCAGGCTAGATTGTGACTATGGTTACTCCATTAAATGTTAAAATAAACCATTAGGAGACATCAAAGGATACATACTGGTCTCGTTGTGTCTTGTGTAAAATCCAGTCATTTACAGAGGAACAAACGGAGAATACAGGATATATTTCCCTAGCTAATAACATTCAAATACTTCATAAACTGTGTGCATTGCCCTTTGACAGAGAGCTCACAGAACGTGTTAATGATGGATCTGGCATTGCTGCGACTTATGAAGAACAACACGAAATGGCATGCTAATTGCAAAACTTCATATAGTAACAGAGGTATTACAAGAGCTAAAGAGAGAAATACCAAGGCAGAACCTCCTAGCTCTATATTAACGCCTGTCAAGAAGAAACTTAGGATAAGTACACAGAGAGAGAAAGAGGATTCAAAGATGTGTTTCTTCTGTGATAGTAATGCTTTGGAGTGTGACTTGCATATAGCTTCTACATTCACATTTGATAGTAATCTTCAACACATCGCCAATACTATTCAGGACAGGAAACCAATTGGAAAGTTAGCCGGAGGTAATATCTAAGTGAGTTGTGTACAACCATTAAAGAGAGGGTTATCCTAGAGGAAAGTGCTACTGTTCCACACCAGAGAAGACTTGCTGAATTACAAATGGATTACACTGATATCCCCCCAATCCACTTATCCAATGACACTCCACAACACCCTGGTGGGCTAAGTGTTAATGTACAAGTTGCACATCTGGAGACAGGTTCTAAAGAGATAGGATGAATAGATAGAATATCTGAGTTGGCACACTAAACTGCCTATATATCTTGGTCGGGATTTCATGCAGACAAACAAACTGAGGAACATTGCCCTTCTGCCATAGTTTAACTATTACCTCTCTTTTTAAAGAAACCGCACATTCTTATGTCATGATGTTACATGACCAAGAATGCCACAGAATACCTAAACCAAGGCAAATCCCCGTAGTTGTGGACGTTGGTCTTTATCCATTGATAAAGAAAATGCAACGAACCTGGCCTGATGAGTATGGTGAAACAAAGTTTGCTATTATGATGTGGGGCCTTCATATTGAGACGACCTTCCTTGTTGCAATTGGAAAATGGTTAGAGGGGAGTGGTTGGACATATATTGTGGCCACTGCTGGCGTCACGCCATACGGCAGAGTCATTGGCCTAGAGAAAGGCTTAACTACAGCAAGATGCAAATGGTTTCATCAAGTCTCCCTTGCTGCTCTTTGTATTTTACAACGACAAGCTTATGACCAATACCAGAAGAATAAGTATAGCCCATTGGAAATGAATGATTGGACAGTCAAAAGCACAGCCACAGTTTGCTTACTGACAGACAGTGCTCGATCTTGAGAGACTACTGATGATGCTTCTGAAAGCCCAACGAGAAGGCTACTACCCACTGTATATTGAGACCTTGAGAGGAATAGTTGCCTGGATGTTTGTCACAGTATGTACGTATCTTGCCAGAATCGAGAGGGTGATATGGACACATTTTTCAGTCACGAAAACCATGCATGGCCCGATTCATTGGCAGATAATGGGGTAATGAGAGGAGCAGAAGGTATATCTGATATTCTTACACAGCTGGAACCAATTGATATCACCCGGTAATGTTCAAGTTAAAATTATCGATGAAGCTGCCTTAGATTTGGAACCGAAGTCAGGCAACGAGAGACCAAACACCTTCAATGATCAT
Organism: Archivesica marissinica; assembly: GCA_014843695.1. Classification (NCBI taxonomy): domain Eukaryota; kingdom Metazoa; phylum Mollusca; class Bivalvia; order Venerida; family Vesicomyidae; genus Archivesica; species Archivesica marissinica. Next base: position 30,271,302 of record CM026387.1, read on the forward strand.
GCTCACAATGTGTTTGTTCCAAACATTCTCAGAAGAATGAACACTTGTGACAGATGTGATGTAGTATGGGATTTATACAGAGATGAAAGTTTAAAGGCACACACCATATCAACCCGAGGAGGTGGGAAACCGTTGAGCATACAAGGGGACACAGAACTACCATGTAACTGGCAGTCTTTTCTAACTGCAACAACACATCTCTTTTCCATTACCTTGCTAATGAGCTGTCAATGACACACCTAGTGACCTACCTCTTGAGGGCAAGATGTTTATCACAACTGTAGATGATGAAGCTGTTGTTAATAGCAATGACACACTTTCTGTGGATTAGAACCCTGCAACCATGAAGAGGCAGATACCAGACTGCTGCTACACTGCAAGCATGCTTACAGTAGTGGCAAACGGAGAATTGTAGTGGTAGCCACATACACAGATGTTGTTGTGTTATCAATATCAATATCTGCTGTCCTGCAGGACTGTTCTATATGGGTACAGTTTGGTCATGGGCGTCACATGCGCTTTCTAGCAACACATCAAATAGCAGCTACATTGGGTCCACTTCGCACTGACATTCTTCCATGCATTTATAGGTTGTGATACATGCTCATCCTTTAAAGGTAGTGGAAAGAACACAGCATGGGAGACATGGAGAGTGATTCCAGAAATTGCACAATTCTTTCAGCGCTTATCCCAATGTCCAGTAGAGTTAAAAGTGGAGTAGCTCTGTGTTATTGAGAGATTTACAATCCTTATGTACAAGCGCACTTCTGACATAGTGGAAGATAACAAAGCAAGATTACAACTCTTTACACAAGGACAGAGACAACATACCACCAACTAAGGCAGCACTCACTGAACATACTAAAATGGCTGCATACCAAGGGGTCATGTATGGGGTCAAACATTGATAGTTAACCAGGAACTCCCACTTCCATCCAATTGAGGTTGGAAAAATGATGGAAATGAATGGGCTCCCCTGTGGTGTGCATTACCAGAAGCGAGCAAAGTATGCAGAGAACTGATCCAGTGTAAATGCAACGGTAGATGTACAAGATGTAAATGTGTTAAGGCTAGGCTGCCATGCACTTAGTTGTGTAAATGTGCAGGACAATGTGATATTAGCTAGTAATACATTGCTACATTGCAGGATCCTTTATTTCGTTGTGAGTGATTAAATCTGCGATATATCGAAACTAGGTGTACCCCATTCACTTATTTCCAGTGCAGTACATTTACATATTTGTTTTAATAGTTATGCTACTATGTACTATGCTATGACTTGTATTGCATTGCAGGTCTAATACTAGTAGTTGGAAGTTAATTTCATGATCCGTGTATTTGTACATGCCAATACTAATGGAGAGCACAGTCAATATCTTAATGCTTTTAGTTTCGAGTCCTAATGATTGCACATTATTCAAATGCATATCAAAATAATATACACAAAGTATCACAATACTCATAGAAATATTCATACCCCATTTTAACAATATAGGAAGCAAATTATTTGGTAAAAGCAGCATAGCCATGCTTCAGTCATATGCTAAATCCCTTTCAGCTGTTATTTTGTATGGTGGTATGGGGCTATGTAAAGGGACACTCAAAAAAAGAGTGACATGTGGTCAAAAGTGCTGCCTGTCAGTTTTTCCTGCATCTGCATCACATTGGCAAACCATATACAAAAAATTACGCTTCCCTCCAAAAGTGCACATCATTTTACCTATCAGCTCCACTAAAACAAAAGATAGATTGCCAGATATGAGACCTGGTTGTTATAGAGAAAGCTTGTATACATTCTACTAATGTTGTTTAACCAGACCTGGATGTTATAGAGAAAGCTTGTATACATTCTACTAATGTTGTTTAACCAGACCTGGATGTTATAGAGAAAGCATGTATACATTCTACTAATGTTGTTTAACCAGACCTGGTTGTTATAGAGAACACTTGTATACATTCTACTAATGTTGTTTAACCAGACCTGGATGTTATAGAGAAAACTAGTATACATTCTACTAATGTTGTGTATCATATTTTAGAATCTACATAAAGCAAATATGGGTCTAGCCATGGGAGGGATGGAGGGAGGGAGTGAGGCGGAGTGAGAGAGAGAGAAAGAGAGAGAGAGGGGGGGAGAGAGAGAGAATACGCATGTATGACCCTCATGTGCTAACAGCAATCAGATAAAAGGGTGTGCTTGCTTGTTCAAACAACTAAGGCTAATAACTAGACTCGATCAGTAATGTAATGAATATGTACGTATGTAGTTCCTGTGCTAGCGCGATAAAACGGGGTTTGTTTGACCATTACTATAAATTGTATATTTAATATGTACTTTTATTGTTTGATTCCATTATTACGCTTCAAAGAATGTGTGGAAGTCGTGATAGCGCAACACCAACAACCAAACAAACAAACAACCAAAAACAAAACAACAAACACAAACAACCAAACAACAAAACCAAACAATGATAGCGCAGTGGAAGTCGCGATTGCGCAGTGGAAGTCGTGATAGCGCAGTGGAAGTCGTGATAGTACAGTGGAAGTCGTGATAGCGCAGTGGGAGTAGTAATAACACAGTGGAAATCGTGATAGTGCAGTGGAAGTCGTGATAGGGCAGTGGAAGTCGTGATAGCGCAGTGGAAGTCGTGATAGAGCAGTGGGATTAGTGATAGCACAGTGGAAATCGTGATAGTGCAGTTGAAGTCGTGATTGCGCAGTGGAAGTCATGATAGTGCAGTGGAAGTCGTGATAGTGCAGTGAAAGTCGAGCTAACGCCGTGGAAGTCGTGATAGCGGAGTGGAAGTCGTGATAGCGCCGTGAAAATCGTGATAACGCAGTGGATATCGTGATAGTACAGTGAAAGTCGTGATAGCGCAGTGGAAGTCGTAATAGCCCATTGGTAGTCGTGTTAGCGTAGTTGAAGTCGTAATAATGCAATGAAAGTCATGATAGCGCAGTGGAAGTCGTGATAGCGCAGGAGAAATCGTGATAACGCATGGGAAATCGTGATAGCGCATGGGAAATCGTGATAGCGCATGGGAAATCGTGATAGCTCATGGGAAATCGTGATAGTACAGTGGAATATTTGAGAGCGCAGTGGAGGTCGTGATAGCGCAGTGAAAGTCGTGATAGCACAGTGGAAATTGTAATTAGTCGTTATAGCGCAGTGGAGTCGTGATAACACAATGGAAGTCGTGATAGCGTAGTGGAAGCCGTGATAGCGCAGTCCTAGAGCGTTCGCTTCAGGTGCGAAAGGCCCGGTGTTCACACCCAGCTATAGCCGTTACGATTGTGCTCTTAGGCAATGCATTTAAATTCCATATTGCCTCTTCTCTCTCCATCCAGGCGATGGATTCCATCAGGAATGAGGTCTCGAGAGTGATTAATATAAGTTGTAAGGACTGGTTGTGCAATCGAGCTCAAATAAATTTGTTTAAACTAAGCATCAGATAACTCATTATATGTCAATGTATTGATGCTACATTCTCTCCCACAATAACTATTCACAATTATGTGTGGTTACCCACCGAGGTAATGCGGGAAAACTTTCATCAAATTACTACAAGAAAATTGAGACAGATTTAAATTTCTCTAAGTCTACATATTTTGCGATAAGAAAAGAAATAATTGCTGTATGTCTAATATGAGAGATCTGTGGCTATTGGTAGGTTTGTGGGGGGTGGGGAGATGGTTGAGATGTAGGTCGCTATTGGTAGGTTAGTGGGAGGGTGGGGAGGATGGTTGAGATGTAGGTCGCTATTGGTAGGTTTGTGGGGGTGGGGAGATGGTTGAGATGTAGGTCGCTATTGGTAGGTTAGTGGGGGGAGATGGTTGAGATGTAGGTCGCTATTGGTAGGTTTGTGGGGGGTGGGGAGATGGTGAGATGTAGGTCGCTATTGGTAGGTTAGTGGGGGTGGGGAGATGGTTGAGATGTAGGTCGCTATTGGTAGGTTTGTGGGGGGGGGGGGGGGGGAGATGGTTGAGATGTAGGTCGCTATTGGTAGGTTTGTGGGGGGTGGGGAGATGGTTGAGATGTAGGTCGCTATTGGTAGGTTAGTGGGGGGGGGTGGGGGAGATGGTTGAGATGTAGGTCGCTATTGGTAGGTTTGTGGGGGGTGGGGAGATGGTTGAGATGTAGGTCGCTATTGGTAGGTTAGTGGGGGGGGTGGGGAGATGGTTGAGATGTAGGTCGCTATTGGTAGGTTTGTGGGGGGTGGGGAGATGGTTGAGATGTAGGTCGCTATTGGTAGGTTAGTAGAGATGGTTGAGATGTAGGTCGCTATTGGTAGGTTAGTGGGGAGATGGTTGAGATGTAGGTCGCTATTGGTAGGTTAGTGGGGGAGATGGTTGAGATGTAGGTCGCTATTGGTAGGTTAGTGGGGGAGATGGTTGAGATGTAGGTCGCTATTGGTAGGTTAGTGGGGGAGATGGTTGAGATGTAGGTCGCTATTGGTAGGTTAGTGGGGGAGATGGTTGAGATGTAGGTCGCTATTGGTAGGTTAGTGGGGGAGATGGTTGAGATGTAGGTCGCTATGGTAGGTTAGTGGGGGAGATGGTTGAGATGTAGGTCGCTATTGGTAGGTTAGTGGGGGAGATGGTTGAGATGTAGGTCGCTATTGGTAGGTTAGTGGGGGAGATGGTGAGATGTAGGTCGCTATTGGTAGGTTAGTGGGGGAGATGGTTGAGATGTAGGTCGCTATTGGTAGGTTAGTGGGGGGATGGTTGAGATGTAGGTCGCTATTGGTAGGCTAGTGGGGGGATGGTTGAGATGTAGGTCGCTATTGGTAGGCTAGTGGGGGGATGGTTGAGATGTAGGTCGCTATTGGTAGGCTAGTGGGGGGATGGTTGAGATGTAGGTCGCTATTGGTAGGTTAGTGGGGGGATGGTTGAGATGTAGGTCGCTATTGGTAGGCTAGTGGGGGGATGGTTGAGATGTAGGTCGCTATTGGTAGGCTAGTGGGGGGATGGTTGAGATGTAGGTCGCTATTGGTAGGCTAGTGGGGGGATGGTTGAGATGTAGGTCGCTATTGGTAGGTTAGTGGGGGGAGATATCATTCACTATCTGTAGGTTAGTTGTCACTATTGGTAGTTAGTGGAGTAAGCTTTATCTACTGTTAAGCATTCGAATGCATGTGGTTATGTTTAAAACGTACGAAATGTCCTGAACATTACAGAAAAAGTAAAAATATTGCAATCTATATGTATATGTATGGAGATAAATAATGACATTTCCATCATGCCATATTCATGACACGATACTACCGTCAAGTCACGTGGTCAGCACGAGATACATATATAGACTTTTGAATGGTTGATCAATCTACAACTGGGCTCAGGTTTGGCATGCTACCGGTGCCGGTCACAGATTGTGTGCTACCGGTGCCGGTCATAGACTGTGTGCTACCGGTGCCGGTCACAGATTGTGTGCTACCGGTGCCGGTCACAGACTGTGTGCTACCGGTACTGGTTACAGACTGTGTGCTACCGGTGCTGGTCACAGACTGTACTACCAGTGCTGGTTACAGACTGTGTGCTACCGGTGCTGGTCACAGACTGTACTACCGGTGCTGGTCATAGACTGTGTGCTACCGGTGCTGGTACAGACTGTGTGCCTTCGGGTATGGGGAAACAATTCCTTAGAATCTAATATAACTATGGGTCACACAACATTTTCAAAAGTAGAACAACTCATTCAAAATACTGTACTGATTCAATCGCTACTGAGTGGGTTTCCATTCACCGACTGAGTGGGGTTTCCATTCACCTACTGAGTGGGGTTTTCATTCACCGACTGAGTGGGGTTTTCATTCACCGACTGAGCGGGTTTTCATTCACCGATTGCGTGGGTTTCCATTCACCTACTGAGTGGTTTTCCATTCACCGACTGAGTGGGTTTTCATTCACCGACTGAGTGGGTTTCCATTCACCTACTGAGTGGGTTTCCATTCACCTACTGAGTGGGTTTCCATTCACCTACTGAGTGGGTTTCCATTCACCTACTGAGTGGGTTTCCATTCACCTACTAAGTGGGTTTCCATTCACCTACTGAGTGGGTTTCCATTCACTTCCATTCACCTACTGAGTGGGTTTCCATTCTCCGACTGAGTGGGTTTCCATTCTCCGACTGAGTGTGTTTCCATTCACCTACTGAGTGTGTTTCCATTCACCGACTGAGTGGGTTTCCATTCACCTACTGAGTAGGTTTCCATTCACCTACTGAGTGGGTTTCTATTCACTTCCATTCACATACTGAGTGGGTTTCCATTCACCGACTGAGTGGGTTTCCATTCACCTACTAAGTGGGTTTCCATTCACCTACTGGGTGGGTTTCCATTCACCTACTGAGTGGGTTTCCATTCACTTCCATTCACATACTGAGTGGGTTTCCATTCTCCGACTGAGCGGGTTTCCATTCACCTACTGAGTGGGTTTCCATTCACCTACTGGGTGGGTTTCCATTCACCTACTGAGTGGTTTTCCATTCACTTCCATTCACCTACTGAGTCGGTTTCCATTCACCTACTGAGTGGTTTTCCATTCACTTCCATTCACCTACTGAGTGGGTTTCCATTCTCCGACTGAGTGGGTTTCCATTCTTCGACTGAGTGGATTCTCTTTCACCTACTGAGTGGGTTTCCATTCACCTACTGAGTGGGTTTCCATTCACCGACTGAGTGGGTTTCCATTCACCGACTGAGTGGGTTTCCATTCACCGACTGAGTGGGTTTCCATTCACCGACTAAGTGGGTTTCCATTCACCGACTGAATGGGTTTCCATTCACCGACTGAGTGGGTTTCCATTCACCTACTGAGTGGGTTTCCATTCACTTCCATTCACCTACTGAGTGGGTTTCAATTCACTTCCATTCACCTACTGAGTGGGTTTCCATTCTCCGACTTAGTGTATTCTCTTTCACCTACTGAGTGGGTTTCCATTCACATACTGAGTGGGTTTCCATTCACCTACTGAGTGGGTTTCCATTCACCTACTGAGTGGGTTTCCATTCACCTAGTAAGTGGGTTTCCATTCACCTACTGAATGGGTTTCGATTCACCTACTAAGTGGGTTTTCATTCACCTACTAAGTGGGTTTCCATTCACTTCCATTCACCTACTGAGTGGGTTTCCATTCACCTACTGAGTGGGTTTCCATTCACCTACTGAATGGGTTTCCATTCACCTACTAAGTGGGTTGTATTCACCTACTAAGTGGGTTTCCATTCACCTACTGAGTGGGTTTTCATTCACCTACTGAGTGGGTTTCCATTCACCTACTGAGTGGGTTTCCATTCACCGACTGGGTGGGTTTCCACAGAATGGGATTGGTAAGCGTGTGTTGTCATCTGCCAGAGAAATATCCAAACTCCGATAACCCATTGATCTTTGAAGCAAACAAGAGATATAACTGCGTTGTAGTTGATGAATTTGATAAAACATACTGAAGTTCTGGAAATGTTCCATTTACACTTCCGTATAACAGGCGCCTGTTTAGTCACCCGTCGTTTATGTAATAAAGCTGGGGAATTGTTTAGGAACATAAATATCGGGGTTGCATTTAATCCTAATTAGCCGGTCCAATTACTCGCCTTTCATATTATAGTGCACCATTTCCGTGATATTTTCAAATAGTTTCATGACTAAAATATGACAAATCATTGATTTCTGATAAGCCGTGGTTATGTAGCTGACATCCGGAAATGTCGAAGTGCTAACAATGGTATATATACTAGACAACATAGTATAGATAGTGTAGTATAGATAGTGTAGTATTGATAGTGTAGTATAGATAGTGTAGTATAGATAATATAGTATAGACAACATAGTATAGATAATATAGTGTAGATAGTGTAGTATAGATAATATAGTATAGACAACATAGTATAGATAATATAGTGTAGATAGTGTAGTATAGATAGTGTAGTATAGATAATATAGTATAGATAATATAGTATAGATAATATAGTGTAGATAATATAGTATAGATAATATAGTGTAGATAGTGTAGTATAGATAATATAGTATAGACAACATAGTATAGATAATATAGTGTAGATAGTGTAGTATAGATAGTGTAGTATAGATAATATAGTATATATAATATAGTATAGATAATATAGTATAGATAATATAGTATAGATAATATAGTGTAGATAGTGTAGTATAGATAATATAGTATATATAATATAGTATAGATAATATAGTATAGATAGTGTAGTATAGATAGTGTAGTATAGATAATATAGTATAGACAACATAGTGTAGATAGTGTAGTATAGATAGTGTAGTATAGATAGTGTAGTATAGATAGTGTAGTATATATAGTGTAGTATAGATAATATAGTATAGGTAATATGGTATAGATAGTGTAGTATAGATAGTGTAGTATAGATAATATAGTATAGACAACATAGTGTAGATAGTGTAGTATAGATAGTGTAGTATAGATAATATAGTATAGATAGTGTAGTATAGATAGTGTAGTATAGATAGTGTAGTATAGATAATATAGTATAGACAACATAGTGTATATAGTGTAGTATAGATAATATAGTATGGACAACATAGTATAGATAATATAGTATAGATAGTGTAGTATAGATAATATAGTATAGATAGTGTAGTATAGATAATATAGTATAGATAGTGTAGTATAGATAATATAGTATGGACAACATAGTATAGATAATATAGTATAGATAGTGTAGTATAGATAATATAGTATAGATAGTGTAGTATAGATAGTGTAGTATAGATAGTGTAGTATAGATAATATAGTATAGACAACATAGTATAGATAATATAGTGTAGATAGTGTAGTATAGATACTATAGTATAGACAACATAGTATAGATACTATAGTGTATATAGTGTAGTATAGATAGTGTAGTATAGATAATATAGTATAGATAATATAGTATAGATAATATAGTGTAGATAGTGTAGTATAGATAATATAGTATATATAATATAGTATAGATAATATAGTATAGATAATATAGTGTAGATAGTGTAGTATAGATAATATAGTATAGATAATATAGTATAGATAATATAGTATAGATAGTGTAGTATAGATAGTGTAGTATAGATAATATAGTATAGACAACATAGTGTAGATAGTGTAGTATAGATAGTGTAGTATAGATAGTGTAGTATAGATAGTGTAGTATAGATAATATAGTGTATATAGTGTAGTATAGATAGTGTAGTATAGATAGTGTAGTATAGATAGTGTAGTATAGATAGTGTAGTATAGATAGTGTAGTATAGATAGTGTAGTATAGATAGTGTAGTATAGATAATATAGTATAGGTAATATAGTATAGATAGTGTAGTATAGATAGTGTAGTATAGATAGTGTAGTATAGATAGTGTAGTTTAGATAGTGTAGTATAGATAGTGCATTATAGATAATATAGTATAGGTAATATAGTATAGATAGTGTAGTATAGATAGTGTAGTATAGATAGTGTAGTATAGATAGTGTAGTATAGATAGTGCAGTATAGATAATATAGTATAGGTAATATAGTATAGATAGTGTAGTATAGATAGTGTAGTATAGATAGTGTAGTATAGACAATATACTATAGACAATATACTATAGACAATATACTATAGACAATATACTATAGACAATATACTATATATAATATAGTATAGATAATATAGTATAGATAATATAGTATAGATAATATAGTATAGATAATATAGAGTAGATAATATAGAGTAGATAATACAGTATAGACAGTAATATGTATACATATTTATATGTATTTGTATATGTATATTATCAGGTTTTATGTATGTTATAAATGTGACGGTAATGTTATTGTGATATGTAATTGTAAATTGTATTCCTCATTATGAAAAATGATGCAATAAAATATTATTAAATTAAGTACTTGTTAACCGCTGGAGCCTATCCAGGAAATGTGTTGTTATAGGTAAATTGCCCGTCGCTTAAATGGACAACCGGTAGCGACGTTAAATAAACTTTTAAAAAAAACAACAGCTGGCCTTTCTGAGCAGGAATCTTATCTATATATCTACCAATCATTGTAGAGTAAGTCGCCATTTTATTACGCGGATATCAAACGGGAAATATTATATTGTATTGTATTGGCAAATCGCGATTACATATAGCAAGAGACTTACTTGACGGAAATATAAATGTTGTACTGTCTCCGGGTTTAATACATCAGTGTTGATAAAAAAAAAACATTTACGTAATTGTTACAGGTATGCAGAATATATGCATACATAGTAATAACGAGGTTTTAGAGAATAACACTCGAGATAAACAGAAAACCAATAAAATAAACACGATACCGGTGATCCAGGTAGTTGGTATCGACCAGGTATAATGAGATACACTCACTTAGTCAAAATAAACACGATATAGGTGATCAAGGTAGTTGGTATCGACCAGGTATAATGAGATACAATCACTTAGTCAAAATAAACACGATATAGGTGATCCAGGTAGTTGGTATCGACCAGGTATAATGAGATACAATCACTTAGTCAAAATAAACACGATATAGGTGATCCAGGTAGTTGGTATCGACCAGGTATAATGAGAAACAATCACTTAGTCAAAATAAACACGATATAGGTGATCCAGGCAGTTGGTATCCACCAGGTATAATGAGATACAATCACTTAGTCAAAATAAACACGATATAGGTGATCCAGGCAGTTGGTATCCACCAGGTATAATGAGATACAAGCACTTAGTCAAAATAAACACGATATAGGTGATCCAGGTTGTTGGTATCCACCAGGTATAATGAGATACAAGCACTTAGTCAAAATAAACACGATATAGGTGATCCAGGTTGTTGGTATCGACCAGGTATAATGAGATACAAGCACTTAGTCTAAATAAACACGATATAGGTGATTCAGGTAGTTGGTATCGACCAGGTATGATGAGATACAATCACTTAGTCAAAATAAACACGATATAGGTGATCCAGGCAGTTGGTATCCACCAGGTATAATGAGATACAATCACTTAGTCAAAATAAACACGATATAGGTGATCCAGGCAGTTGGTATCCACCAGGTATAATGAGATACAATCACTTAGTCAAAATAAACACGATATAGGTGATCCAGGCAGTTGGTATCCACCAGGTATAATGAGATACAATCACTTAGTCAAAATAAACACGATATAGGTGATCCAGGCAGTTGGTATCCACCAGGTATAATGAGATACAATCACTTAGTCAAAATAAACACGATATAGGTGATCCAGGCAGTTGGTATCCACCAGGTATAATGAGATACAATCACTTAGTCAAAATAAACACGATATAGGTGA